>OZ010668.1:25922636-26522636 GCA_963932185.1 Troglohyphantes excavatus | reverse complement strand
TGACCATTACAAAATGAAAAAAATAAATCTTTGGTTAACCAGGGAAGAAAAAGAGTCAGAATTGTGTTATCAAATGCAAAAAAATATTTTTGATAAAATACGGGAAAAAGGGACCATATTCTGAAGGGGAAAAAAGGGACCTGTTACGAGGCCTGCGTGTGTCATCAAGAACATCATACATAACAAAATAAATTATATTAATGCTACTTGATACTAACATTTTAGAAAAATTACTGTTGCATGCTTTTTAAACTAATAAAAATAACTCCATAACTTAACCTTTTTAAATAATGTAATTTAAAACTAGATATTCAAAGTGCCCATTGTGACTATCCATAAGAAAAAGCATAAATGGTTACCATAAGAAACATACAAAATGGTAAACCATTTTTTTTAAATTAAGTAGTTATTGAATTTTGAACCAATTATATTACAATGTTTTGTAATGTAACTCTTATACTGAAAAAATACTTAATTTGTATGTGAAAGTGAATTGAATAGAAATAATTATTTTAATATTCGCACATATTGTCGCTCACAAGACAAAGGAATACGAGACAAATAATTTGATTATGGGATATCAGCAAAATGCTATTTGCCTTTGGAAGTACTAATATATTGTGATGAAATTTTGTATATTTAACACCAAACATACTAATTAGTGTCAGAAATATAGTAACTGCCAACTTTGTACAATACATAGGTTTGAACCATTTTGTATGGTTTTACATTAACCTTACAATAACTGATAAAATTGTATGGATCATAAAATACATCATACATGTTAAAAATGCTTAGTAATATGTATATTTTTCTGGTCAGTGCAAGTTTGTAACTTTACAATTCCATAAAAATGACTGTTTTTTTGCTCGATATTACAAAAATGACTGACAATATCTATTTGCATTATTAATAAGGCAAGTAGAAACCAATTTGTCATCCAATTGCTATCTTGTTAAAGTTTAGAAACGTACTCATTTTGCATATTTGACACAAATTAGCTAGACATTTATGCAAATTTGTTGTAAAAAAATTATATGAATAGTCAATAGAAAACTGAAATTTTAACATCTTACTTCTGAAAAGTATAGAAATATAAACATGTCTTGTGCACGATTATATGATCGTCAAATAGGCATAATTTATATAATTGCAGTGATGTAACAAATTATTTAATACATGAAGCATCAAACCAAATGCATAACATTTTATTTTAGGTCCTGTAGTGCATATATGAAAAGTAAACATTCAAAACATGCTTTGTTTAAAATTTTGAAAACTAAACTAAATTAGCATCTGAATTTTCTATTGAACGAAACTATTTCCTTAGTCCAAAATAGATTGTGTCCCCTTTACTTTATTGGAACCTATATACAAGTCAATGCATTTAGAAAAAGTTATCATGTAACAAAACCTTTTGTAACAAAACACATTTTGAATGTTCATTCCGCATGCATAAAATATATTTTTACATTAAGTAATTAACGTAAAAAATTACAACAATTCCAATCAAGACAAGAATTACACCAAATTTAAAGTTTCTATTGCATATTTCATTACAACATTAAGATTTTTTTATGAAGATTTTTTTTTTAAAAACCTTCATCGTATTAAAACACCAGTCATTACATTTTACATTTGGAAAATATTCAAATCTAACAACAATGCTTAAGTCATATTAATAAATCCTCAAAAAATAATTGAGGATTTTTATAATTAAAATATTTAATAAATCCTCACTAATTTACATCCTTTATTTCAAAGTAACAATATATCAAGTAATTAGAACAGTAAGATAAATTAACTGACCTGGCAATGGTTGAACTGATATTTCAAAAGGCTCTAAATCAGCATTAAATGTCTTTAACTCTGACTCTGAGCTTTTCAATGTTGACAAAGCATTTTTCAGCTAAAAAATAATTTAAAGTTTTAGATAAACTTTAAAAACATATTTTTATAAATGATAAGTAAATGTAAAATATTTGGTCCTCACATGGATGGAATTAAGGATTAATCTGTTAATTCCAATATAAAAAAAAGTGTAATCATTGTTCTTTAAACCTTAATTAACTAAGTATTTTTAAAGAAGACAATTCGTATAAGTGTTTAATTAAATATTAAAAATGGTTTTAAACTAACTAACATTATGACAGATTTTTTTAATAAACAGTATTTTATTTAATTTTTGTGCTTTCCAGTGAATTTTATAGAATAAATATTTTAAGTAAACGTTCTTAGCTGACGATATATGAAAAGCACATGCACAGAAAAGTAAAAGGCAATTTAATTCAAGGTTTTAACTGACTAATAATACTTTAAACTTCTTAATAATTATATCTGCAATATTTGTATTTAACTGAACAGGTTTTTTTTAAAGAAACGTAAGTATACAAGAACAATTACCCTTAAACATTAGAATATATAAACATTATAACAGCAAATATAATATATTGAACATAAAAGTGTAGAGTGCATGAAAGAATAACGTTATATTGAATCCCTTTAATAAATAAGTTTTCAAATACAAATAAAATGTGCAAGTATTAAAAAAACTAATTTTATGAATTAAAAACAAATTATTTCAATTAATTCATTATTATTATTTTGCAATAAATGTTTTCTTTTAGACTAAAATTGTTCTCTTTTGAAATAAAATTTAAATCCAACGGTATTCTAGGTAAAATCTAAGAAAACCCAACAAAAAACGAAACCTCAAAAAAAACCTATTAAAAACCAGTCCAGGTTGTTCGTTTTTTTAAAACCCTGAGCAATATAGAGAATGCAAATTAGATTAAACTTTTTACCTTTAAAAATCTATTTAAATCTAGCTCAGCTGCTTGAAAGGAGGGTCCAAGATCAATCGATTCATCTGTTGGAACACCCAAATATAGCTTTAGGTTTTTGTAAGCATCATTAAAACCAGAACTTGCATGCATTTGAAGTTCACTTAAAGATGAGAAAATGTCCCATTCCGATTTATCCAATCTTTCTTCATCATTTATAATAGAATCCTAAAAATAAAGAACATGTATTTACAGGCATCATCTTCGAAAATAATTAAGTGCAACTTTTTACTGCAAGATTTTCTCCACAACTAATTTATCAATTTTTAATTCAATATTTATTCAAATAGACTTTAAAGTGATTTGAAAAACATATCACAAAAAAGATAGCTAACTTTAAAAGATAAAAGTGTTATTAACACATAAAAAAAATATTTATCACCAAAATTTAATTTTTTCTTTGTATAATTATTGCAACAACAAAAAATTAATTTAATTGGTGCAAAATATGAAGAGCAACTATTTTACAATTGAAACTGTTAGCAGTTCGTTGAGTTACTTTCACTTTAAAAATTTATTCTAATTAAAATGGATTATTTTAACTTATACTTTTAATTTGCTTTATAAATGCAAATGTATAAATTAAAAAAAAAATCTTAACATTTCATCACATAAAACTTAAATAAAATTTTCTTAAAATTCAATTTGTATTGTTTTGCTGATTTTTATAGTTAAGAGTGCACTTTCAACAATAATTTATCAACATTTTTCTTTTAAAATATATAAATATACATGCTTTATCAGATAGTAATGCAACCACACAAAATATTTCAAACTTATACATTGTATAGTTAATCCTATATGATTTTCAAGTTGACATACACATTTTTTTTTAACTTTTAAACCTCTTGGATAATTTTAATTGTGAAATTCCCAAAGAGCTAAGATTCCTTGAGAACACTCGAAAATACCTTGCTTTATCTAATTTGCTTTTTATTGCTTTGACAAATAATTGGCACAGCTAATAAAAATATTAAAAATATTTTTTAAGAAATATTGAAAGATAACAAAGCAGAATGACAGCATCTTGTTATAGTGAGGGAACTTTGCCAAGTACCTTAAACCAACCAATCATTCAAGCCTATATTGGTTGGTTCAAGAACTTGGCAAAGTTTCCCCACTATTAAAAAATGCTTCAAGTTGACAGTATCTATTTTTTGAAAGAAGTTTATTCACATACATAGATTCTTGCAGAACATTTTTTAAATGCTGTTTAGATTACATGCGAAATAATTCATATACATACATACACATCAAACACATTCATTTTTTGGCCCAGTCAGGTAAATATAGTGAATACTCTTTGTTCGAAAGAGGATACAAAATTAACTTACATGAATATATATCAAATTAATTAAAATTAAATTATTTAAGAATATAAACAGTAAAATCTTAAAGAACTCACACTACACGTCGCATTGATTTCACTTTCATCAAAGATATCCCTTTTAAAAAGCTCTTTAACATCACCATTGTTCGAGTTCTTTACAGCAAGTGCTTTCAGTTCATTAAGACTTTCAAATCTACAAAAATGTAAACACGCTAGAGGCAAAGGCAATTTAAATTTCAAATAGAATTAAAATATAAAAAAGCAATTAAAAATACATTAAAAATTTATCATAGAAAGAACAAACAATGAATATCTTACTTTCTTAATGATAAATAACATCCAATAAATGAAAGAAAATCCCAATCTTTCTAGACATTAAACCCTTGTCGGACAATACAAGTGGTCATTATAACGAAAAATCCATGTGACCAAGTAAAATCCCTTATTGCATTGGAAATTAATCACCCTATTGGGACTATAAGCAGGTAAGAGAGGTCACACGGTGAACATGTAAGCAACAAATGACCTGAGTATATTGTACAGGTATAACACCTTTTTTGCTCATATTGGTTAATAGTGAATTGAAATGCCCCAATGCAGGAGACCCACCTAAAGAGGCAACATGTGAAATATAACACTCTTGCACCAATTACACACACAAAAAAAAAATGGTACTCAAGATCCTTAAATACTTGACAAGGAGATAAATTTATATTGTTTTAGTATAATTAAATAATGCAAAAGTAAATATTTTTAAATCATGAAGTTATTTTCTGCTTCAATATAATACCTTCTGAAAATGCTTTATTTAAATGTGGGTGTCACCCCTAAGTCTATAGTTGCATACTAATGCATATGTCCATGTGATTGCTCAGATATTACCTAAATTTAGAATGTTGTTTAGTTGGTTGAATTAATGTCGCACTAGAAGTAGAGCTACACAATGGGCTATTGGGCACAGTTTGGGATCTATCCCAAATGAAAGATACCATAACAATGGCTTTTAATTTTGAACCATAGCCCAGATGAGGGCAACATCTAAACTGGCATTCCACTTTCCAAACATCTACACAATAGCCAACAATCTGGCAAGACCACTGAGCTAGAATAACATAAATATAAACACTGAAGTGAGGACTAAGCGTACACTTTACTCCTTTTTATTCGAAGGTAGAAAAATGTACACCTTTTTGAGTGACAGTAAAAAAAATAATCCTTTCGCATAGATTTAAAAACGCATTCATGGCTATCAAAAATACATTTAATGTTTTTCCATACTATAAGAAGACAAATGCACCGAAAAAAGCAGTTTTAAACATTTCTGTGATGCCAAGGACGAATGTTCCTCAACCTTAATTCCGAATTGCAAGCATCCGTCCGACACTGTAAAGTACATTGTTGCTCAATGGGAGTGCTTGCTCCAGTGTTTATAGTTATGTTATATTCTCTAGCTCAGTGAGTAAGACATGGACAAGTGTATTTACGTGCAAAAAATATGTTGCATAGATTATTTGTATACTAAGATTGTAAAAAACCAATGTTACACAAATATAAGCATAGCAAAATGCTTAATAAAATAAGATTTTAATTCTCATATGACTCCTGATGTGGAAGATTAGAGAGTGGGGTACCAGCATAAACAACCAGTTCTCGCTCTCCAAACTTCCACACAACGACCACTTGCCAACACTCAACATACACTAATCCCCTCTACAAAACGAATGTGAGCAAAGATGGAACTTGCAACAATCTAATTGCAAGCTCAGCACTTTTAAGTAGACAAGAATCAAACTCGCAACTAGCCGATTACAAAATCGAAGCTCTTTCAACCAGGCCATTGAATTCACACATAGTTCATGTCTATACTTATTTTTATTATCAAATTGCTTCTACAAACCTTATTTTTATTATCAAATTGATGAATCTTTAAAACAACATATTCATAGATTTTACATATATACATACAAACATACATTGGTAGATTTTAAAAATCTATAAATATAAAATGTTAGTATATTGAACTTACTCAGAGGACACACTTTCCATGTCTTCACTTTCCTTTAAAAGATATGCTGGAAAAAGGTCCGTTTGTTCTTTGAATAGAAGGTTCAAATTTACAGTTTCACATAATTTACTTTGATATTGGATTTGGGCTTCATATTGCTCCTCAAGAGATAACTTGCTAAATATAGAAAATACATAAAAATATGTAACTTGAACACACAATAATGGTTTAAAAAATCAATGAAGGGTTTGCCCCAGGTTTATTTTTCTAGGGGCCCTGTGTTTTAGAATATTCTCAAAATTAGTAAAAACAATTTTAATTTAACATAATTCTGTGAAATATCTGCAATATATTATAAAGGAAATAAAACATTTTAATTGAAAAAAAGCAACAAATTAAAAAATAAATTTGAATTGCCACAGATAATTTTAAAATTGTAAAATATGTTATTTCAAATTCATTAAAATTTACTTATTAAAAATCCAGTGACCTTTTTTTATGAACAGTAAATTTTATGAAACTATATTTTTATCACATAGAATGTTAAAAAGGCAGCTAAAATAATAATTAGACCAAAATTTAAAAATGATTTTTTTTAATTAACATACTTAGACAATGATGAGCCTGCTTCACTTAAGTTAGAAGAACAGGTACATTTGTTCCATAAAATATCTACAAGTGGTTTCCAAAGATTCAATTGGTCGTTGAATGGCGCTACACCCTAAACAAAACAACAACAACAAAAAATTATGAATATTTTCAATTCGATATAACATAATTAAAATAAAAATATATTTACCTCAATGATATCCGATCTATCCTTATTGCATAGCCCCAATGACGATATAGCATCCAGTAAACCTTATAAAAGAAACACATATGAGAATTCAAATAAAACTATAGTTTGCATTTAAAATTAGATAACTTCATTTAGTATAAAGCTATATACAAAACTAAAAGAGATAATTATTTTTTTTTAGTATTAAATAGTAAATGAAAATATTTCGAATTCATAATTACATACTTTTTACTTTAATTTCAGAAGAATTTTGGAATTCATCATCTTCAGGAATGCAAAAATCCAGCTTTTTAAAAATACTTATCTCCAGTCTAGAAGCAGAAGACACATGAATATAAATACAAAACAAAGTAGTGCATGTTATTTTTTAATGAAATATCAGAATATATTGGATTAAACAAAAGTGTATATACATATACATATAAACACTTACATATATATACAGTGATCGATTTCCAGAAATAGAGGTACCGGAACGGCAACCTTCCATGGGATGTGGGAGTACAATGCATCAGCTATCAAACCCAAGTCTAGAATCGTAATATGTTTTCCCTAAAGAGAAGTACCGGAACACCATACCGGTGCATTCCACCTCAAATCGAGCCCTGTATAGGGTCAGGTGGGGGAAAGTGGTCATAAAAACAGGCATTTTTAACTTTGCAGGAATATAAATATGAGAAATTTTCTAAAAAATGTTATTGTTTTGGATTTTATTTTACATTACATTGTTCTAGAGTACATTAGAATACACTTTAAAAATATGTTTTGAGAGTAGCACCTTTTAATGGCATCTTTTTTTTGTCATGTTTTTATGACCACTTTACCCCATGGGTGGGGTAAAGTGGTCAGTGTGTGGGGTAAAGTGGTCATATTGAAGAAATATGACATAAAAAGGAAATTATAAGTAAACAGTGCCATTTTATTACTTAAAAATATTTTACACAACTTCTATATTTGTGAACTATTATTTAAATTTAAAATTTAAATAATATTATTATTAGATTATAAATTTATAGTGTTCTCTATGGTAAAAAGTTTTTTTTTAAAAGATATTTAATAACTTCCGACTCTCTGTTTTTTCAATGTCGTTATATTCTAAAAATGTGTAGTAGTCACCAATTTAGGATTTTTCTAGATATTTAATGAAGTGTCCCATTAATTACTATCTCAATCTTGTCCAATAAACTGTTTAATTGATTTCTTCTCTTAATATTTTACTAACATCCCATAAACATGATTTGTTAAATTTGTATATCTGTGGCACAAATTGGCTCAAAAGAATTTGTTGACTTGATAATTTTTTGTTTTTTTAGCTTTTTTTTTGGCATCCCTTGTTTTTTTGTTGTTTTTTTTGTAGACAAAGTGCAACTGTTTCTTCTGTTTTCATCTTTAGAGTTATGTATAGCCATTCTATGTACAATTGACACTGGTGGAGATATTGTTGTCAGTATTAGCTTAAAGTCCTTCAGTGGATATACACTTGTTGTATTAGCCATATTTGACACTTTTGTACTTTTAAAATTTAAATTGCATATATCAGATGTTGATGGTTCTGAATTCTGATGAATATCTATTTGTTGATCTGGTGAAGTCAATGGGCAATTCTGTAATTTCGGTACGGACATTGTTATGTTTGGTCAATTTGTTTGTTGACAGTTTTCACAAATTCTGTGGTAATCAGGTCTTGGTGGTCTTATCAACCAATGGACTTTTTCTGCTATTAGGATATTTAAGATACATTTGGATTAAATTTGATATAATAGAACAATCGAATGAATGCCCAACATGGGCAATGAATCTGAAGCTTTTAATGATGCAAGATTCTTCTTCAAAGCTATGATTCTCATTAGGACTCATGATGCCTGGACTTGTTAATGACCCATCTTCTTAAAGTCGGGTAATTTCTGAGCTACAGCATAAATGGATATGCCCTTTTTAACCAGCATAGCTAATTAGCCTTGCCAGCATATCTAATTAGCCTTGCCAGCATAACTAATTGTAGACTGGCATCAGAGTAATTTGGTACAATCTTCTTAACATATTTTCTCCGCATGTTTATTACATAAAAAAAGGAAAAAAATAAGACAATAAAAATTATTTTATTATACAAGTTTATTCAAATTTTAATCACTGAATATTAGGTCTTAATAAAGTCATTCCAAGCAATGTAAAAGTTAAGCCTAATGCTGTTTACTTTATCTTATGTTATAAACTATGATAAATTAAAATATGCTTTATTATTCTAAATTAATATTTAATAATCAATCTTTAAATATTAGGCCTAAATAAACTCATTGTTACCATGAATACGTTAAACTTAGTCATATGACCACTTTACCCCATGTTACTAAAAACACTATAAAATAAAAAATTTAATAAACACAACTTGCCTATCAATGGAAATGTGTTCTTGAGATATGTTTGAAGCCTCCTGTATAACTAATATATTAAGATTTTGATTAAACAAAATGTAGGAGAGAAGTTCATTAGAGAATCAAAAGATTGTACTGAAACGTACAAAAATAAAATAGCTATTTATTGGCATTCAATGTGTTGCTAAAATTATAATTTTATGTGAAAAACATTGCTCCTCTTCACTGAAAACTAAAACAAAAATATGTAAAACCTTTATGATAAAAATAAAAAATAGGGAGGAAAAACTACAACATTTATTAGAGTATGACCACTTTACCCCACCTGACCCTATATATTGATTAAAATATCAGTTTTCACTTTAGTCATTTTTGACAGGCGGTCTGCCTTTTAACATTGAAAATTGTGCTCTAAGTGTCATTCCATGTCAAATCAACACAAGAAAATGCATTTTTTTCCCTCACCATCTCCGATTTTTATGAAATTTGGTGAACTTGTTATACCTACTAAGAATGTAAAATATGCAAAATTTTAACTTCCTAGGCCTATTAGTTTTTTAGTTATTTGCATTTCAAAATGGCTAAAAACGTAAAACCTGCCTCCGATGGCTGTATTTAAATTACCATAACTCCTGTTCTAATTAACATATAGAAATAATATTGGTATCGTTTTAAAGCTCTTTAAATGACTTTTCAAATTATGTGAAACACATGACAGTTTGGTTAAAAACCTTTCAAGGTCATATTATTTGACCTTTAACCTTGAATTCCCAAAAAACGAATTTCTCAATTTTCACTATATTTTTTCCTTGAATACTACATCATCTGAACTACATGTATACCAATTTTCAGAGTGGACAAAATCACAGAAAGCATTTCCAATGTTTATACCCAAGAACCAATGGGATATCTTCAACATTGAGGACCTTTAAAAGGAACGACCGATTCTGCTAAACACTGACTCAACAGAAACAACCCTAGACTTGCAATAAACAAAATGGCACTCGCTTCTTGCGTGTTCCTTCTCATAATTGTACTGCCTTTAATTTACCTTTGAATGTAAATTTTTAACTGTTATACTTTAATCATTAAATATTATTTGTTTTCTAAATATTATGGCATTCCTCAACTTATTCTTTTAAAACCTAACCTTCAGAATCTAAACTAAATGGAGTCTACAATAGCATGGCCAATAAATTTACTTTGGTCGCTGCAGCATATTAGCTAAATTACTAAAAGCTAGCTTAAACACTGATGGATTTAAAGATTATAAATTATTTTATATCTGTCTATGACATGATCTAGTTTGTTGTCAGTACATTAAAACTTTCAATATTATTGAAAAAGCAGTAATAAGTATTTCAAAATAAAAAATGTGAAATAACATTTAATTTGATATTAAAAATTAATTGATTCACATCAATAAATATTTAGTAATAAAAAAAATATGGTATTAACTAAAAAAACTAAAAAGCCTTAATTTATATATTAAAAAAAATGGTTATTTATAAAAGACAAAATTTAACATACAATAAATGAATGGGGAGAAATACAATTTATAAGCCCTGAACAATTGTACAAATGTGAATTAAAAAAAATTGGAAGGACTGAATATAAAAAAATTTGTAGAAACTAAATTTGATTGCATACTTTGAAAATATCCATTCCATTAAAGAATACCTCTCAGGATATGGTTTGAATAATATTTCTGCAACCCATGCATCTTCTTTCTTTCCAATCAATGGACACTCTAAATTCTGAAAGGGGAAAAAACTTATTGTACAACGTAATCTCCCAAACATTAAAATCCACATACAAAATTATACACCAGAAAAGAGCTATTTCGGCACAAGTGTGGTGCTTTTCAGTTAAATTGAAGTGCATACGGAAACATTTTGCCTAGACATCTTCTCTATTGCAATGTGTTCCCTTATTTTATTGTTCCATTATTACAATATTTGTGTAATGAATATTTTCATTGCAGTTGTGGATACATATTTTATAACATGGTTCATACAAATTTTCCGAAGTAAAAATTAAGCAGTTCTTAAGGACTTTTTAAGGACCATTTGATACTTTTTAAGGACCTCTTATATTTTTTAACGATAGTGGATATATAATTATGCAATGTTAAACAATAAAAAAATATATATAAAATCTGGAGTTAAAATTAAAATGAATAATAAAAAGTTTATGCTTGAACAAGAGTGTAGGTTGAAAAAAAAATAAAGCAAAAACCCTACATGAACCACCTGCGAAAACAACCAATATAAACCAACATTAAATTTCCAATGTTATGCTCTAAAAATACAATAGATTGAATTACTTCAACCTACATTTAAGATAAAAATTACAATGCATTTCCAAAAGTATAATGTCCTTAAAATGCAATCAATCTATTTTAAGTACCCTGAGATTTCAATGCAGCCAAAAATGATTTTTTTTTACTTTGTCCTCACATTAAAACCTAAGTCCAATGTACCCTAATAATGAATCTTAAGATCATTGATTCAAAAGTACCTTTAATTTCAAAATCTAATCTATTTCTTGTATAATATTTAAATACACCCCAAAAATCAAATTCAATGAATTCTCAGCATAAAAATTAAATGCATCTCCATAGGAAAAAATTAAATGCATCTCCATAGGAAAAAATTTACCCGAAAAATATATTTTAATTTACAACTATTATCTATTTTTAATTCAAATATTCATTGAAAAAATAAAATTAAAAAGGCTAATGTGCCCTAAAATCCGAAAACAAAAAAAGGTATTTTCTAAAAATGTATTTTCAATATATAAAGGCAAATGTTTTTCAAGTGCACAGAATAGTAGAACACCAATGTACCCCAAGAGTAATAGCCCTCATTTGTAAATCCAGTGTGAATTACTAAAAGTGAAAGTTTAATGTGTCATAGATCACAATTGCAATGTACCCTGAAAAATCCAATGAGTCCAAAGGAATCTCCAAGTCAAGAGTAATGAGAAATAAAAGTGCATTGTGCATCGAGTTGAAAACTCTAATTTTCTAAAAGATCAAAATCTACTCCCACCATGTTATTCTCTTAAAAACAAGTGTAAAAAGAAATTTGAAAAACTGTAAAAAAAAATATAAAAAAAGGTATGTTTATTTTAGGGGGGAAGGGAGAGGGGGGCGGTCAAATAAAAATAAACTCAATGTAATAAAATTTATAAACATTTAAACAAAATAGAAACACATTGACATTAGAATATTTTAATGCCAGTCAAAGAAAAAAGCTTTTTTTTTTAAAATACATTTTTAATAATCAAAATAACTCAATACTCAAATATTCTAAACTTCAATTTCGTAAAATAAATTATATTTTCGAAAAATGTAATGCAATTTTGTTAAGTAGTGCAAATTATATCTTGATAAAATAGGTAGTAGTGAAACATAAGCATTTATTTATCAGATGCAAAAGGATTGTAATTCTTTCAACAGAGATCGCAGCAGATCGCGTTTCGTGAATTTCTACAATTTCAAGATTTTTAAGAATGAAAAAATTCTCAAAAGTGCGCCATTTGGAAGTTGCATTCGCCAACTGAAAGAGTTATAACCACCTCAACTTTCGAGTGATATTGTCCATTTGCTGAGGATCGCAAATATTTCTAAATGTTGGAAATGCTACATTCTTGTGAAATTTTCCGTTTTTCTAGAATGAATATCGATTCTTCACAAAACAACAAAGGAACTGAGATTTCTAACAATGAAGTGTCCATATGATGAAATACCAGACTAAAAAATCGGACAAAAGAGATCAAAAGTTCAATTTTCTTATGCTAAATCCATCTATTCATGCCTTTCTCTTCTTGCCGATTTACACTTCTGCATAACGATCAAAGTAAAATCCGGAATTCTACATTCCGATATTTTTAATGCATCCGGGTACCGAAAATTTTAAATCCCTGGAATTTCGAGTTAAGACTCACAAAAGTACCACCTTGTGAATTATTAAAGAAAATCATTAGAGACAAAAAATAAGGACCTTAGCTGAAAATTAAGGACTTTAAGGGCCCTTAATTAAGGGCCCACCTAAATTAAGTAGTTCTTAAGGACTTTTAAGGACCGTGCGAACCATGTATAAACATGTGTTGCCAATGAAATTTCTGTTGCAGATAAATCTAATTTTTTTTTTTAAATACTTTGTGTAACATGTAATGTAAAGTTTAGTATATATTGTTTCTAATGTAAATAATCCAATATTTGGTTAAAATGTATTGTATGTTCTGATGAAATGATATTCACAAAACTAACAAAAGAACGGTTTTGTTGCCACTCTTTCATTGCCCCGCTGCAGGGTTACAGGAAATGGTAATTAGATTAGGTAGGCAAAAAATCAGGTGTACATTAGCATATACGGTACAAATGTATTATCACGGGGCACCGAAAAATTGAAATTTAGAAATGCATAGAAGTCGCCAATATGACGATTAACGGCCAACGATAGGTTGATGAGCATGATCCCAGTTTCTTCGGTTTAAAATCGGGCCTCGGTGGCTCCGATGAAAAGTTCGATGATTAAATGCGATTGATTGGATGTATGCACAGTAGACTATTACAGCGTTGTACAATGGGCTATTGCACGGACACATTTGAAAAGTAATTGACATTTATTAATTGTTTAAGTAACTTTGTTTTGGTTTAGTTAAGGCAATATTTGAGCCACACAATGGGGTATTAAAGACGATCCAATGTTATTATGTAACGAATGGTTTATTGAATAAGCGTCGCATTAGGGCTGCGCAATGGGCTATTGGAAATGGTTCCGGATCTATCCCGAGAAAATGTGGAATTATTTTAAAATGACGGACCTGTGGTTTCACCCCACTCTCTAAACTTTTGCGCCACTTTGATAATTTTATCGTCTGCGAATTTTTTTTCGTATCGTCTGCGAGCTTTGTTACTATACGATCTCTTCTTTTGTTTTGTTATATTTTGCATGGCTTTTTTTTTTTACAAATTTCATGACTTTTTTAATCCTGATGACGCTCTTAGAAAATTTCCGTTTGGTCTAAAATAGCCTCTTTTTAGTTACTGGCGAATTGTTTCAACTAAATACGGTTATGTATCTGTTTGAAATTTTCATTTATATGTATAATTTTATCATTTTATATTCTATGTATAACTATAGTTTTATTTTGGAATATTATGCTTTATATTGAGGTGTGATACCCCAAACGACTGCCCGAAGGGCAGTCGTTTAAGAGTGCTGTCGAAATGCCCCAAACGACTGCCCGAAGGATTGCCTGTAAGCACCATGATCGACTGCTCGGAGGGGGTCATGGATGTGATCCTGAGTAGTCGAAGGCCGGAGACCACAAAATCGACGTAAGGAGTCTGTGACTTTAAGCGCACGGTACGCGTGTGCGCTTAAGAGTGCCGTCGAAATGCCTCAAACGACTGCCCGAAGGATTGCCTGTAAGCACCATGATCGACTGCTCGGAGGGGGTCATGGATGTGATCCTGAGTAGTCGAAGGCCGGAGACCACAAAATCGACGTAAGGAGTCTGTGACTTTAAGCGCGCGGTATGCGTGTGCGCTTAAGAGTGCCGTCGAAATGCCGCAAACGACTGCCCGAAGGATTGCTTGTAAGCACCATGATCGGCTGCTCGGAGGGCGTCATGGATGGAATCCTGAGTAGTCGGAGGTGGAGACCACAATTGAACGGGACCATAAATCGACGTTAGGAGTCTATGACATTAGTGCACGGAGCGTGCGTGCGCTTAAAACCGTATACGTCATCCGTGATGTAAACACGACTTAAAGCGACTAACCAACAGCGGATCTACTGATCGCGAGTTCTAATCGCAACATTCGCTTTTAAACATTAACTTAATGTCAGTTATTTGTATATTTTCGATATGCGTCGATCTAAAATGTGTTCTAAATTACGAGGCAGCATTGCCGGGTCTTTCCTCCTAAATAAACCTCGAACATTAACTTTCCATTCGGAATAGCAAGATCCGTCATCTAACCATGTTTCAAAAATAGGAGACAGCTTTCCCGAGTCCTTCCGGGTAAATATACGCGAACCGATTACTATACCGTTAAATTAAGTGCCGTTCTAGTGCGGCGCTAGCCAATCAATCGCGATAGCAACCAACAAGGCAATCATCGACCGTCCATTTTAAAGCAAAATGTTTGGTTTGGATAATAAACATGATCTAGAACACTGCACATTGGGCCATTTAATACAAATGTAAATAAAAGTATTACTCTTATCAAAGCGAACTGGCAACGATAAAAATTTATTTCCTGTTCGAAAGTTTGTTTATTTTTTAAAACGGCGATAGTTTGCTCTTATTGCACTAATTTGTTACTAAAAAATCAGAAATTACGAAAAAATAACATTCCGATATTAAATCAGTAAATTATAACATTTATAAATATGATTAGCATCGTTCCATTTTACTACGACTGCATAATCGAGGGTTACCGTCTCGTTTGGCGGGAGTAACAAACGCGTCACAGAATTGGCGACTTAATTTTCTTGAAAATTCGGTGCCCCGTGATAGTACATTAGTTCCGCATATACTTTAACCCAAAATTTCATTTGAAGATGCAGAAGCAATGTTTATCCAAACTTTACAATAACAGTAGTGTACGGTTGGTTAGCTGTTTATTAATAATTTCTAACTAGTTAGGGACATAAAATAGTTCCCCTAACTTTTTTACCACATGCATATAGATTTAGAAATTGTAACTCCACAAATTTTTTTATCAGAAATTGCTCTGACGAAGTGCCTATACTAAGTTCATTTTCTTTACTTTTACTGAAGTATGTACATGTCATATTCATGTAGGTTGGAGGAATTGTTTTGATGATATTTATTAATCTACAGACTAGTATACATGGCGAAAAGTTTACAATTTCCCGTTACTTTATATAGCCCACACATGTAAAATCCCCAGTATTAAACACTAACAGCGTAAAAGGTGGATATTTTTAAAACAGAATTACCACAACATTCACACTCACCTTTAGTTTTTGTATGATGTCTTTAACTTTTAACTGTTCACCTCGATCTGGTTTATGAGTCATTTTCTAACATAAATTTTCTAAAAATTCGCGATTTTCTTTCGCGGACTTTTTTAAAATCACAATATTTTGTTATGGCTAATAATTGTTGCCAGCTCTAAATGCACATAAGTTCAGAATGAACTAAAAAAAAACTCAGTAATACCAGTGCCTATAATCTTGTAAATTGACACCTCAATAACATTATTATATATATATTTTTTTAATTCTAATCAAATCAAGTTTTTAAAAAATATTTACCAAAATCTGTCAATATTTATAAACTGTAACCGTACTGAAATCAATATGTTTGTTTTGTTTTCTATTTTCTTCTGTACACATTAATGAATTACGCAATGTAGATATTTTAAACTTTTTTTATGTTCTTTGATCAAGATCTCTTATCAAAAATGGTATCTAATATCTATTACCACTTCTATTTGTCAAATGAGAAATGGGGGTGTATTTTCATTCAGTTGTAGCGCCAAAATTTTACCTCATTCATATTTAACTGCCCCCAAATTACATTGAAACATTTTAAACAAATAGTCAAAGTATTTAATTTTTTTAATTATAAAATATGTAATTAATATTTAATTTCTTCTAGTAAATTTTTTTTCGATTTACTCCAGAGATTTTCCGTTATTTAAAACATCAGTTCAAAATATTATTAGTTATTAACCATAGTGTTTTTTGACTACCAACAAAATACAAAGTATATTTATACGCCAGGAACAGAACATTGTGAATAAAAATAGACAACGTTTTTATATCCATAATACAAATACATATTTCTTAAAGTAATTCAAAATCTATGAATGGTTTGATATATTTACTTCTTAACACAAGAATTTAATATTTTTTTAAAAAAACATTTGCCTACATATTCAACAATAAATAGTTATATATATATATATATATATATATATAAGTTTCTTGAAGCTTGTTTCAATTTGTAAGTTCTTTAAGCACTTTTAAATAAAAGTTAAGAAATATTTATGATTTATAGTGCATAATATGTGTATTTCATCAAATTCAATTAAATAATTTCTTCATTTAGGATGACATAAGTATAGATGATATTAAAGCTGAACCACCTCCTTTAGAAATGGCCTCAAAATCACCGTGAGTTTTTTTTTATGTTCTTAAATTTATATTCAACTAAATGTGTTTTTTTTTTTTTAAGAATATGAGGGGCCAAGTTTTTTTTGTTAAATGTACCAACACACCTTTGTAATTTTTCTTCCCTAAATGAATTTTAGTATAAGTCTTTAATTGTTTCAATTGCTCGTAAAATGAATTCAATTCATATACATATTATAAAAATATATAATACTGTCATGTATTTGCCACCTTTAAAATTTATTTTGAAAGAGTTTTCTATCTATTAGGAAACTATGTTTTAAATTACAAAAAAAAAAAGCTTGGTAAATTCCTAGTTTGTGTTGGCGCCTGGCGTGGTTCTGAAACATTGTGTGTTTCTCATTTGTGGCCAATTCAAAATAGCGGTATGGTTGGTCAAATAAAAATTGCATTAGAGCTGCACAATAAGCTACTAGAGGCACTGCAGATTGGAGAAGTCTGGCTGGTTAAATAATGAATCACTAGAGCTGCACTAATGACCGCGGTTTGGATTCGACTGTTATGCAACTAATCAATAAAAATATGATCAAATCAAATGTTTTAAGTATACACTTGCACTAATATCACAGACTCCGGCCTCCGACTACTAAGAATGAAATCAGCTACCCTTCCGAGAAATCGGTCATTGTGCTTATACAGGCAATCCTTCTTCAAGCAGTTGATTATAGCGAAAGCAATTGTACGAGAAAATGGAAAATAAAAAATCTTACTTACCCGCAATTAATTCAACCAACGACTCCCCCAGTGGATGAACTGTGCTGACGGCCCTCATAAACATCGGTGACATGGCACATGTTGCACCGTTTTTATCCTTATAACATACGTAGCAATCCTGAAGAATAACAATTTCAGGCAAAACAAAACTACCTCAGCATGTGTGCTTGCAATCCAGCATTTATACACCAATTAATTTCAACATGTTTGCCTCCGAAACAACAAACACTGTTCCAAATATGTGAGCATAAACTTTAGGATTCCTATAAATCATTTCAATGTTCTGTGCATCAAATTAGGATTGCAACAATATAAAATTTATCATTCGCCAACTGTTGACAAATATTTATTTAGCGGTGGCACCGCAAACTAGGAAGAAACCGAAGTTTTTTAAGTTGTCCTTTAAATGTCCTATTTCTGAAAATGCTTTCAAAATCTTTTTTGATTTGTAATTGATGAATAGACAGCTTTTGAAATTGAAAAAAAAATATGTATATTGCTGGTGTATATTATTTTGTTTGCTAAACATTGAGGGATATGGACATTTTAAATTCAGTCACAACCTCTGTATTGCTTCAATATGTACACTAAGGGAAAAACATATTACTCAGAATTAATCTATATGAACCACAACAGCAACTTTATGTATTATTTTTGTTGCAGTGTACATAATTTGTATTTTCTTTATACCTGTCGTTATTTTCTTTAATAATTTTGAATGAAAAAATGTTGCTAAATAAACAACTAAAAAAGTGTATGTTTCTACACTTGAAACCAAGACTCTAAATAATAATATATTATTTTTATTAATTTATATTTATATAAAGTCGAAAAACATTGATGTATTATTTACAATTAGTCCAGAGAATTTGCCTTAAGAACTGTGAATGTACTTATATAAATTTATTTCATTTGCTAGTTTCTGATATTTTTTTCAGAAAACAAAACCGATCTCAGAGGTCAGAGTCCATGACATCCCGTTTCTATGAAGCAGAATCAGTAGATCAAGGAGTAAAAACATTCATTGAAGAAACCACATCAGCAAGCGTAAAGCAGAAGAACCCCGACACCAAAATCAGGCAATCCAGACACCTTCCGCTTTGGGCCTGGTACATCATAGCCAAATGCAACGGCATCCCTCTGAAAGGTGACAGCAAACCGATCCTCGGAACAATCCTCCATGCGTTGACATTCACTGGGGCACTGACTTACGCCCTGTCCTACACGTGGCTGGTTGTATATGACATTATATCCCCTAATACTCCGAGGGACATTCCCGGTGGTTCCGTAAGCATCCTTCTTGTATACTTATGGTGCGGGTTCGGCTTCTATTGTAAAGACTTGAGCAGTCGCTTGTTCTTGCATCCACGGTTTCTGAAAGACATAAGAATGCACACGAGGACGGTCTTTAAGATCAACGGGGCCTTGCTGCTTTTCATTATGGCCATGCTTTTCACTACTGCTAATATTCTGGAAAGTTTAGACTGGTTTACTACTGATTCCTGTGAAAAAATTGACTTGGATGACGTTGTTTGCCAAATTATGAGTGTATCTAGTATTGTGTTTTCTGTGTTTACATTAATTTGGCACTCGCTAGTCTCATTTATTTTTATGTCTGTGTGCAGGACACATACCATAGGTAAGATTTTGTATTATGATATTTATATTTTGTAAAGTGTTTTTATTTGTGTAATCTTAGTGTATAATTCTAATTATTTAATTGTGCTATTCCACAGACAGCTATGGATGTTTGGATGTAAGTATATAGTATAAACTTTAAAATAACTTGTTTTTGTATTTTACTATGATTTAGTTATATTAAGATTTATTTGTTCTATTATATGTATTATATGTATTTGAAGAAATTGAACAGTTTTCTCAACTTATGGTACAACAAAAATTATATTAATGCATTAGTAACAGCCCTTTCGTCTGAAAATCTGCTGCCAAAAAATAATTATTATTTTTTGCTTCTTAATTCAATATTGAATATCTAGAGTAAAATGAGATTATTACACTAAAACAACTAAAATATTTAATCCTTTATACAATGTCACCTTTGATGATATTTGTAAAGCTATAAAGACAATTGCACATACCATCTTAGAACACAAAATGCTCTGCAAGAACTGTGAATAGTCATTTGTGGTCGAACTGCTGGTAGATGATCTGCAAAATTTTCTTGAGTATAAATTAGTAACTTCTTATTTAGTTGCAATAGCGTATAAAAAAGCATATTTATTTTATTGAAATTCGAATTATTGTATGTAGGGTGAATTTTTTTTAAGCATAATGTATTTTATCTTTTACAAAAATTTTAATTGTAACAAAACTTAAATTAATATTATGTATACCCTTATACTTCTGCTATTTAAATATGTGACTCATCTATGTGTGTTTCTTAACATAAAAATAATGTAAATAAGATGTATAACAATATCATTGCAAACTAGAATTTTTAATCATATTCAGTAAAATTCTTATTTATTCCCAATGTGTAAATAGCCAATGACCACAATATCGAAATTAAAATAATAACAATACAAAAATTCAGATAAAATACAATTAAATAAATTCAATTCTTGTAAAAAAATTCTCTGTTAATGAAATTATGTCTATATTTTACTTTAATCAAAATGACACCTTATTTTTATATTAGAAATTATTCTATAATACATTATATTTTAAAACCAGGTTAATCAGCAATTGATCACTAAAGGTTCGAAATTACTGTTTTATATTTAAAAATACTTAATAAGTTTTGATGTAAGTAAAAGCTACTTCTATAACTGAGATCCAATTTGTATACTTAAAATGAATTTTTAGTAAAACATACAAAAATTAATTTAAATCAGCTTAACTAGTTTGGTATAAAATTATAGGCTACTGGGCACTATCAATGAATTTTTACCTAACCCTGCTTAATTTTCTAAAAGTAGGTCTAGACCCTTTTCCCTATATACAACTTTTATTCCTTATAACACACAATATAACATATGGTGATATTGTACGCTTTTACAAAAAAATTGTGTAATTGAAATATATGTAAAACATACTTTATTATTGAGTATTTGTATTTTTCATTTATTTTAGGTATAAGAAGATTCATTAAAGAAATTGAATATGATGCCTCATTAATTGAACACCATCTGTCGTTTACTCACAAAATTTTGCCTTTAAATCAAGATGACATTTGGCAAGGTAACTCTTTATATGATAATGTACCTTGATTGCGTTATTTAGATTGCTATTTTCTCAGTTCTGTATGTCAATTTATTCTATGCATATTGTGTATGAGTATCATATCATTAATTTATACTTGTTTTTGAGTTATGTACTTGATTAAAAACAGTGATAACATTTTTTTTTTAAAAAAGGGCACTGTTTAGTGAGTGAAAGGGCACTTTTCTTACGTCCCACCAGATTCTCTGTCTGCACAGGATACATTATGCATTGAACTATGTTTTTTCTACAAAAAAAAGAGCAAAGTATTTTATTAAAAATTATAAGGTGCACAGTAAATGCTGCAAAAAGAGCATGGCACATTTTTAAATTTTTATAAGGGAAGTGCACTTTGGCATTTTAAAAAAATGCTGGGTGTGGTACATATTCATCTTATTTTAAAGATATTAAAATTTTGCTTCTGAATGAAGATTCATTACATTTTTTATTTAATGCGTACATTGGTCTATATCTTTGGGTTCAAGCCTGTATTCAGGGCAGGCATTTTAAACGAGAGGTGACATTACTAAAATATAAAAATCATTGCAAAGAAACGTTCTCCTATATTAGATTTTTTTTTAATAATTAGTTTCTTTTTTAAAAATAATTTCTTCTGTGCTTTTTCTGTACAACCTTGATGTACCTCCAATTTACCTCCAATTTACCTTCTGTGATTTTTTCTACTTTTTATCAAATTTGATTGTGATTAACTGCACTAAATTTTTCAAATATTTACTTCACTAGAGTTACACAGGCAGATTAATCATGATAATTCAATATCCAAAATAAAAAACTAATATTATTTTAATAATCTACAAATGATAATTAACATTTTGTTTCGATACAAACTTTCTATCATTATGCTTTTTTTTTACCAATGAAGTCAGTACTGCCTTTTTTTATATCCTAAAAACAGCCTATATTGTGTCATGATTATTGTTTTTATTTGTATTTGGCTGCAAAATTTAAACAATCTATACATATAATAACCTAATATTTTTTTTATTATTCATGTCTATTTTTCTTGTGCAATTAAGAATTCTAAAATATTAAATATACCAATAATGTGTTATATAATAGATAAAAAAGAGCTTTTCGAGATATATTCATTAAATATATATTGAATATTGCAAAATATGTTTACATGTTAACCCTTATTTGCTTCTTATCCATTTAGAATCTATGTGGATTGCAGAAGATGAAAATGATGAAGAATATACATCCTACAAAACACGATCGAGGGCCGCCATGTCCATTTCAAAAAAAGATATTAATCCCAGGATGAGAGTTTCTGCGCCAAATATCAGAAACACTGCGGAACAGGGGGAAATAAGTGTCCTATTTGCTCCAATACACGACAATTTGGAAACAGTGGACGACAATTCGGAATTCGAGTGGAATTACTTCCGTGAGGTATTGGATTAATTTTTATGTGGCATTGTTTTGTGAAATTGTATTTTAATTGCACTTAAAAGAATTATCTTTTGTTTATTCCCACTTTTAGGATAAAGCATTTATACCAGTCAGGCGATTACTAGAAGCGAGTAATGGAGCTCCAGCAGATTCAACTGTTACACCTCACACCATGACAAATGCGGAACTAATGCACCATTTTTGGAAATTAAATGTAAGTTTTGATAAGATTAGTATTTGCTTTGTACTAATGTAGTATTCTGGTATTAACAGCGCTTGGAGGTTTCTTATTATTGTCTTTGATGGGTCATTCTTGTTTTATAAATTCATTTATTTTAGTTAAACTTTCAAAATTTACCAAAAAAACACCATACTGTAAAATGTATGCTTAAATTTACCTTATATATGGTTTTCTTAATATTTAAATTGTATTTTCACACGTGGTTAGACACACAAATTAACTAAATGAAATTTTAAAGTCTTTTTGTTATATTTGAACAGCAAAATAGTATGCATGCAGTAAAACAATTTTTTCACAACATGTAAATAATATGTAAATACTAAATGATTCCAATAATAATATTTTAATGTGTTTGAATGAAATATAAATGACTAATATGGTACAGAAAAAGTTTGAAAAATCTCTCACCAAGGCCAGTTTTGCTTATTCTTGAAAATTTACTCTGTTATTACAAACGTGTGGCAGATTTTTAACATTAATTTGTTTACAAGTATGTTTTTATAATAAAATATAATATTATAAAATTGTATTTGTTTTTACTATGACTTGATATAATACTATGAATAATGGTGAGAAAAATTATCTGGCCATATTGCACAAACTCCTATCTAAAGAAATAGTGTATGATATATTTAGAAAATAGTGGCAAGCTTTGTTGCTATAACAATTTACTAGTATCTTTTACTTTTTTATACAAACCCCTTCATGTTAAAATGTTTTATGAATAAAGCATTTAATGTTTTTTTTTCACTTTGATTAAAACTGCTTTTGTGCTATAGTCTTTTATTGACAAAATAAAATCAATAGCCCAATTTAAATCCTTAATATGTGTGAATGTTATGAAGAAGAATTCCAATAAGCTTTAAATTTTTGTGTTATTTGCAAAAAGTAATCAACATTTACCAGATATGGAATTAATGGGCCAGTTTATCTTTACAGGTAACGGCTAATAGATTGTTATATAATGTTTGTATATATGTACACATGTTCAACATTTTATTGTCAATTGTTCCATATGGTAATGGTATGTCTTAAAATATTATTTTTCTTTCGTTACTCTAAAATGTATCCAATTTAAAAAGAATTGCAAATATACAAAACAATGTAAACTAACTTATGTACCATTTCACCTATATTGCATTAAACAGCAGAACTAATCTTGCTATATATCTTAAATAAATGCTAAATATCCCAACTTAAAAAAAATATTGTTATTAAGTAAAAAAAAATTGTCGGTAACTAAAAAATATAGTTATTAAGTAAAAATTTTTGTCATTAAGTAAAAACTTTTGTTATTAAGTAAAAAAAATTGTTATTAAGTAAAAAGGGTTGTCATTAATAAATGTTTAAAAAACAGCTGTAAATTATTAAGGAAGTTGCCAGAAGAGTTCCATGTAAGGAAGGAAAAAAAACAATTGTAAAAAGTGTTGATGGATGTATAACTACAACAAATTATCAAGCATGTATAATATTTTTATTTTTTATTACTGCAATGATTAAACTATGTTGGATATTTTAATATTTTCAGTGCCGTCTACGATTTTCATCCTGTGCTTTGCAGAGGTGGTATGCCAGTTTTGTGTCGCTGGTGTTGCTGAGATGCTCAACGTATTTAGTTCATTGGTTGGGACATCCTGCTACTGTTTTTGATATCTTACAATTTGCATTGCCTCTCATTTTGCTGATTGTGCTGTCCACAGCTATTGCAGAAGTTAATTTTGAAGGGCAAAGGGTACTGCGTGTAAGTTTCAATTTATAACTCATAAAAAAAAAATTCAAGTAAACTGTGTGCTGGTTGCTTAAAATGGAAAATCATCTGAAAAGTAATTTAAAATGTGTTTTTCATCAAAAATATAAACAGTGGAGTCTCCTTACAATAGCAACACTTTCTTTGTAACAATTGGCACCTGAAGTCCAAGTCAGTTCCTTAGTTTCTAATACAATGTTTTTTTACTCATTACATCTTCCTTTCTGTTATAATGACCACTTGAATTAGTCCCATTAATAATACTAGTTATATTAAGTGTCTAGTACTACAAAAAATATTTAAAACACGAAATTAATTTACATCATAGCTGAACAAATATGTTTATGTGATTTTAAAATATAAAGTTTTATATATAAAACTCAAAATGAAATGTCAAAAAATAAAATGGCAGTCACTATTTATTAATATATAATACGGCTCATTTAGGCAAATCAAGTAGAAAAAATACATTTAAAATGACTCACATTAATTTTATTTATAAATTATTAGCTTTTACTATTAACTTTTAAAATGTAAAAATGTGTTTTTTTTAAGAGTAAAGTATATTTGTGTCATGAATGAGAACTTTCGTCTAAATTACTATTTTTCTTCTTTTTAATTTTCAGTGTATATATCCAACTGAGCAGCGTATAAAACCTCTTCAATATATGGCCTTGAATGCTCTACAAATGTCTGTAAGTTATAAACAGCTCTTGTTCAAGCTATTTTGCACTAAAAATTGTATTTTTTCTCCAAATGCATTTTGATGTCATACTATAACTTTAATATATTTTTTAAAATGCATTAAAATTAACTTGCTTAAATCACTGCATCAGATGCACCGTAGAAAGGTTGTTTAGAAAACAATTTATATTCGAATTAGTTCATATAAATTTCACTAAGAATTGTGACAAAGAATTATATTTTTATCTTATAGTTCAATGCAAAGTTGTAATACCCTTTTGTATTCACTTCTTGTTAATTTTAATATATGCTGTATCATAGAACAGTGTAGTGTAATTTTGCTTTAAATATATTACATAGTTTGTAAATTTGTTTACTTTTATTTTGCAGGTGTATGGCTTTGGAATGACACATGGCACGATTGTTACAGTAGTATTTGCCATGCTGGCAGGATTTGTTTCTAAAATAGTCATCACTGAAATGACTAAGGCATAATTCTCACTGCTGTGATTTTTTACAAAAAAATGCCATGTTATGTTATAAAAGTTTTAAATGTAGTTTTTAAAAACAGATTTTAATTACTGTTATAACTGTTTTTAAGTTAAAATGTTTGCTTCTTCAATGCAAAGTCAATGATTTTATCAACCGACTTGCTTTCTTGCTTTCGTTCACAATATTCTTTGAAATAAATAAATATATATATATATATATATATATATATATATATATATATATATATATATATATATATATATATATATATATATATATATATATATATATATATATATATATATATATATATATATATTAATTAACAGGGATGAGATTTGTCCACTTTTTTGCTTTTTCAAAATATTCTATTTTTGTTTTGTTTTTAAAAAAATTACTTTAAAAAATTTAAATTTTTCTTTGTTGATCGAAATGAAAAAATCTAATAAATATTTATTAAAGTGATATTATTTTTAACTTGGGTTTTCACAGTAAACTAAAATTTTATACTATGTTCAACCATAGAGGAATTTCAAAAGGTATTTTATTCTGTGAAGTGGCTACTTTATATCTTCTTATATACTTCTGTATTACTGAATATGTTATGAAGTGTTAGTTGCACACAGGCTGAACATGTTTTTTTTATATTTGGTATAAGCTTCCTCATGTACTTCTATGCTGAATGGGTGGTTGGTTAATCAAGATTTTACGTTACCACATAAGTAATCTCATCCCTGAATTAATAAGAAAATTAACCCACTGACATGATATCAAATCGTAGAATCTCCAGTTTTTCCAACAATGCAAACAGTTTTATTTAAATTTATAAAACTACTTCATTTAACAATAGTTTTCAAATATATTGATTTGAGTTATACTTATACTATTTATTTGCGAATAATTCAGATTTTTAAAAATTAGTAAAAACAATATAAACTGAAAGAGCTTCAAGTAATAAAAAGTTTATTTTCTTGTTTCAATTATACTTGTTTTTGAAATGCCATCTCCATGCTTCATGTGCAACAACTGTCATAATAGCCATAATACAGCTTGCCAAAATCATTTTCATTTGAGATACATTTTATCCTACAATTTGATCTCCATATAATATAGTTCTTTGTTTTATTGTTCTTTTTTTAAGAGAAATAGTCTAACTGTACAATGCAATATTATTAAGATCTACATTTTTTTACAATTTATATGAATGTTGTATTGTCTTATATTTCAAAAACAGGTTATTATAAATATATTACTTATTTATATCAATATAAATAATAAAATCTTAGTATATTTTTTGTAAGTATTTTTGTTTACAAAAATGTACCAGAACTTTTTAATTTTGCAACAATTTTTTAGTGATATTTATTGTGATTGTATATGCGAATGATATTGATTGTTATTATTATTATAATTTGTGTACTATGAAATATAAATAATGTTTCTGATACTAATACATACTGAAACTATAAAACTACTTTTTAAATAAGAGATATGTTAACTTAACATAGTACAGTACCATTATTATCTTTTATATTTTTGACTCTATTATTGTAATTTATATTTTTGTTGGTGACCTATATACACTTTTATTTTGTTATCACATAGGTGAAGGTTTCTAAAAAATATTACTAATTAGGTTATGAGATTTTTCATTTTCCATTACCAATGTATGGGGGTTTATTAATTCTGCTTCATTCCAAAGTAGAAACTGTTGACGTTTATATTTTGTGTTGTGTATTTTTGTTGCCAAATAATAGTATTAATTTAGAGCTATCAGTTGAAGTTAGAAGATGTTATAGTATTTTTATTTATGTTGTGTATTATTAGTGCCACTCTAAAACCACCAATGTGGTAATAATGTGTAAAAAATTAAAAAATTATATTTGAAAAAAAAAAATCTGTAAATTTACTGATTTTTATAGTCTATTTGTGACAGAATATTATCTATACTGAATGTTGAAAAGAGGAAGTGAAGAACCTTATTTCATACATGCTATAGATTTATTATTATGCCTCTTAAAATAAGACAAGACAAAATCATGAAAACATTTTGATTTTCTTAAAGGTTTTTTTGCCGAAGACTTTTAATTACAAAATTATTCCTTTCGCCTTAATATAAAATGCCATTTTTTGTTACATTTTGCATATAGGAAATAAAAGTATCACAGTAGGAAAATTACTTTAAGGTTTTTTGCTACAAAGCAATGCTTGTGATATTTGTATAGAACGTGGTTTAGTCCATATTTTTGTATTTGGTGTTATTATAAATGTAATTATGCTTATATAACAAGCCGTGTGTAACCCATGCTTGTACGATAAGTCTTGAGCCAAAGTATTTTTAGTGGTATGTGATAATTTTTTTTAATTCAAGTGTGATTCAAATGCTATTATTTTAAATTCCTTACTTTGAATATTATATATACTTTTAATTATTATAAAATGTGAATTTCTTAATATGTTGCTTAATACTAATTATTTTAAAATACATATATTTAGCAAATAAAAAATATCAGCTAATTAAAACTAGATATATAAATTTTAATTTTTCAAAAACATTTCATATATCATTGGTATTTATAGTAAAAATTCTATTTGTTGTAATGAATCTTACATTTAAGAATAAAAATTTAATTGGATCATTTGATATTGGAATATATTTAATTAACAAGGCCACCAAGATGGATCATTTTTATAACTGACATTGATAAAATGTTTTATGTATTGTTAGCTAGTTTTATTTTTTTTTAAATGTGTTGCATAAAATAACAAAAAATTAAAATTAACAAGGGAATATATTTATTTTTTCTCCAGTATAAATAATCAATGTAAGATTCTTAATCATTTAACCCTCATAATACATCCACCACGAGTACCAATTTTTCTCCTATTGTAATAGAGTTTATTTATATATTTTTCAAAAAATTTAAATATTCCTATATTTATGGAGATAACTTATAATTTACTGATCAGTGCAATATTAAATTATAGATACACCATAAGAGAAAACGTTCTAGTATAAATTTTAATTGCACTCCTTTTCATTGTATAATGTAATCTAATTTAAGTTCTTATTTAATTTTTCTTTACAAGAATATATTATATTTACAAAGTCATTGTTATTACACAGTTATTCATCTTCATGTTATTTTTAATGTAAATTTAGTATTTCAAAGTTTAAAATTGCATTTGATTACTATTTTTAAATGGAGTAATTTTTAAATGAGTATAATTTTTTTTAAATTATATTTTATATATTTGTAAAGATGTATACTTTATTTAAATTATTAATGAAAATATAATTAGCATGAGAAAACATAAATGTTATTTTTTATTATTTAAGATATGCTATTTGTTATATTTGCATTCCAATAAACATACAAAAAATGTAATAGGGTGATATTTATTTGTTTACCCCCATGTTGGTTTTGGTATATGTACAATAAAAAGTTACAAAATACTATTTTTTTTTTTAAAATGCCCTATTTTTTCTTCAAAAGACAAACGAAATAAACTATGAAGAACATGCTCACTTTTACGAACATTTTATATTTTTATGTGCAGAGCATTTGATACAAGTTGCTTTATATTGAAATGCAATTATTATTTTTAAGTTTGGTTATTATCACGTTTGATATTAAAATGTATTTGAAGCTCATGTATGTTTTAATAATAAATCAAGCATTTTGTACTTATGAACATTTTAATGGAATAGTTATAGGTACTTTCATAAAATAAAAAAATACTATTTTTATATCAGGAATTTTTGGTAAAAAAAAATATAAAATATTTAAATTATAATATCTTTTAGAGAAATATAGGCCCGTTAACACAGTAAGTTATATATTGTTATTTTGAGATTCCTTTAAAAGTATTAAAATAATTTTGTATGTTTAGTCTAATAAATATTGATTACATTTTCGAATTATAAACATTACAGCCAAATAATATTTTTAAAAATTAAGATAATTTTCTACAATTATTATATTTTTTTAATTTTGTGACAAAATTACGACCATCTTACATGATTTTTGTCACAAAAATAATAATAACGATAATAGCTGTAAGAATGATAAATCACTTAAAATATTAAAAAAAATATATTCTTAAAAATTATTAAAATATTTTTTACTTATTCGGTCAAAAAAATGTGTCATTCTAAAGTGCAGAGCATTTTTTTTTTGTATTAAAATACAAATTAGCTTTAGAAAACGATTTGGTTTGTAGTAAAGCTAGTTCATAGTACGTAATTAAAAGCATTTTGTTGGTGGTGGTGGATCAAAATTTGTTGCTATTCAATAAAAATAAAAGCTTCAATATTAATTACTAATTATTCTAATTGAATTTTATATTGTCATTGGGAATATGTAAGTAGGCAAAATAAGAAGTCGATTTCGAATTTTGAAAGAGATCTAAAAATGAGATGCAAGATTTGACTGTGCAATAACAACAGACGTAGCGCATTAATTTTAGACGTGTAATAAAAAAAGAACAATTGCTTGTTATAATTATCGGAAAAAAATTAAATACTTTGATACACACTAAACCAATCTTTCAGGGGGGGAAATTAGGTTTTCCATCAACTAAAAATTAATCAGTTAATTTTAAAGCTACTTTTTTTAAAAAATATGTTGCAATTAATTTTATGGCAAATAGAAATTGATTTATGGGGAATGATTATTCTGCTGATATTTAGTGATTTGGAAGATATTTTAAATTCTTATTATCTTTTCCCAATTTATTTTATCTCACTAACAGCAGAAAGAATTTAATTAAATGTCTATTTCAAGTAGCGTAAAAAATATTCTGCATTTTATCCCGAGAGCTTAAACTTATTTATAAAAGTTCTGAACCGTAAACTATCCCTTTTGAACTGGTATGCGGTTTTCGACAAAGCTTCTGCGACAAGTTGACATTCGATATTGAACTATGTTTTAATGGTTTTGTAGTTAAACTTTTCACAGGGCTTAAGAATTCTTTAATGAACCGGAGAACATACTTGATCCATATTGAAAAACGTTTTATTTTTACCAAATAACCAATTATTTATTAATTCGCAGTGAATTCCCCAGAGAGTTGTAATATTAAATAGAGAGCGAATTCAATACCAAACTCTCGTAAGGCCGCGGTGTCAACATTGAAAAGCAAAACTCACATCACGTGGTTATAGCGCTGCCACATTTGGCGTTCAGACATCTGCAGGAGTTTCAAATTTGGCGGATTTTCTTCTCTTTTGGTGATAAAATATCTAAGTACCGAAATTCGTTAAGTAGATTGTGCAGATAACTGCGCACAATTGAAGAGCGTTGTGGCCTTTTAATACTGGTTAAATACACATATTTTCTTTGGGAGTAAATATTAAAGTGAAAGATATTTTAATTATTATACAATAGTTCTTACTTTCAAGTAACTTCACTTTGAGTTGTTTTTTGAGCAATATTTATACATTAGTAGCATAAACACTTTTACAGAAAAGTGATAATAGCACAACACTATCATTGAGTGATGGTTTGTATAAGTTATCGTCAATATTTTTCTATATCTTACACTCAAACAATGGCTTATAATAATGACTAAATATAACTTTTTTTTGTGCGTGAACATTAATGAATGTAATAGAAAGTTATGTGGTATTTTACCCTGGATTTTTAATTATTTTCAGCAGTTCTTTTCATGTAACTTCACTTTGAGTTGTTTTTTTATGAAATAATTATGCTTTAGTAACATAAACACTTTTACAGAAAAATGTAATTGATGATTTGTATAAGTTATCGTCAATATTTTTCTATATCTTACTCGAATAAAATTCATCGCCAAATCAATACGATATTTTTTACAAGTAAAGCATATTGCGTATATAATAAACTATGTTGATTAAAGGACGCTAGAAAATAACATTATTTTTTTAAGTATAACGTCTATAAATTCGGTTCCGGACATGGGATGCATGTAGGGCGAAATGGACCGTAACGACAACATTAGCCGAGAAACTGGGTGGACACACCCTGTTTCTAGGATCATGCTCGCCTAACGCTCGGAAACTTCATGGTAGGAACAAAACAAAATGTAAAGAGCGTGTCCGGAATCCAAGAAGTTACCCTTTACTTGAGTTTAACGTTACATCCCTTAAACTTCGCTACTTTCTCGATATACACGTCTAACCTAATTGTTATTCTTATGAAAATTCTTATTTTTATATTTTTAAGTAGCAGCATAATAGTATCAATTCCGGTTCAACACTGTAGCCACATATGTGGTATCTTAAATCATCAGCTGATCAGCACTTTGGGAGTCGATAAAATGAGTATCAAGTTTACTAATAGCTAGCGAATGAAAAAGAGTTGAACATATTTCATTTCGTAAGTTATGAATGGGGACAATATTTATATGTTACGTTTCTGTTTAAAATGAGAAATAGCAGAAATAAAAGAACGCAATGTTAAAATGAGTATTATCTAGAGTATTTTTATTTCTATTGAATTCCTTAACTACAATTGAATTTTCGAGCTATTAATGAATAAGACAATATATATATATATATATATATATATATATATATATATATATATATATATATATATATATATATATATATATATATATATATATATATATATATATATATATATATATATATATATATATATAAATAACTCGTCACAAAAGGCTGTTTTAATATAGTAGGGCTTTGATGGTTTGTTGTCGGAACCATATGAGTATATGTTAAATCTGCAAACCTGCGTATGTAACATTGTTTTATTTCTCAACCACACTCGATATTGACTAGGATTTTTTTTCCATAACAAGTGTTTACTTCTATATGATTCATACACATTAAAAACAAAAATATATAGATACATGGACTTGCTGAGTTTATCCACCAAGTCAAAGACATTACTAAATAACACTTAATATTATCACTTTTTTTAATTTAAATATAATCAACCCATTATGAAAACAAGCTCTGAATAGTGTTTTAATAGAATAAAACTAGTACGTAAAATTATATTAAATTTAATTTTTAATTTAAGACTATGTTACCCATTTAAAAAAAAAACGCCGAATATTTATTTAAGAAATATTTTCCTAATATTATATTCAAAACTTATACCTAGAACCACATTATTTTAATAAGAGTCTAAAATGAGCGTAAAAGAATCCAAAGACAAATATCATTTTAATTCGATATGCATATTCCAATTACCGTGATAAAAATAGCCCGGTAAAACATCGATCTCTGTATCACAAACAAAAACAAACCCAAAACGATAAGCAAAGCCAGCGGCTCCAACCACATTTCTACGATGGGAACCTAAATCTCTTCAATTGCTTCTACTCGCATTCATGAATTCCCGCCCCCCTCCAAACGGAAAAACAGTGAATGAAATAGTCTCCCAGTTCATTGTATCCGAGATTTCTCGTACGCCCACGCACTTTTATGAAAGCACGATAAAAAATAGAAGAAAAAAAAGATGCGCGCGATTTATTCCCTTTTCTATAAAAAGATCCATTCCGTGCTCAAGGCTGTTTAATAAACGTATGGAGGGGAGATTTCTTTATCAGAATGGGAATAAATCCCTATGACATGGGGAAAATTCGGGAGAGATGTCTTTTGATTCGAATGGCGTCTTTTGGTGGAGGAGATAGATAATGAATTTTTTTTTGGGAGGAAATTGATTTGAAATGTGTTATGTAAAGATGCGTGCATTCTTTTTTGTTGTTATCGTTTTCTTTCAAATTGAAAAAAGCGACTTTTAATTAAATTTATGCATTCAATATTATTCGTAGTTTAGCCAATTATATTTCGTTTTGATATTGAATGTACGACTAAATTATTGCTGTTATCGTAAACGATCTTTTGAGTTTGACACAAAATAAATTAGTTTCACATGGAATCAAGTAGCAAATTAAATAAATTTTATTACAAATGTATATATGATTATTTTTATTTGACCTTAAATAACTTTTTTTATTTCTTTTTAAATTCTTATAGTTTTCTTGTACGTAATTTTTTAGCTTCTTCGCCACCATTAACAAAATTTCGGAATTTGAAACATCTTTTACGATTTTATTTAGATTTTTTTATGAAATGATTTTAATTATGAAATTGTCTATTTGTTCTCGTATATTAGCAACGTACACAAAACATACAAATAAAATTTTACTGTATTGTTCCTCTCTTGGTCTTCGAGCTTGAATATTCGAAAAAGTGTGTTTAAACTATTTTAATGTTTAATTAAATGATTCAAATTCAATATTTTTGTTTTAATCTATTTTAACTATTTCCCACAAACCAATGAAAATAATAAAATTTATAAGTGCTAACAAATTCCGAGGAAAACATCTGTTTTTCCTTTTATAAAAGAATTCGAACCAAAAAGTGTTTATCCGACGCATACAAAGAAGAGCTGTTAGTATTTACTTTTAAATTTCATTCTTACTTACGTAGTAGTAAAAAAAGAAATCCTACCTTAAAAGTGCAGCTCTCACAAGTTTTACTTTGAAATGCACTCCGAAGAAATTCGAATATAAATTCCCCTCGGGGTAATCACTTTTGTTGTTTGCTAAAAGCCACAGTGACACGAAAATAAGAGCGAGCGAAAAGAAGAGTTCAGCTTTTGTAGCTTTTGATCAATGCAGAAAGTGTACGGCCATATATGCTTTCGATGAATTTAATAGAAAAAATTTACTATTCAAGCAAATTAATTTCTAATGCGCTAAAAATTAATTTACTGCATTGGATTAGATTATAGAAATGTTTATTAGCTTATATATTCAAATGCAATAAATTACAATGTGCACATGTGCATAACATCTAATAGAAACTTACTAACAAGAAAAGATTTTTGTTATAGAGTAATAGGTAAAGAGGTGTAAAACTATGTAAGAATAAAATTAGTCACAGTTGTACAGAAAAGTAATAATAATACTTCATTTTCTTGATGACTTGTACAAGCTATCATCAATACTTTTCAATATCTTACTCAAACAATAACTTTTAAAATACAACTTTTCTTTGTGCGCGAATATTAATGAAGGTAATATAAAGTTATATGGTATTTTCCCCTGATTTTTTAATTATAATTCATCAGTTCTTCAATTCAGGTAACTTCACCTTGAGTTGTTTTTTTGCGCAATAAATATGCAGTAGTACCATAAACACTTTTACAGAAAAGTGTAAATCATTAAGTGATGGTTTATATAAGTTATTTTCAATTTTTTTTTTATTTTTCGAATAAAATTTATCGCAAAATCAATATGCTGTTTTTTTACAAGTAAAGGCATATTGTATTTAAAATATGTAGATTATAGGACGCATGAAAATATCATTCATTTTGAGGTATAACGTCTGTAAATTCGGTCCTGGGCATGTGGTGAAAGAAGGACGAAATGGATTATAACAACATGAGCCGAGAAACAGTGAAGGCACACCTGTTTTCTGGCTAACGTAACTTCACTTTAAGTTGTTTTTTACGCAATAATTATGCAGTAGTAGTATAAACACTTTTACAGAAAAGGATTATAGCACAACACAATTTGCTTGATGGGAAAAAATATTATTCAAGCAATTTAGTTTTTAATAGCTAAAAAAATTAATATATTGAATTGGATTAGATTATAGAAAATTTTATTAGAACATATAGGCTTAAAGTTATTCAAATGCAATAAATGACGATGTGTGCATGTATGTAACACTTAATGGATATTGATGACTATTTGGGATATACCTAAAGGAAAAGATACGAGAATAATTTTTTTTAACTTTTCATTTTAAACGAAGAATCTTTTTTGAAGATTACAGAGATTGATTTTGCAAACTAAAAATCCAACTCTACCAACTGGTTAGTACACTAATGTTCTTTAACTTCACCAAGCTGCACACGTTTTCATATTTACTGTTTTCATTCAGGCTTGCTTGCAAAAGTCTTCAGCTACACTAATTCACGTATTCAAGAAAGAATTAAATTATTAAAATTTTGGTAGTCAAAATAATTTTTTTACCTTTGTACATATCAACAGCGAAGAAAAAGCAGCTTCTATACAATTATCTATACAATTCAAATCACCTTTGAAACAGCAAAGAATATGCAGAGTGATTACAAAATATATCTTATTTTTGAAAGGCTATATTTTTTAAATCGCATAACTTCGAAAGACATTCACATATTACTGTGAAGAGAACATTCTGAATTTTTGTTTCATTGGCAAAAGATGTTGCTACAATGTTAAAAATGCATTCTCATATTTGACGAACATTTCGTCATTTTTGACGAAACAGACGTTTGCCATATGCTCTGATCTGATTAAATATTATCTCAAAATAAATAAATTCATTTATTCATTTTATTGTTTTTTAACGAAATTTATTTCGTCAAAAATGAGAACGATTTAAAAAATAATAACAATTTAATATTAGCAAGCTAACTCGAACCTCTCGTTTCAGAACCCAACGTTCTATCCACACGGCCAATAAGACTCGATTGAATTCCGACAATATAAGTACAAGGACCAAACATGAGCTGGTGACCCGGAAAAGGAATCTGAGTGAATGACTTTCGTTCAAAATTTGAGGATTCTTATTTCGTCAAATGTTACGTGATTCAATGACGAAACGATGCTCAAATACAACGAAAGAACTATTAACTTTGCAAAGACACACCTTTTCATTAAATTGACGAAACCACTTATACGTCTCTTATACGGTTGTCAACACAAACAAACAATAAACAACACATTCTTTTATAACGCAATGAAGGATGCTTCCAGAGACATTTTTCGCCAACCAAATTATACCTAAAAATGCCCTATTTACAATAGTATGTATAATTACGTTCTAAAATCTTAGGTTGCGGAGATGTAGCCTTTCAAAGTTGTGATATTCTTTTGTAATCAATCTGTAAAATTATTTCGAATCAAACCTTTTTATACTACCAATAATCAAATTTCATGCATTTTCTTCTTTTGAAAACCACTCTCCCTGTTTCCCTTTTAATCAAAATAAATCAACATTTCCCATCTTTCAGGGAAAATATTTAATTAAACGTTTAGAGGAAAGTCGCAAAGCATTTCTGCAAGTATTTCTATTAATAAATGTATTGTTTCGGTAAACATTAAAGAATTTAATAAGCTGCTTATTAAAAGTCATAAACGGATATTTAAAAGCATTCAAACTGAAAAGTATTTTTACAATTTGTAGTTCTTCAATTAAATCATAAGTTTTGGAAAATAACCATTTAATGTTATTTTACTATCCAATTTTAATGGAAGTTTATTTAGGATGGCCTCCTTTGAAAATAGTAGCTTAATTGTTTCTTTTTATTCTATCTTCTTTTGTAAATTTCTACTCTACGAAAACTTTTAAATGAATAAATCCTTACAAATTTTGTTTTTATAATGTAAGACAAGTGTGAAGTTTCAGTTTTTAAGAAGTTTGAAGTAAGAAGTTTTATTTAACATTTTACTTTACGTAATAGGTTGGATAAATTATTTAATATTTATCTTTATCAAGATTGACTTTTGAACGGATGAAAAATTTCGAAATATTTTGTATTAAGAAGAAAACTATATTGTAAAATGTCCTTCTTATTTTATTAAAATCTTTTCTATAGCAAAAGTAAAGGCAAATATAACATATTAATATACTTATTGGATTGTTTTATATGTTGTTTTATTGACAAATATTTTATTGAGAAAGCTTCTACGCAAAATTGGAACTCATATTTTATATGCAATGAAATATGGAAAATGCTCACTCTGAAGTTGACTTTTCAGAAGTGGATTTCCATAGCACACTTGATTAGTTGGTAGAAATAACGTCGCACTAGAGCTGTAACTATTCAGTGGGCTATTAACAACCATTCCGTGTTTCGAAAGAAACACCAAGGAACAATACGTCTACGTCGTATTTTTTTACTATGGTCAGATGACGAGAACAAAATCTGAGCTGGCACCCAAAAGGAAGCCACCTCAATAGGCGCCAGCATAGAAGCATGGCATTTATAACCCATATAAACTTTCCGTAGAAATATTCAAGTTTTCCATATTAAATTAAACTCATTATAATTACTTAGGGGTATATAGGAGACACATTAAACTTTCTTCTTTAATTTTGCAGATATAATTATAATTTTTTTCACGCATGTATACAAGGCATATTACATAATAACATGTTAAACATAAAAATATAATTAACTTTTTTTTTATAAAAATAAAAATTTACTAAAAAAGGACCTTTTTTATTATTCAAATAAGTCAAGAAAATAATTTCTGAAATACTATAATTTCGAATTTTTATAAACAAAAAATTGTGTTTCACAAACTGTCTTTTACAGATTTTTGTTACTTGTAATTTTTTTTTAATAATTTTTTTTAAAAAATCGCTAATTTTACTGATCAAACTGTTTTTTAAAAAATAATTACAGAAAATATAATTTATATATTACTGATCTCTAAAGATAAATATTAAAATAATATGTTTGAAAATACACTGTAGGAAATGTGGAATAGTTTCTTTAAATAGATCTGAACTTCTAACAATTTAAACTTCGTAAAACATGGAAAAGTCATCACTATAAAAAATGAGTTCAAAGTTACAATTTCAGGTAATATTCTACTAAAACTTAATATTGATTCGCAAACAACAATTAGTTGTACTTAACATAGAAATATAAGTTTTTTGTCGTTTCACTCAAATTAAAATGAACTATTTTTTAAATCACTAAAATACTTTTTGGATATTTTTGATGATTATGTGTCCATACCCCCTTAACGTTATAACTAAATATCCTAATGTTATCCGCATTACGTAAGTATGTACACTTTCAAATCAATATAAAATTATGAAGGGGTTTAAAATTGAATTGCAAGATTCCATGATAACATGACGACAGAGTATGTATATAAAAAAGAATAATTATAAAAACTAGCTGCTTTCTAAGAAATAATAGACATTCCATAAGTTTTTAATTATATATATATTAAATCTCAGGCAACACGTGTTTTTATAGCATATATTAAACTGCACTCATGTTGTTCATAACGATATTAAAAATAAAGATGCAGATTTGTACCGAATATAAATTCCCGCTTCTTTAAACATCGTCATGCATCAAGTTTCACGCTACTGAAATAACATCGCAAAGCCCATCATCCATCTCTTTCAAAAATATTACCACTCCATCCTTTCGGCAACCCTTGAAGAAAATACCTCACAGGTAAAAGAACCCATCAAGGAAAATCCCTAAAACAGGGGAAAACGAGAGGGAATCTCCCGAAGCAAACGGAGGGTAAAATCCCGGGAATCGGGCAAGAAGAAGAAGAATGGAGGAGGAGGGGAAGGGAGAAGCGATTTCTGACTGACTGGCTGGTCCGTCGCATCTGTTATTTATTATTGCAGGAGGCCCGTTACTATCTTTAGCACCACTCGATCGATCGGGAAGGGGAGCCACAGGTGGAGCGGTCTAGGAGGAGGAAGAAACCCCGGCCGCCGCCAATAGCCAACAAGCAAACGAGGCTGCGAGTATCGGTGTTCGCTTCCGCACCTGTTGCACACTCGATGCGAAGCCGTGCTTCGTGCAGCAGATGACACGGGAGATGCCGGTGTGAAGTGCTGCAGGGAAGGAATTCTGGTGAGCCGTTTTCTTCCCTTTTTTTTGCAATTCAATTCCCTTTCTGGTTCTGCAATAGTGGTGCATTATGCAAAAGGGATGGTAATGGGATATGGCGCGTCTTCTTTGAGTATTATCGTTTTGTGTGGATTGCATTGGTGATTAAAATGTGTGCTACGGTTTTGGTTAATTTAGTTTAAAGTGTTATTGTTTTTATATTTGCATATTATTAAATTTTTTTGTAGTATTTTGAGTTTAATTTATATTTATCCTTTCTGCAGATCCATTAAATTTTTTTAAATAACCATGTTTTATTTATAAACTTCCATTTTCGTATGGATTACATTGGTGGTTAAGAAAGTTCCATATGCATGCAGGGTTTTAGTTAACGTATGTTAGAGTTATTATTTTCATATTTTGGTATAATGATACTTTTTGTAATATTTTGGGTTTAATTTTTATTTATCTGCGCATGCATTTCGGAAATTAGAGACCACAATACTTTGTTTTGAAACTCCCATTTTAGATTGTGTTTGGCCTTTTTTGAATTTCTGGTTTTAAGAAGAAGAAAAAAGCCAGCCAAGTATTTTCTCTTCGTATGTTGGATCTATGGGCCACATCTTTATTTTTATTAACTTTTAGTTTTTTTATTTATATTTTTTTTTGCACATTGAAATATAAAAGTTTCTTTATAGTTGCATTGCAATAACTTTTTTCTGTAATAAGATATATTATTTTAAAAACTAAAAAAATATTCAAAATTTACTTAAAACGGTCAGATAAAACATGAAAGAAAAAGTATCACTATATCGTAAATCGAAATAGGCCTTATGGTGTGTCGAATCGAAGTGTCCTTATATGCATTGAAATTACAATACTAAATAGAATAAATCTTGAAATTGTTTGGATTCTTCGAAGAGTACTTTCTATTATTATCAAATACGAAAACCTGGAAGAAATTTTAGTTGTATATTTGGTTTTCAATGATAGATAAATGTTTACTGTCGTGTTTACATTGTTGTTGGACTTTTGAATATTTTTATTATTGAAAAATACCCTCTTTGCAACATTGGAAATTACTGATGCAACGGATAACAATTTGGCCGGATAACGGATAACAGACATGAATGACAGCCGTATATCCGGTTATCCGACAGGAATGACAGCCGGATATTCCGTTATCTGGTATGAATGGCAGCCGGATATCCGGCAGCATTTTGTTTTTTCCTCTTTTATTTTTTTTATGTTTACTCATATTTTTTAGATTAATCAGCCTTTTTCATTATTTTTAAATTTTCCAAATTAATTTTTCTGTATGATTTTCAATTTCAGTTATAATATTTTAATTTAATAGTTTATTACATAATTTTAAAAAACGTTAGTTATGTCTTGTTAGCATTTCAATTATAGTTCAATTATTATGTTCAAAGTACCTTTATTGACAAAGAACATATTGAAGTTGTTTACCATTGACAAAAGAAGAAAGCAATATCCTTCTGAATTCCTCAAAACGAATCACATATCATAAAATCAAAGGTATCACCAAATAGTGATAGCAAAAATAAAAATCGTAAATCTTTTTGGGATTTTTTCCAAAGAGTTAGTGTCGATTCCACAATTAAAGTAGGATGTAGATAACAATGATGATGTGTTGATGAATCAGTTGTCTTTCAAGAGTTAGATAATTATCTTTCGAAACTAGTTATGGAAAGAATAACTTCTCCATTCAACTGGTGAAAAATCAATGCAACTAATTTCCTATTTATCAAAATTAATGAATAAAAATACCTTTAGTCAACGGACATCAGACAATATATTCTCAGAGGCTGGATGAATTTATGAGAAAAAAAAATGAAACTGAATTATACCAAAAAATGCAGAAAAGTAAATGCAGAAAAGTAAATGCAGAAAGTTTACATCGTTACTTACTAAACCTAAAATAAAAACAAAATTGCTTAATTTGTTTGTTTTTTAATTTTCTTTAAATGATAAAAATATGTTCTGAAAAATATTTTTAAAAAATTCCAAATCTTTTGATTAAAATGTTTTTTTTCCAATTTTTTAATATTGTAATTTTTTATATCTATTAGATATATTCATCCTTTATTACTCAGTATTAATTTCATGCCGGATGTACTCCCGGATAATTGTAATATTCAGCTACTGCCAATTATCCGACTTATTGGCCGGAAAGGCCGGATTCAGTATGTTGGCTCGATATCCGTTGCATCCCTATTGGAGATTATTATTGCAAATTAGAATTCAAGTTGGTACCATAACTGTGTAAATACGATTTTGAAAGCAGGCATGTATTTAGGTAAAGGCCAAGTGCGTCATATTACGCCCGATAAAAGATTTATCGGTCAGTTATTAACAAAAGATTTTATTGGGGAAGTTGCTATAGTTTAGCTATCAATCAAAGTTTGGTCCATGACCATGACAAAAACTCCCTGATCATGATGTGACAAATATAAAACATTTCTTATTCAAAAATTAAAATTAAAATAACAAAATCTAATATCTAAAGATATATAATATGAATTTCAGCCATTAAAAAATCATTGCAATTAATGAAAATTAAGAAAATAAATACCGTTTCTTAAAATAATATATTTTTAACAGCGAGCTTTAGGAAATATAAACGATACTTTCGGGAAGATTACAATGCTCAATGAAAAGAAGTGTAAGCATAGACTATCATGTTTAAATGGAAATGAAATAATTTTTTTCATTGTAAAAAAACATATTTTTTTAAATAACCACTAATGGATTTAGGAAAACAATGTAATCTTACAAGGGATGGTTGTAAGGTATACTTGTTGCCATTTTACCTCTTCTTGCCATCTTTTACTTTAAAATTCTATTAGGTGGTTTTCTTTTCCTTGTAGTATTACTGCGTCGCTTTCTATGAAAGATACAATGTTAAAAATAAGTATTCAAAAATAAGTAAACTTTGCTCATTTTTTAATACATTCGATGCGTATCATGGCTCCGAATACAAAAGTTTCCATTTTTAAAAAGACATGTACTTAAAAATGAGGAGTACAATGAGTAAAAACGAATAAAAAGAGCAGATGCTAACCTACATAGTCTGCCTTCATAAATCACTTTCAATAAATATCGACAATTATAACCAAAACTTATCGGGAATGGAACCCACATGTGCAGGCACCGCTCTCCAGAGCCTTATCCGTTAAGTTACCTGGGCGACGTGAAGAGGTTATAAACAGAAGTATTGTTAAAAAGGTGCGCCAAAAGAATGGGAAGTAAGATAATTGAATTGTAATAACTCAGTTTCCATTTAAGCAATCGACATCAAATAATGTAGAAAACCATATTATGAAGAAATATTTTAAGTTTGTCAGGTCGCTTTGTCAAGATGGCTTGAACAGATTAGCAATATTAAATCACACTACTCATTTTTACGACTGTACGATCACTTAAATTTGAGTACGTCATCGCTTATTTACGATGCAATTGTACTCAAAGATAAACGAATATGTTCATGTACTCATTTTTAAGCACCTTTTTATGCAGTGTAGCTGAATAAAAGCTAATTTCGATAATAAGCACATAAAGGAAATTATTTTCAGCTCAAAAGCCTCAATGTCTTCCATAAGGGGCTCTAACTCGTTCATTAGAAACATGAGATTTTTCACAATGAAACAAGCAATTCTAAATTGAGTATTCAGTTTAAATAAAAATGCCCAAATGAGTCGACCATTTACGCTGCTTTGTATATTTGTCATTTCTAATGAATATTTGTTTTAACGTTAGTGCTGTAACTTTTGTGTAACTCTATGAATAAGATTTTAAGCTTTCGGTATATATAAGTATATTTATTTATATTACATTTGGGTTCCGCCACAGAATATATAAATAACAAACATATGTAATGTAAGGTAATATAAACTTAGAAAAGAAAAAAAGCATATTCTCCTTTGAAATGGAACGCAATTTTGAAATAAGCGCGCGTATTCTTCGATATTTAAATATTTATAGAATTATGTACAAAGGGGAAATGTACCCTCTCTCTGTTCTATGTAAAGAAACGTTTGTCTTCTCTGAATATATTGTTTGGCTTACGCGCCTATTTCGGAGTGGTTTACAAGAAGAAAAAGAATGCTAGTGAATTGTATTTGAATTGGTTTATTTCATGGATGGTTCTGCATTAGTTGTGTATTTTAAAGGAGGTGACAACGGCGGCATGAGTCTTTGGGAGATTTGTGGAAGCAGGGGTTGTATTTTTTAGGTTATGAAAAGGAATTTCTAAAGTGAAACTATGTTAGTGATTGGTTCGTTTTTGTGTGTGTTCTAGACTGTAATGTATTCAATGAGATATAATGGGATATGCCAGACAATCTTTTGAGGTATATCAAAAATGGAACGCCCTGAATTTTAATGTTGTAGTGAAATTGATATATTCTGGTTATAATTCTGGTTTTATTTGAGAATTTTTAGAAGAGAATGGCTATTTGGAATATGTGTGGAGATTTTGAAATAAGTTATTGCGATAAACATGCAATAAATGTTTTATTTATAAAGATTTTTTCACGGATTCGTATATAAATATATACGCTACATATTTGGAGATAATGGAATATGCCATACATTTAACGGGTTTATTGTTTGGCGTGGGTTGAGTTGTTTTTGTAGGCATCTCTCGAATGGGGATTCACATGACGTACTTAGGGGAAAAAAGTCGTATTGAATTTATTTGAGGGATTATTGTTACGGTTTTCTCTGAATTACAGTGCTGTGAATTTTTTTCTCTCTATCTTTTTTTGGATTTTGTTACGTTTAAAGCGTATTGCGAAATGGGTGGAAATTGAATACTTGGAGTCTTCTTAAGCTGTTGGAAAAATTATTGTTTGTGAAAAGATTACTGTGCTTATATTAGGTTAATTCTACACGGCCAAGATAAACACGCGCGAGCTTTTGCCAATGTTTTTGTGATTGGAGCATACAAACCACGTGGCCTGTATCCACCAATCGCAGAGCCTTCTACTTCCCAGTTTAAAAATTCTGCACTAATTCTTGATCAACAACACAATTAGCATAAAACTTAGTAAATCGTCATTCCATGCATTGAGTATCTTGAATCCTTATCCATAGTAATTGAATTAAATTTAAATTTTAAAAGTATTTTAAATCCAGAATGACATTACAAACACAAAAGAAAGAGGTATTTCGTCAACTTTTTTTTATCGACAACTTTTTTCATATAGGTATAACTCTTCTTCTAATTAGGATATCAAACAAGAATTTCACCTTCTTTAGAATGGGAACTGTGATTTTTATCGAATTTCAACAAAATCAGAAAAATCGTTGCCCGAGATATGAGTAACCTAATACAAACCCCCTTATATGACCGTTTTCCGAGAGCGGTAGTTACTTTTTTGCAATAACTTGAAAACTATTAAATATATATTTTTTTAAAAAACGTCATGCATTAGAACATATATATGGCTACCATTCAACAAAAAAAATCATAATTATGGAATGTTTGCTTCTATAGTTTTGCTTGACACAAATTCGAATTCTTTAATTTTGTAACTTTAACTAAACTTTAACACATGAAAACTTTTAATGTATGTAGATATTCCATTACAATAAAAATACCATCATCATATTTTCCGAACATTTCTAAATGAACTCAATAAATTTCATAATTATCTGATAGTTACTTTTTGAATAGCGATTCGAAATATATGGAAGAAAAAGGGTTACCATTCACCAACAGCAGATGTTCCTTTTTATAATTTACAATATTTCTGTAATTTTAAACGCAATGTCGTATTACAAATATATGTTTAAAAAAAATATCAGATTATTATCTAGTCTTCCGATAATTCCAAGTTTTCAAGAAAAGAGAAATAAGGGTTTGGTTTAAAATATACCCGTAGACATTTCCTTTCTTTTCCAATTAGCTTAGAACAAAACAATTTTTTTTGTGTGTTCCCGAAATATTTTTACATAAAAAGTTTTCTGTTTTAATTAATGCTCCAGGGGAAAACTTTTGCTATTCTGATTGATTTGATCAATTTCGTTCCTTTTTCTTATTTCAAAATTAGAAGGTAATTCTTTTATGTAAGTTTTTCCACGTGAAATTTTGAAAAAGAGTGCACTAATGAGCTAAATGGCGAAATCTTTTAGTATTATTCCAATTAATTTACGAAGCAATTAGTCAAACATGTTAAGCTTATTCTTATTGTTGTAATTTTGAAATTGAAAATAAAATGTGCAATAATTTTTTTTTATTTAAAATGATAAAATGGTCGCACACAGAAAAATTAAATATTTCACAATCTTAAACACGCATATCTAAGAAAAAAAACTCGACGAAACTAATTTTTATGTATACTTTAGATATTTATATATTTTTTATACAGTTCGGCTCTGGCTAAATGTCACCTGTGACGTCACATTGTTTATATGGTTAAGAAAAATTGATTGGTCAACTCGCTTAAACTCGTATGTTGATTGGCGAAAAACAGCTGTGAGAGGCACTACTCAACTGCCAATTAATCAGAGCCACACTAGAAATAAGTGATAATGAATTTCTAAAGTACTTTATTTAGAGAATTTAATTTACCATAAAAGATTTATTTTAAAAATTACAACGAGATACATTTTTCTCAATATAAACACATAGCGAAAAATGACAAAAATCTTTTTAAAATACTAATAAAATAACACCCCGCCTTGATAAAAAAGATAATCATTGTACACAGGATTTTTTTGACGTGAATAAGTCTTTAAATATTTTCGAATCTCCATTATTCCAGAAGGAATAAACGTATGTGGGAAAAATAACCTACCATCGTGTAAAGGAAGATAAACCGCGTCGAACAAGCCCCCCCCCCCCGCCTCCCCCCACACACACACTCAGACCTTTGAGGTTGAGGATTGAGTCACCTACATATCAGGCATTCGTTGGCCTGTTTAACGGTTGTAAATACAATTCTAATCGACGGATTGTAGCTAGTACTTCTTAAATAGAAGAAAACGTCCAATTTTACAATTTTATTTAACAGTTCAGTGAAAAGTGACAATTTGTCTATTCCACTATAAAGCCAAATTATCACCCGAAAGTTCAATTCCGGCATTGGAAATTTAATCAAGTTGAAATAGCAGTTAAAGCAAAAAAATATACAAATTACGCTAAACTTACGACAAGTGTGGATATATTTAGAGCTTACTGATGGCGCAAAAAGCAGCAGTCCGAGCATGAGCGCTTGCAAAGTATTTACGAACCAAACCTTACGGTACGTAGAGAACTATTCCTACGCGATTTTTCACCATATTCTAAAAAATAAACCTCAAATTTGTACACAAATTTTTTAGCAAATTTTCTTAGATTACATTACATAAAGGTACTTGTTTTAGTAAGTAAGAACCTTTCTTAGAAAATATCTTTTATAATTTAAACAAAAATTTGAAGAAAGTTTTAATCTACCAGTATGAACATTAATGTTTTACCTGACAATACGAACAACTATGAATCATATCTTAATGAATCTTTAGAAATATGTTTATATTATTTTTTATGGTTTTACTTATTAATATTTTATTTTTAATCGAAATTTGCAAACGGAAAAGAAAACTCAATACAAAAAACAATGCAAAACTACAAACGTAAATAATAATAGCAATGTAAGCAGCGAGGCTAATAATAAAAAAAAAACACCCCGCTTCTGTTGAATTGTACTTTATGTGCAATTATTTTATTTATAAAATATTATGGAATCATTTTGAAACATTAAGATTTACTGGAGTTATATGTAAAAAACTTGTATTTTTCAAAAATATAAATTTTATTCAGAATATATATTTCTACTATTTTCTATATTTTTATTATTTTTCATTTTTCTATTATTTCTTTTATTTTTCTATACATATTTCGGTTTATTAATTCATATAAATATACATATTTAGTAGTCTTCTACAGGTCGTAACTGACAAAATAGTGTTTTTTATTTTATACGTCGGAGTAGAACTACATCTAATGGGAAATTGAAACCTGAATTTTATTTATGTAAAGCTTCTGAAATGTAGACAATTTTTAAAAACTAAGATTTATCTATATTAATAAAAACTTATTTGTGCCTCAATCTGATATAACGGTTAAATTCAAACAAATATTATTAAAAGTCGCAAATAGCTTTTCAAGTTACACAATTCAATAGTGTATTCAATATTAATATAACATGGAAATTAGATCAAATAAAGAGAATATGTGTATTCACTTTGGAACCTAAAGTATCGTATTGTTCGACTATTGTTCCTCTGCAAAGAGGAAAATCGTGTATTCTTTAGCCTAAGAAAGATAAGAATCATGTAACGTAGTTGCAGAAGCATTTACAGATGATTTCTATAGGGAAGATGGGCCTAATTTCTTGCTATTAAATACAACAATTACTATTTTTCTGGTGAAATATAAAAAGATTATAGAATTTACTGTTAAACCAAATACATAAAAATGTATTAACTAGTTCTTCATGATGAAACAACGCAGTCAAATTCAATAGATATTCTCTTTTACATTTCTGTAAGATATAATATATTTACGCAATTAACTTTATCAACATAAAATGTCCTTCATTATTATTTTTATGTAAATCCCTGATCTAGATTTCGGATCGATTATTAGTGACTATTTTTATTACATGAACCAATATAATACTTATTAATCTTGAAGACTTTTTTTGCAACTCAAAAGGAATTTTATAATTTTATCATTTACGTGTATACGTCCTTGTACGCCATTAATTTTCTATTATTTATTAAAAAAAGCCAATTTAAATACCTAATTATTCGTTCAATAACTTTTTATTATTTCAACCCTAAAATAAATAAGGTTTTAATTCAGAATTATATTTTATAACAGCACTAAATATGTATAACATGCATTCTAATATTAGAAACATTTCTATAGTTAGTGTCTAGCATATTTAAAAAATTAGTAGGTGTATTAAAGACGTTTAATATCTTCATTTAGTTTTAATGAAATAAGTCTATTAATCGTAAAACCTTTATCCTGATGTATTTTATTATAATTATTTTTAAGTATTCATTATACCAAGTACAACATCGAATGTTTAGAAATAAGTATTTTTCTACATATATTATCAAAAGTTTAATTTTAATACAAAAGAGACAAAATTCATATATTACAAAAGAAAAGATAAATTAAATAATTTACTTTATGCTTGTAGCTTTTATAAGCATAAAACTATGCACACAGTTGATAATCTGAGAACAAAAAATATTCTAATATACGGTTTCAGAACAATTTAATAGAATTTCAAAATTACAATTTAAGCACACTTAAAACCAAATATTCTGTAACAAACAAATTCTCATGAGTGGCATTAAAATTAAGGTATGGATATTCAAAAGATTTATTTTATTATATATTTTTAGTTTTTAACATTAATATAAAATCTCATTTTAACATTCAGAAAATTTTATGGACTGGTGGTTGGCCGTATGAGGAGAACTTCGGACGTGGCAATGCGGGTATTATTTGAGACATGTATAAAGCGATCTGGTACCTATGATTGTCAGATTCTTTCCTTTCACCCACCAAAAATAATCTGCCGTTATAGGAAATAGATGCACGTTAACTCCGTCGTATTCCAAAGTTCTCACGCCTATTCAGGTTGCGTGGGGATAGGTTACGAAGTGTTGTCAGGACCATTAATCGGCACGTTAAACATTTTTAATAGGGTTATAGACAAACGGAATAGTTTGCCTGAGTATGTTATTAATTCTTTAGGATTGCATAGTTTTAAAAAGCAATTGGATCGACATTGGGGAACAGTTAGGATGAGTGATTGATTGATAGGACTATCCTTGGTGGGCCCAGAGCATGCAGTTGTTCGACATTATATGTATTTGTGTCAAATAGTTTTATGTTGTAAATTGCGTAAAAATGTTTTTTTAAAAATTCCTTGTTTTCAGAAGTAAGTCTAAACCTAACAAACATCGTAATAAAAGCGCTTCCATCTAGCTTAAATATCGATAAAAGTGCTTCCATCTAGCTTAAATATTAATAAAAGTGTTTCTAAACCATATCATGCGATTAATAACTACGATAATTACATTTCTTAATGCTGCGATACTCAGACAAATTGCACAAATGCCTCATCTCCCAATTCCCCCAGGATCGACGCTTACCATTCGATGGAACGAAACAAGCACATGCAAAAGTTAAGGTATTTGATATCGCCCGCCCTCCCTCTTATACCCACCCCCTCAAACCGAAATGATTACATTAATACGGCCGGCCGAGATCACGCGCATCAGTGCAAAACTTCCAGATAACACGGGAGCTTTCGCTACGTTTCCGGTGCGACTTCTCATTTCGTTCGAAACACGTCTCTTAAAAAAAAGAAAGAAGCGGGAAATTCCTTCCCTTGCCCCGGGCGATGGAGGCGCGAGATTTACAAATGACTGGAATGCGGGAAATTAAAAGGGCCGAGAGGACTTTCTGGCTGCAGATGAGGACTGGATTGAATCTTCGTGTCACTGAGAATCTCATTTCCTACGCTGTGCTCCAATCTGCCACTCAAGAGCGGAGCCGAGATTGCACAAACGCGAGAGAATTGCCTAGGGGGGGATAGATGTGTGATAATGGCAGGTATCTCTAAGGTGTGTGAAAATCACGATGAAATAAGATTTTTTTGCATTGCCGACTTTGAAGGGTGGGGAAGTAATAATTGCATTTAATTTGTTGTGAACGTCAAGTGAAGGGTGTTATTAGGCTGGCAGGAGTTATTCAAATGTAGGGGATTTAACGTGCTCTGAGTTTGAGAAATTTATTATTGTTACGAAACTGGAAAAGAAATTGCCATGATTAAAGAATAATTTTGTTGTAGGTTCTTGAATTTAATTAGAAATGTGCATTTTGCGAATGAAAGGAGGTGTTTATATGAGGCGACATGTTTCTAAAATCAGCTATATATATGCGGTATTAGGATATAAACGTCATGTTACGTTTGTAGGGTGTTCTATTCCAAGTACGATACACCTGAATTTTTGGTTATATGTAGTTTGACGTGAGAAATAGGACAAAATGTCTTGAAAAATGTAGCATGAAATATACATTTTAATGAATTTGATAACAAAGTTTCTACAATTCCAACCGAAAGACTGCATTTAAGATGCACATTCTGCTTTAAAGTACCTTACAGTAGCTTTTAGTGTAATCTTCATTTGGTTATAAAAATAGAATAATTTTCATGGAAAACTACTTTTATAAAATTATTAGCTTATGCTCACGACTTTGAAGCTTCTGAAATAAGATTTTTTAATCCCAAAGAAACCTGAATCCCAGTTATAAAGTTTTTTATTCTTCTTCAACCGGTCTTCCGAAGAAAGTTATTTCATACTGTGAATAATGGCTCTTGCTTGTAAATGATAACCACACATATAAACCCAAAATCGAGAAAACATATGTTAAGCTCAAAAGCCGCTCTTTCTGCATCTGATCATCCAAAATATCGACCATGGAATAATGTGCTTTTTAAACAGGTAGGTTCTACCTCAAGTAAACTACGTTGAACAGTATGAACGCCTCAGTATAGAATTTCGAAAATATATTCCTTAACCTTATTTATAATACATATAATTAGGTTAATTGCATCTTCTTAAATACAAATACAACGTTAAAACTACGCAATAATATACATTGTGTAGTTTTAATGTTGCATTTGTATTTTATTATTCTTAACGCAATGTTCTGTAAGACGAGTTTTTATCTTATAATTAGATCTTCATTTTATTTTACATTCAAATTGCATTATATATTGCATTCTTTACATCCTATATAAAATAAAATAAGTATATGCATTACATTCTACTGACAAACCCATTTAACATGATTTAAGTGAAGCTTTAGTGAATATTCTCCATTTTGCAAGCCCATGGCGGAACGTTCAAACTCTTTCTAAAAGGAGACGAATTACAAAACCCCCAACAAACAGCATTCATCCCCCCTAGCAACGGGTGCTCATCTCTCTCCCGACCTATTTTCCTTTTCTTATCTTCCCCTCAAGGCTCTTTCACACTGGTCAGAAAACACAATCGATTCATTTACCAGTTTACTTATGTGACGTGCTTGTCAAATATTGTTTTCGTTCCCAGACAATGGACTCGGTTTGTGCTCAGAGGGAGGCTTTATTGGGTGTTTGCAGAATGCCCAAAGCAAATTGGTCAGAGTTTCCGAGAAGGGCTTTTATGGGTGTGTCGGAGTGTTTATTTATTAGGTTTATTCGAGTTAAGTTTTCCAACTATATTGTTTTTTTGTTTTTTGTTTTTTGCAAATAGTTCGAAATGTAAAGTAATTTTTAAATTAAGAATGCAAAGTGGAACTTAACGTTTAAAAAAATACATTGTACTTCCGCCTATGCATGATCAATGTTTGAAACAAAATACTGAATAAATTGTTTATGTGCTAAGTCGTTTTTATCTAAAATTTTAATTACATCATAAATATACTAAGAAATGTGTTAAAGGTAGATCAATTTAATACAAAATAAAATTTAGATGACCAACAACAGGCTGAAGGCACACACAAAAATTCGTGTTGGTACAGGCCACACTTTACCGCAAGGTTTGCTTCGTGAATACTTTTGAGCCAAATGAGGTACAAAGGTTGAGGAGAATAAATAGGCAACCTGGATGACGCGGTCCACCTTCCTTTACAGGATGAAAGGTCATTAATCCCCAAAGGCTGATTCCCTGTGGAATTATAAGGCGAAAACGCATACTGCAGTCAAGGGCAACTGCATCAGACGTCGTAATGTGTTAATAACCAGCGCGGTCGATACGTCCTACTATCCTACACGATGATATGTCATTTCAAATAGGCTGATTCTACGATTAGTTACGTGGCTGGAAGCGTATACTGCAGCCAAAAGTGTCATCCCTTCCCCATGCCGTACAAAGTACAGAAGGAGGAATGAGTTAAAAATTAACCTGGTCGACGAGTCGCACTTTCCTCTATACAATGTTATGCTATTTATTCACACAGACTGATGCCACGTTGAGTTACGTGGGCGAAAGTGATACTGCAGCCAAAAGCGACATTCCTCACCTCTCCCCCCCCCCCTTCCCACGTAGTACAAAAAATCAGAGGTTGTAGTAGATTAATAACTGACTTGGTTAAAGTGTCTCATCTCCTTTACATGATGGAATGTCATTTATCTCCATAGGATAACTCCACGAGGAATTATGGGGCGGAATTGTATACTGCAGTTGATCGAAACTCCACCTCTCACGTAGTACAAAATTCAGTGGGCGGAATGGGTTAATGCCCGGCCTTTTCAAAACGTCTCACCTTCTTCTACACGATGGTATGTCATTTATAAACATAAACTGATTCCACGTGGAGTTTCTTCAAATCTAAAACTTTGGGGGTACATTTGAAAGCTATAAATATTAAAATAATTAAAATTAAAAAAATGTATTTTAAATACATTTTTTAATAAAATTCCCATTCAGTGAAAAGAAACTTTGCAATTTGGATATTTTTCTCACATTAAACAGGGTTAAAACTCAGATTGTCCTGCTTAGTATCAAAATAGTAAAGTTTTATTCACTTTTTTGGAATTTCAATTATTTATTTTTTTAATATTATTTTCAAGTAAATGAAATGGAATGTTTCTTTGGTGATGTTGTTAGGTAGGTGGAATATTATTACCTTAGAGGTTTCAGACATAAATAAAATAAGTTACGGCGAGACTATCGATTATCGAATCGATTGAAACATGAGCCAGTCATAAAAAACAATCAAATTCATAAAAGATAAGTTCACGCCATTGTACGCAATTCTGAAATGAACTTAATTTTTTAATTGAATATTATTTTTTTTTCAATAACTTCAAATATACTTTCGATATCACAAAATTGTTTATTTCTCATGATTAGTGAATTTAATTAAAAAATTATTTTATTAAAAATTTTCGAAGATAATATAATATTTTAAAATTCCTTTAAATTTTTCTGTTGTTTTTAAAGTACAAAAAAAAACTATATGTTGAGTTTATAAGAAATAAAGTTTATGTATTCGTATATATAGTATGCCCAAAATAAAAAAATTTTTTAAATAACTATTTTCCTACACGTAGTCCATTATTATCCCACGTAAAATTTTACTTATCAAGCTTTTAACAATCATTGGTTTAAATTTAAGCTGGTCGAAAACTCCTACAACTATTATCATAATAATTATATTCAAAAAGTCCCTAATTTAATTATAATAATCCCTTTATTTACATTTAAATAATTACATAATATCTCACGCACTCTACTTACTGAAGAAAGACTCAAAATGTTTTAATCTCAAGAACGCAAGAAAAATCGTCTTTTTAAGAAATTGTTCAATAATCTAAACTCCCCCACACACTTAACCACACTCGAAATAACTCAATTTAAAGGTAGTGCCTTGCATCGTGAACGAATCCTATATTTCCCCACGCATTCTATTCGAAGACTAGACAAAAATAACTTCAAATAGCCCGAGCTAAAATATCCCACCTCTCTCTCATTCATTGATTGTAGCTCGGTGTACACCATTTCTGTTTGGCCCATTCATGAGAAAACTTATCAACGCCTGACCAACCTCCGCTGGTTTCTCTCCTTACTACTAGACCTCTTTCAGGGTTGCTGATCGCCAAACGCAAGAAAAGTGTCGCCAAAATTGAAAATGTAAAATTGAATTTATATTTCGCAATATTTTTTGGGAAACAATCATACATGTAGTTTTCTGTTCTAAAAGCAAAGTGAGGATTAAAAGTTGGCAGTATTAATAATTTTTACTTTTTGTCTTTATTATTAGACAGAAGTCAAATGAATTTTTTTTAAAAAATATTTAAGTTTTATAGAGAGCAGAAACAGCTTTTACAATGATTTGAAATCTTGCAAATACTTAAAATATTTTTGAAAAGTAAGTTTTTTCTTTGTAATAAATTAAGTTAATTTCTTTGTAAACAGATAATACATAGTCATCTTTCATTAATGATTTTTTTTCAAATCGTTACTATGTTCATGCAATCAATTCTTACACATTTCATTTTTCTAAATTTTTTTTTGTTTATAAAATCTTAAACTGTGCAATATGTGTAATGTGATTTGATTGTTTTTGTCTTTGTGTTTTAGATAATAATCACATATATATATATATATTTATTAGCACCTTGTTTAATATGTTTTTACACTAGTAACGAACAAAAGCAAACCGATAGGGTAGTATATTTTATAATTTTAATCCAGGTAATTTTGAGGTGTTACGTCATTAAAATCGATTCTGCCCAAAGAGTGCACGTAAGACAAAGTGGACGGCAACGAATGACAGTAACGAAAACATGAAATTTTAATTCGCTCATAACTTTGTAGCAGATAATGCTATTTTAATAGTGCTGGTATAGTGGTTGTCCTCACAAATATCGATATAAAAAGAGTATTTAATTGGGTTATATCGATTTGAGTGGAGGATGGAAGGTGCGCGAGAAAAAAACCTGTCGATTTCGTGAATCAAACCGCTTTGAGTGCTTACTATTTCAAGACGATTTGTGATATACAAGTGAAACAAATTGCATTATCCAGGTAAGATACTGTAGTTTACGCCAATAAATCAAAACACTAATTTGCATTTGTATCTTATGCTTTAATAAATTAAATTCGCACCCGAACCCACTTTTGTGTTTGACGTAACACGTCTTAAGCCGTCTCGACAAAGACTATCTAAATGAATTGTTTTCCTTTTAAAAAATCTTCTTTTTAAAATAAACACAAATATACCCCAACAAACATTTACCCCCCCCCCCCCTTTAAAAATTAATAATAAAAAGCCACATTCGACTAAAATCATCAGTCCGGAGCGAAAACTCGCCAAATCCGTCAACTCTGTCCACCCCGGACAGCAAAAGGACCCGCGTGGGTGACAGCGCATGCGCCGCCCCCACTCTCAGGCAGTCCCTTCATCCGGCAATGATGTGTCCTGCAGCAGAGCGTCGGCCGGACGATGCTGACTCTACCACCGAAGCATCTCCAGCGATAAGATCGCCCACCTTGAGCTGAGGGTGCGAGCGAGAAGCAGTTGTTGCTCCTTCACGCGTGGGGATGGCTGCTCATCTTCCGGGAGAGATGAGGGAGCGATCCGAGGATCCGCGTTGAATCTCACAGGTGAGGAATGCGTTGTTGATGTTTGTGAGCGATTGCTTGAAGGGGGTGGGTAGTTTGATGGCGAAAAAGCAACAGGCTGTTCGAGGGGCACTTGTGATAACTGGAGTTCGGTCTAACAAGTGTTCGGCCGGGCGGAAAGGACCCGCTATGGCCTGTAATCCGAGTAAATCATTTGGACGTACAGCTAAAGATTCACGCACGTTAAATGGGTCTTTATTCAAATGATTTTACAACTGTCGGTGTGTGGAAGTTTAGAGAGAGATCCTAGTTTATGCATTGTCGTCGTCATCTGATCGTAGTTCGGGTTATGCAAATGACGAGGATAGGTTCTCGGGCATTCAATATTAAGGCCATTCATATTATGAGTAATATAGGCCATTTAATTAGGATAGTCTCCAATAGTCCATTCAAGCAGCTCTATTGCGACTGAAATTTACCAAACCAAATGACTAAAAAGGATGTGACTGAATTTATATTTTTAAATGATAAAATATGTGTCCAACAAACACAGGGATGACCAGGGGTTAGTGTACATTTATATAGGCGTTTGTGATTGATCTTTTGGATACTTTTACTTCCGCAATTCTTTTTTAATACTTATAAAACGCTACCTTTTATATTTAATATTCAAGGTAACATAGCGTGCCAAAAGTATAATTTGGGATGAAGTAAACTGGGTTAAAAAGGGCGATTTAATTTGTGATAAAGTAAACTGGGTTAATTCACCAAACCTAACGACTAAAAAGGATGTGACTAAATTTATATTTTCAAATAATAAAATATGTGTCCCACAAACACAGGGATGACCAGGGGTTAAGTGTACATTTATAAAGGCGTTTTTTATTGATCTTTTGGATACTTTTATAATATTTTTACTTCCGCAAAACTTTTTTAACCCTTATAGAACATTATATTTTACAATTAGTATTCAAAGTAACATTACGTGACAAAAGTATAATTTAGGATGAAGTAAACTGGATAAAAATTTTAGTTTTTAACAAAAATGGGATAATAAAAGTGAGCATGTTATAAATACCAGTTAAGGAAAAATATCAATATCTATTATGATTACTTATAATCGTTTAATGAACGTGAAAATCACTGTAAAGAGATTACAAATAAATCGTTAACTCATATAAGAAATTGTTGCTAATTAAAATAAATATAGTTATATAGAAACTAACACCTAAGTTACACGGTGTGTATATATGTTAGTGTAACTCCAATTTTCCTAAACAATATACATTGTTTTAACGTTCATATAAAAACTCTACTTAAAACAGTTTTTCAATTTTAAAGGCGTCCATTTAAAATCCTTCATTTATTTTGAACCTCGATTTTCTGTTATTTTTAAAGGAATGTGCTGTAAATATACATGAAATTCCTTTACAGTGAAAGCGAACTCAGATATTTAATATTTTGCTCATATCTTAGATAGTTAACGATAGCGTCGGTTACAACATTTGTGAGATTGCTTATTAATACAACCAGTACAAATATCCGTCCTTGGCACGGGATAAAAGAAAATGACGTACTGTGGGAATGAAAAAAAATCTAAACTAAGGTCTATCAAGGTATATATTAATTTAGATTTTCACCTCCGTAGTTTCCATAAGTATTTGAATACTAAAATGTAACCATTCTTGATATGTAATGAGGTATAAATTAAAAATAAGTATAAACGTTATTTCAAATTTGGTCACTAAACTGATAACCATTCTTGATATGTAATGAGGTATAAACTAAAATGTAACCATTCTTGATATGTAATGAGGTATAAATTAAAAATAAGTATAAACGTTATTTCAAATTTGGTCACTAAACACTTATTATTATTATTATAAAATTAAAGAAATATTTTAAAATTATTTAAAGCAATAAACATATATTATTAATCTGTTTTAAAGTATTTTGTTATTAAAACAATGTTGATACTCTTTATTTTTTAAATGGACATTTAAAAAATGGCTTCTAAAACAATTATAAATTAATTTAAAAAACTAAACGGAATTTTAAAGTTATGAGTCTCATGTGCACATCTTGAGGATGAATAGTATCTATATATAAATTTTCAGTTTTATATATACATAGGAAATAGCTTTTTTGCGATAAACAGCTTTCTTGTAATATTATAAAAGACGATAATTTTAACATGGCGAGACTCAATTTAACTAATATTTTAAATTAAATTGCTATTCTAGAATTTCGTGAAGTACTTATATTTATCAATATGGTCACATGTATACTACAAATACATCATCATATAGAAATTCCATTTATCACTTAACACTGAATGTTACGTATTAATGTTATTTTCTGCAATGTTAATTCGATGCAAGAATCGGTTATTTTGACTGGTGTTACTTATCCAGTATTAACATATACTTGGTGCACATTACATTAACTTGACCAACCCCCTCCCTCCCCTCTCCCATCTCATCATCTATAATTAATGTTATTATGTTTAAATAAGTAATCTACTTCCTAAGTGCTTCTTTAAAGATTTATCAGGCTCGCCTTTTGTTTGTAACCAACTTATAATAAGAGACGATTACATTGGTTTCCACTCCAATATAATTTTCTTACGTGTCGCAATTGCACTGTAAAAATAAGTACATGAACCTACACGTTTTTCTTTGAGTACAATTGCATCATAAATGAGCGATGACGTACTGAAATTTAAGTAACCGTACTTTCTCAAAAATGAGCAGTTTGATTTAATATCGCTAATCTCAGCTTCTGTTCAAGCCATCTTAACAAAGCGACCTGACAAACTTTAAATAGTTGTTCAGAAGATGGTTTTCCACATCATTTGATGTCGATTACATAAATGGAAACTGAGTTATTACAACTCAATCATTTTATATCCCATTCTTTTGGAACACCTTTTTAACATTTCTTTTGTATATAAATACTACAAATCACCCTGGTGGTTTAACGGATAAGGCTCTTGACTGCGGTGCCTGATGATGTGGGTTCGATTCCCGGTATGTCATGATTGTAATTGTCGATATTTATTGAAAGTTATTTATGAAGACAGACTATATAAGCAAGCATCTACTCTTCTTTACTTATTGCACTCATTTTTGAGTACATGTCTTTTTCAAAAGTGTATGAATGTACTAAAAAATAATCAAATATACTTATTTTTGAATACCTATTTTTAATAGTGTGTGTAGTTAATTATAAGGTAACGTTAATTTATTACGTCACGTTATTTTTCCTCTTTTTATACACCCTCTCTCCCAATGTCAGATCACGATAAGTTTTTGCAGTTAAATAACAGTCATTAAAACTTCCATTCTGTGCATTTTACCAAAAATCACTATATGTCAATTTTGTATAACATATATATTATACTATAATCACTATTTAGAAGAGATACAATATTTATGAAACAAATATCAGTATTTTTTCTACAAAGTTTTACTACGTCACGCAACCACTGATTTCCCTTCCCCCATGTCACCCCCCCCCCACTCACACACAATAGGATTCCCCCACCCCTTCCCAGAGATGCTAGTTAAGAAATGAAATGGTCTTAGGATCTTTTAGAAGGTTATTGGTTTTATTCTTTACAAGAAAAGGCTTAAAAAAAGTATTTGTTGGCTTTATAAATAAAAATAATCTGCAAAAAATGCGTCTTCTTGTTACGTATTTTAATGTAAAAGAAACTGTAGCAATAGATTTTCTTTTTAACTCATAATGATTATGTGACATTAAACTAATGTCTTTTGTATGTAGGCTGTTCTTTCCTTTGACTGTTATATTATCTGATTCAGCTTATTCTTCAATTTACATCATGGGTAAGTTTCACAATCAGCACAGTAGGCAAATTTTCTAATGTTCCTCCTTCCTTTTTTTTTAATAAATGCTGAGATACGCAGTTTCTTTAAGAAAGGGAAAAAATCATCCCACCATAAAATATGAACGTTTCCATTCTTCTATTGTAAAAAGTTTTTCATTTTTAGAATGTCTTCAATTTATTTCTTGAAAGTTGGAGAGCTAAATCGGTTTCATTTGTTAACACAAATATTTAAAAGCTCAAATTTATAATACAGTTAAGAAGTATTTATTTAAAAATGCACAATAGATGACAATTATAAGAAATTACTCTACGTTTTCCGCATCGTTAATGAAATTTTTATAAAACTACAATAATGACAATATATTCAAGAAACTTTCTGAAAAAATTTAAACTGTATTAAAATTGTAATTTTTTTTTTTACTCTAGAAAATTGTTTTAAAATTACAAAAAAAACAGTTGATGTTCTTGGAAATACAATTGATTATTTTTTTTAATTCTAACTATTTGAAAATCAATATTATTTATGCACAGTTTCAAAGTTTAAAATAACAAACTAATATTAAAATATTCTATTTAAGTTTGACATTTTAAGCTATAATTAAGCTATTGGAGTTAATCGCTACCTCCTCTTACACTGTTAAAAATTTCAATTCCATATCTTAGTGCAAAACAGAGGTCTGCTGCACATTACACCATATTATTTTGGAATCTAGATTGAACAAAAAATCCTTTATCGGAAAAAGCGGAGGTATTACCGATAATTGGTTCAACTTCTTGAACTGCAATCGAAATTATCTCCTGCAGCCGAGGATTCCCCACCAAGAAAGACAACGACAAACAAGGGCCTTCGTGGCCCAGTGAATAAAGGCGTTCAGCTATGAATCAGAGGATTCCTAGTTCGTCCCCGATCGGTGGACTTTTCAAAGAAAAGTAAAAAAGTTGCGATCTAGGGTTGCCAGCTTCGCTACAAAAATACTACTACTTAAAATTTTAAGAAAACTCAAATATTGAGTTTTATCCAACGTTATGAGTTTTGGTTCAACGTTACACCATAAAATGGCATAGCACCGTAAAATGGGGAAATTAAGCATAAAATGTTGGTTGCAGCTAAATGGGTACCAAATTTTGGTGCAGGGTCGTAATTTTTGTTAACAGTGTAGAGTACTATACGGAGGAACTCATCAAGCGTTTACACCGAAACTGGAAGGGTTTTATAAGTTACCATTAAGCATATACATGTCATGTTTCAATTTAAAGTCAAAGCCATAGGTTTGTCCGTAAATATGCAATTATAAAACTAAAAGCTGTAGAACCGGGATATTTAGAATTTTGATTGAACGAGTGAGACGAAACTTTCTTTATGCGAATTAGAAATCGAATTTGAAATATTTCTACAATAATGCATCATAACGACTGTGATAATTTACACTGTTAGAGCAAAAATCTACTCTTTATTATTACTAATATACCTTTTTTTTAATTACATGCGAGTTGATAAGGAATATGAGGGGGAAGACTAGAAACTTATTCAAATTATTTGTAACTTTTTAATAATTGCTTTTTTTTTAATTTAAGTTCCAATTCGAAAAATATAGCTAGCATTAAAAAAAATTTGGATTGACTTGTTTAAACATAAAGCAATTTATACATTCTATGACATAAATTACAGAATCACCTGGAAATACTATGATATGAATCACTGTCATTAATCGTTAGAGCCATTTTTGAACAAACCCCGAACCACACTGTTGAATTTAATTCGCACGTTCCATTTAGATCCTAACTTTTCTGTTACATTAATAAAATTACCATTACACATAAAGAGTAGCATACACCAAAATCAGGCCTTCGAAATTTCGACCTCAAAAACTATACTTTAAATATTCTAGATTTCATATAAATGAAAGCAAAAAATATTCCATAGCCCAACAACATACTATCGAATTTTACCGCCAAATTTATTTCTTTTTGAAGCTTTAGCTTGATAAATTGACAGTCTCTTCTCTTACATGTAATAAATCTCTTTTGCGCCCGATAAACCATACATTTCTTCATTGAGCTTCTTAAATTTTGCAGCTCTGTCAAATAACCATTTGTCATTGAGTCATCTGTCTTCCTGGCATTCCCCAGGAGGAGTGGAAAGAATGTTTCCACTTTTCCCTGAAAGTCATTACGAAGTTAAGTTCTCTGTTGCAGAAGTATGTGAATAATTTCGATTGGAATATGTAGTAGTTTTCAGAAGAGACGATTTAAAGTTTTAGCTTGCATTTGGATTGAATTACTCTTTTATGGCATTTGGCTAAAAATGCCATAAAAGTCGGCTTCAGTTAAAGATTGAAATAAGAAACTTTGTTTCAATGTTCTACTTGCAAATAGTAGAATATTATTTTGAAGAAAACTCAAAATGGTCATTTAATTTTTTTTATACATTGAACGGCGAAGTGTCCTTAGAAAAATATATTTATTTCCAAAATAATAAATATCACTACGTTTAATCCATTAATGAGAAAATGTACAGCGTCCTAGAGGAAGGACACACAGTACTGCCGGTAGGACTCACCTTTACGATCGTATAGAGGTTTTTCTTTTCTTCTGGCAGGACGGCCAGTACTACCCCCCAGAAAAAGCTTAAAATTTCCAACTGTAATATATTTTACGATCAGAAGAGGTTTTCGCTAAGGTTCTTTCGAAAGAATTTTTGCCTATATATGCTTTATCATTAAATGTTTCAATTTTTACAAAAATATACATTCTACAAGAAAAAAAGGTTCGATTAATATAATCTTGAATTTTTTTTTTAAATAATTACAAATTATAATTATTTTCATCAGATTATTAAATTACAATTTAAACATTTGAAATTATTGAAAGCGTTAGAGTGTGTATTATATTCAATGTTTTTTAATGTATATTAAATATATTATCGTTTATTAGTTTTATAAATATTGAACTATTTCATTTTATGACTAAATATTGTAGATTAGTTTTGCACAATAGTAATTTTTTTGTGTGTGTTTGTACTTCTAAGAATATAGATTTTTACGTATATTTCTAGAATATTGAATCATTAGTTCGCAATGTTAAACGCACATTATTACTTTTTAAAAACATTTACAGCAAAGTATGTTTTAATGATTTTTTTTAATGTTTTCTATAAAAAAATTCTGCAAAACTATATTTTTGCCTTTTTACAAACAAAAGAATGGGTCCAACTGTCTTTGTAGAATTTTGTTATTTGCAAAAGATTTTTTTTGAAAAAAATTACTATTTTCACTAGTCAAACTATTTTTTAAAAAATACTAAAAAACATATTCTCTATATATTATTAATCCCTAAAGAAAAATTAAAGTAATATGTTTGAAACTACCCTGTTAGCATATTTGGAGCAGTTTCTTCAAATAGATATGAACTTATATCAATTTAAAATGTATCAAACATGAAAAATTAATCACTGAGAAAATTGAGTTCAAAGTTACGTATTCAGGCAAATTTGAACCAAAGCATAATATTTATTCGCAAACAATTAATTAGTTGTACTTAACCTAGAAATATAATATTGGTGTCGTTCGATTAAAAATAAAATGAACTATATTTTATAGCAATAAAATATGTTTGGATATTTTTGATGATTATGTGTCCCATTTCCCCTTAAGAAAGCTTTCTTTTTTAACTCATATGTTTAGGCTTTTTTAATTAAAGAAACTGATATAATGGATTCACATAATCGTGTTCGATTTATATGAGATGTCGCAAAATTAATTCAAAACTACAAAAAGTATGAATTCTTACTCGCATGTTTTTTTTTCTAGAGTAGCGATAATTTTAAATTAGAGAAGGAAAAAACACACATTTCGCTTTTTTAAACATTTTCAAGATCTAATAAAAATCAAAACAAACTATCCCTGTAGTTCGGAAAATTAATGCAAATGCCTCTGGGAATCACAAATCGCAAACACTTGATTTAAAACAGTTTTGTTAACTTTAAAAATGTCAAGACTTCTGAATTTTTAATATCGCAACCAATGCTTTTATTTTAAATACTCGAACTTAGTACGTCAATTTCGAAAATAGAAGTACTTTCACATTTTCAAACGCAGAAAAAATAAGGTATTTCCCCCCTTCATTTCTGAGGATTGTTTGTCTGATTAAAAGCAGCTTTTAAATAAGAAGATATTCGTATGTCTTATATTTTCCTATCTCAACGTTCCTTATTCTCATAGGAATGCATTAAAATTCTGCTTCGTAATCTCAAGGCATGTCGGTAAAAAGTAATTCACTAAAAGCTTTTAGCTTTCGTTGCATTTAAAATCCAAAAACTTTTCCTTTATATATTTATCCGTTCAATGAATGTATTTCAATGGATTTTCAGACATAAAATTGGATATAGCCGTTTCAATTGAAAGTATCGACTGTTATAAAATATGAATTGTGAAAGGTGTCCTTGCAAAAACATATTTATTTACAAATAATTTGATCTAACAGTTGGGTTTACTGATTAAATTGGTTCGAAGGAGTAAATTGATTAAACTGGCTGGCCAAACTATCCGACGGATATCCTCACCTTCATGAAGTTTACTTAAGCAGTTCAAATGTGCTAAATAAAAAGATTTTTTTTAATAAATCGGAAAGGCATAAATGCACTATTTTATAATAGAATACTTGGCAAATGGAACAATTTGTCAATGTATATTGTTAATTTTGTAGAAGTAAATTATTTTAAAAAGAAATTGGGGAATATTCAGAAAGAGAACAACCTTATTGAATGTGCATTTATAAAACCGGCCGTGGTCATAATAAAACTGAACTGTTCTGTTTGCAGTTCTAATGTGTTATCAGCCTAAACTATATATCTGTCTGTATACCTATATATCTGTCTCAATCTTGACTCCCGGTAAGTCTTGGTTGTAATTGTCGATATTTATTGAAAGTGATGAATGAAGGCAGCCTATGAAGGCAAGTTACTGCTCTTTTTATTCATCTTTACTCATTTTGAGTACATGTCTTTTTGAGCATTTATTTTCGACTGAGGAATGTTAAGGACCCACATAACTTGATCCTTGATATTCCTCAGTCAACTGTATTTATAATTAAATATATTTAATATATATGTCTGTCTGTCTACATATCTATCTGTCTCTATGTCAGTCTACCTATCTACCTACATATAAATATATATCCTTGTGTTTCAGTGAGGGGGCGTGCGTGACGATGTCCGAGGATGTGGCGGGGGGTGGCGACACAGAAGAAGGGGAGGCGGCGGGGGCGGAGGAGGAGGGGGCGGCGGGGAGCGACGCCTCCGTGTTCGAGAATAAGACGGGGCTGGCGGAGGACATGAAGTTCCTGGCCAGCATGCCCGAGCTGTGCGACGTCACCTTTCTCGTTGGGGACACCAGAGAGCCCGTGTGCGCCGTCAAGGCGGTCCTGGCAGCAAGGAGCAGGTACGGTCATCCACAGGTCTTCATATTCAGATCCCCGCTTCCCTTCCCCAATCCCCAGGAAAGAGGAACGTTAATGTATTACAACATGTTCCCGTTCATGCCTGCTCGTCACGTCGATATTTCAGCATCGAAATCGAAATTTTCTACTCAAAGGGGAAAAAAACTACCGCCTTTCATTGATATTTATGGGGCAAAGCCTGGGTCACAGCGTATATACTTACGCGTATAGAGGTCTCACTCCAATTGGCCGCCTATACAATTTTCCTAGCATGGATCATCGCATAGACGGTGGCACAGAGTATAGTCTGGGCACAGTTAAACAAAAACCGCGTCCACTCTAGAAATGAAAATGGGCAGGGCGCTATTTTGTTAGGAAGGGCATTTTATTTTACCTAACGGCACTTTAAAAATGTCGCAAAATTGATTTGTGCTAAAATCGTCGTCAAATTGCCGTTTTACTTGGCATAGCTGACTGGCTTTTAATATATAGTCAAATAACTGCAAAAAAAAATATTTCAATACGAAAAATTCTTCTTAACCCTTTGCACTCCAAGAACTCTTTGCGTTTTCCGTTCTTTCTACGGAACAGTTATTCATCCTTATGTTCTTTACCCTAGAATTTGTTATGTTTATAGAAAAAATAAATATAATCTGTTTTGGATCTGCAAAAGAACGAATTGAAAAACGATGTTTTTTAAACACAAGATCATGCTGTTCTCATTTATTTTAAAGAACAGAGAACCAAACGAACGAGTCGTTATGTTGTCGCCTCAGCGGCACCAACGGAGTGCAATAGGCTAAGGTGCAGAACATTTTAAGTTTTCCATCTTTAAAATTAAAAAAAAAAAACCTGTCGTACAAATAAAAGTTTTTTATAAAACCGGCAATTTTAGTTAGCTGATGATAACAAAATACATAATAAACGCAGTTTAAACTAACAAAAGCATGTAATGCTAGAAAAACATCAATAAATCTGCAATAATCCGATTGCCGGTGTTTTCAAAACATTACATCAGTTGATAATCAAATTATCTGTCGATAATATATATAAAATACCTAACATATGTAATCAATACCGAAAAATCGCGTTCAACCAAAAATAATTTGATAGTATAGCTGACAAAAACAAGCTTTTTTTATCTAGGAAGTCGAAAAATCCCGTTTCAGTACTGTGTAGCGTAGAAGATGGAAAAACTTTTTTTTGCTACTGAATTGAAAAAGATGGGAACAGACGGTGAATCGTGTGACTTAGTGAAGGGCAAGAAGAGTGGAAATTCGTGCATAAAAAAGGATAGGAGGGCGTACTTTTCAAAGAAAAATGTCCACCTTTAAAAAACACCTAGCGTGTGTGACGATTAGCAAGAATATGAACTGTTATCGTTCAACACGCTTCTCCTAACGTTATATTTCACTGTTATAAATAAGATATCGTCAATTGTTCTATTCCGGCTTTTGTAACTGTTACTTAAAGTTCATATTACGAGTAAATGATTTTATTAAAACATTTTAGTCATAAACATATATCGCAAGTGTCAGAATTAGTTTTTACAATATATTAAGTTAGGTAGTACGTCGCAATGCCATATTCGAACACTGATGAATATTTTAATCATAGCAAAGTGCTGAGATTTAAACGTCTTAGAATCGGGGGTGTCCAAACCTTCACTGTAAAAAAAAGTACTTAAAAATGAGTACATGAACCAACTAGTTATTTTTTTAGTGCAATTGCATCGTAAATTAGCGATGATATATTACAATTCACGTAACCGTACTTTCTGAAAAATGAGCAGTGGTATATAATATTTCTAATCTAAGCTTCTGTTCAAGCCATCTTAACAAAGCGACCTGATAAACATAAACTAGTTGTTCAGAAGATAGATTTGCACATTATTTGATGTCGATTGCTCAAATGGAAACCGAGTTATTACAACTCAATTATCTTACTTCCCATTCTTTTTGGCACCCCTTTTCAACATTTCTTTATTTTACAACTTCTACAAGTCGCCCTGGTAGTTTAACGGATAACGCTCTGAACTACGATGCCTATGTGGATGTAGTATCCAGACCCTTTTGCAGCATTTGAAAAAAAATGCTATATAACGCACACGCCCTTCTCCAGTGTTATGTCACGCCCATTTACGTAGGGTAAAAGCACCTCTTCCCTTTTTATATTCCAAATCAATTAACCTATTATAAATATTTATCTTTCTTATTGCATGTCTTTCAACTGACTTTCAAGGAATAACTTCAAGAAATTATTTTATATTTATCTTTATAAAGGATATGGATCAAAGGTAAAGAAAAGGTTCGGACTTCCATGAAAAAATTAGTCACCTAAATTAAATTTTTCTTCTTTTAAAAATATATTTAGAACTACTTTAATAAATTTTCTTCTTCGTAGGATATTAAATGGCACATAAAGAAAATGACAAAAGATCCTTCCATAACAATCAACTTCTTTGAGGAAAATTACAATTGCCTTTAATTTTCTCCGTTTAAAGTTACTACAATACTTCGTTATTAAGAAAATAACTTGAAATGGCTTTCAATCATATTAATAAGTGACTTTTGCAAAGTGTATTTAATTAAAATATAACCGCAGGCATAAAATTGTCAGATGCGATGACAAAAGGACATCTTATATTTTCAATTTTATTCTATTTTTAGCCATTGTTTCATTCCCTCCCCTGTCCCTGCGAAATCAAATTTAAAGAGGAATTTGTTTTCTCACAGGGGAGCTTTACGAATATGTTATCTCTTCCGAAAAATGATCTTCTCAGTTTTCGAACGATGGAAAAAAAACTCCAGTAAAATATAAGGTTTTAAAATAAGTCTTTTTGTTTTCGTTTGAAATATTAGATAGCTGTTTGAAAACTACACTGGGAGAATTTTCATTCTGATATAATTCTTTTAAATTGGATTTGTTCTTATTTGTTTATTTATATCAAAAATCGAAGTTTAGTTCCTTATCATATTTCTAAAATGGTATTTGATTTGAACGAGTTTGAAATGTTTTTAGATTTCGGTTGGAAGATATTTTTCTCGAGGAATAATATTTTAAATCAACACTAACATACCTCCGTTAAAAATATGTACCCGATTTCTTGTTAGGAAATTCTCTTTGGGGATTTATCCAGGGATTTATGTTGAAATCATTATTTGTGTTTTTATCCTATACTGTCTTCAAACGCATTAAAATATACCGTGGATGCCCAATAACAGAAATAGAATACATTTGACTTATTTATGTAAATAAACGCGTAGTTTATTCCACTGATTCCTGAAGATTATACGTAAGTTCGCAGACGTACTTTATATTTTTTTTCCTTTTAAACCATAACAATGTCCATTAAAATGATGAGAGGAAAAGGATTTATCAAACACAACTCTACATAAAAGTTAAAATTTATGCATTTCCAATACATTCTTTAAAATAATTTCAAATCTTAATATTTTTATAGCGACAGCTCTGACATTAGATTTAAACGCGTGTGTTAAACGAAATATTTTTATAAATAAAAAAAAACATGTGCATTAATGGGAAAATTGGGGATTCATGGAAGATTATAAATTGTTGGCTTCTCCATCATGTTTAAATAAATTTGAAAAACTGCATTAAAAATGCTGGCAACGGCAGTATTTAGCTGAGAGATATAAATAAAGTTATGGCAAATCGCATATGAGCCTATTATTGCTGCACAATCAACGTCGGCATCCGACAGTAACACTACTACTTTTTTCGCCCTTCATCACCTGCTAGTTTAGCGAAGGGCGAAAAAATATTGACGGCAAGAAATTGATGGCTCGCTACTCGTCATCACTGCCGATCCAGCTGCAATACACATGAACACTAGTTTATTTTTAACTAACACTTTTAGAAAAAGACATGTACTTAAAAATGAGTACAATGGATAAAAATGAATAAAAAAAAGCAGCTGCAAGTCTACATAGGCTGTCTTCATAAATCACGTTAAATAAAAATCCAGAATTACAACCCAGACTAACCGGGAATCGAACCCACATCCGCAAGCACCTCTGTCCAGAGCCTTATCCGTTAAGCTACCAGGACAACGCGAAGAAGTTATAAACTGAAGTAACCAAAAGAATGAAAATAAGATAATTGAATTGTAACAACTCAGTTTCCATTTAAGCAATCGACATCAAATAATGTGGAAAACCAACGTCTGAACAAATATTTTAAGATTGTCAGGTCGCTTTGTTAAGATGGCTTGAACAGAAGCTGAGATTAGTCATAGTAAATCACACTGCTAATTTTTTCTAAAGCAGGATTCTTTAAAATTTGGGTACGTCTTCACTCATTTACGATGCAATTGTACTCCAAATAAAAAAAAAGTACGTTCATGTACTCATTTTTAAGTACCTTTTTTTACAGTGTTGCGATACACATTTTGACACAATTTTGCCAAAATGCCACTTATGCAGTTTCGGCACAAAACTTTTCAATTGCTACTAAAATGTACCCATTACAGTGTGCCAATTTTCTTTCCTAAGAGTTTTCCACAAGATCCTGTATGGACAACAACAGCAGACGCCGTCGAAAGAGACCCTCTCGAAGAAAAGGGAGTCTACGAAGGAAACAAAACTGAAGATGTTCCTCAAGCGGAGCAGCGAACCTATCCTCAACATTCAGCTAGCTCAGGTGATTTTAGACATGAAAAATATATCACGATAAGGAAGAAATGCACACATAAATTGTTTTTGCATCAACAGGCTACCAAAGGTAAACATTCATATGTTCTGCAGGAAGTTCACCTCCAAATACCTTGAGGAAAGACAGCTATCTTATAAAAAGGCCGCTACTAACATTATTTACAAAACATGTTAAGTACAGTCCAGTACCTTAACTTGGGTGAGTTTTAAAATGTAGAGATCAAACCTTGCTATAAAAAAGAGAAATAGCAACTATTATTACAAATACTGGTACTATATATATCTATCAGTGGTATTTGTAAGATGAGTTAAAAAAAATTCTATCTGAAATACTTTTTAAATTAGTTTTTTTTTTGCAAGTTAGGATACACACACCCTAACTTGGGACATTACATGTTTTAGATTATGTACCATATTTAAAAGGCTAAACTTCCCTTGGTATTTAAAAAAATAATAATAGTGGTAATATACTACATTAAACCGCAAAATAATATTTATTCATACACATTATTCTTTTTTATGTGCTTTATAACAATTGAAATTTATAAAAGAATTTTAAAGAGAAAGAACAAGATTTAAGAATTTTATAATTAAACTTAAAGATTTTCCTGAATCATAATAGTAGTTTTATAAATCAAAAGTATATCTATGCCCGAATTTAGACATTGGATTAAGGACACTTTAAATTATATCTAATAATATAATCATTCTGTACTTTAGGAAAAATTATAAAACATTTTGATATCCCATATAATTCCGCAAGAAACTAATTTTGAACTAATTACTAGAACAATAACAAAGCAAGTCACTGCAACACGGATTGATGGTTGAACTCACTACTACTATTAACTTTCGTGTCATTAATATGTATAAACTGCTGGTTACTCGTTGTTGCAATACTCTTATACTATTTTTTCAAAAAGTATTTATATTTTTAAAGTAATTATCGTAACTTGAGATTACTTGGACCATGTGGAATAGGCTTAGGAAGAGACGGGGCCCTTCTCCAAGTAATTTTTTTTGTTCATTTCACTTTATTTCAAGTCAAAATTTTCTACCAATATACTATAAGATCCTTGACTCAAATTTTTGTCATACAACTTATAAAATTTATGTTAATCCTAATTATAAATAACAACAAAATTGTAAATTTCTTAAGACATTTATGGAATGAACTACGTAACTAACAAATTATTGATAATTAACAATTTCTAATTAATAGGTTAATTAATAATTAGCATAACTATTAATTCGTGTTTATTTTTTATATTGATAAATATTCTGGGCATGGAACTAGGTGATTCCACCCTCCCTCCCCCCCCCCCCTTCATTTTAGGATTGACACAGCACTACCCTAGGGGGATACTTGAGCCTAAAGCGAAAAAAAAATTTTAAATTACTCCTGGGAATGTTATGAAAATATACATGATACAGTATCTCTCCAAACAATAATTAATAAACACATATAATATCGTCATATTTCCATCTCTGTTAAGTCTTTAAATCCGATGTTTAAACTTGTGAAATCAAAAAGTAATTTATACTTTATCATTATAGATGCCTGCAGGTGGGCATCAAACCATGATCGTAGAAGAATTCGAGCCAGATGTCTTCCGACAACTAATAGAATACATCCACACAGGATGTGTTACACTGCAGGCCAGAACTTTATTGGGTATGTCTTTTAAAGTACTCAAGTATAGTGGGAATGTAGTTTGAAAAAATTATTCCCTAACCTTAAAACTAGATACGTTTCAACTTAGATAAGTACACTCAAACCTGTTTTTGTACGGTGGATAGGGACCGCATAAAAAAAATTGCACAAAACTTCACGAGTAGCTATAAAAAATAGTTTTCGCAACACAATTAAAAAATATTTTTTTATGCGGTGGATAGGGACCGCATAAAAAAAGTCTCACATAGAAAGTAACTCAAAACTTTACGAAATAACTAGGAATTGCTTTTTTAAACGAAATCAAGACACGAGGCTTGACAGCTACTTGTAATCTCGCCAAACCTTTTGGAATTTGATTTAGAAAATACACATGCGAACATTTTTAAATATTTTATTTAGATATGTACTTATTTTACACATACAAAACTTTTCAAAATGTATATAACCATTATCCTTCGTAGTCTGACAATACGCGAACTTGGTTCAAAATCGCTTTCGTCACTTGAAGATACTATCTCGCACTGTCGTTTAGAGTTGACTTTTTTTCAGTTACTATACAGTCAGTGATCAGTTTTTGAGACGATTGTTGTTTCATTAGACGCTTGTATATGTCTCGGTAGCCAGATAACCAATTATGTTCCAATTTGATTGAAATTTTTATATACCGCACAAAAAAAAAAATCGCACAAAAAAAGACCGCACAAAAACAGGTTTGAGTGTATGCTTTAATTAATTTTTATAACAATATATAGAATAAAATGGGGTAATTATTATACATAAAAGCAATCGTTTATAATATCATTATACGGCGCTGAATTAATTTTAAGAGGAGTGCATGAAAAAAAACACGACTTTCGTCCGTTTTTACCTTTGAGAATTTCGTATGGAAATTTCTTACACATTATTTAGGTAAAAATAGGTATGGCAGCAATCACACCTGCCAAAATTGTTCCGGCTCCACTGTTTGAAACACAATAGCATACAATTCACTATAAAGTGTGTGAACAAAATATAAAAACCGACAATAATAACTCGATCTTTCGTGTAATTCTTAACATTTGGAATAATTCCATAGCAGTTAACTTTCAATTTATTTATTAAAAAATATTATTACTAGAAGTTAAAAAATTCAGATAACAATATTTTCTTTACGTTAAGTAGATTGGTATAAATTTAAAATAATTTTAGTGTCCAATAATTACATATGTTCATTTTATTAACAATATATGATTTTCTTAAAAAGCTAATATAGTGTTTTTACTAGGTTTACACATTTCTTCAATTTTAAAATGTACAAAGTATTTAGGCCAAAACTAAGTTCAATGATATTAAAAAAATCCCTTTAAAATAATTGTATTATATGATATCAGAAAATAAATTAAATAGTATATTCATATTCTATTCAGGTTTGATGAACGCTGCAGATTATTATGGTTTAGATGAGCTACGCAAAGCATGTATGGGTTTCGTTCAAGCTTGCATCAACGTCGATACAGTTTGCGCCCTTCTAGCTTCGGCTGAGAAGTACATCCAGTACAAATGCACAAAATCTCTGGTTCAGAAGGTAATACCTCTCATTTTATACACTTTTCCAAAAATGAATAGACTACATTGTCTTTAATGGTTCAAATTCTTATGTGTATTAATGTTGAGATAATAAACTAAAATCCTCTGAAGGCTTTGTCTGTGCCAACGACTTAACGTATCTCGGCGAGAGATTTCTACAGTTCAAATATCAATTGCTAATTCAAAGTATGTTGATTTGATTCATTTTAAGAGCAAACACTTCTTAAATACTACGTTAATAATAGTGTGGAATGGTATTTAAAAAATATATGATGCAAGTATTGCACACAAATAAAATTATATTTTAAGATTTAAAATTTCATATATGTATCCTAAACATGGTGTAACAAGTTAAAAACTTTATTAACCTCGCATTTTATAGAAAAGAAAATACGCAAATCCTTATAATTAAATATTGGTGTTTTGCATTTGTTTTAAACACTGTGTCAAAACCATTGAACTAAGCCAATAATAAAATATATTTTTTTCGGGTGTGCTTTAATATTGTATTGGATTTCCTTATCGAAAGCGACAACCTTAACAAAAATATGTTTTTATTGTGTTTATAGTAATTTATTTTATTTACTTGGAAAATAAAGAGCGCCAAGAATCGCTCAAATTTCACGGTATTTACTTTAAAGATACATACATATAAAAATTTAAATCATTTTACTATTACATTAACAGGGTGTCCACAGGGAAAGCATTGTGAATTTCCCTGATAATTCCCTGATATTTCCCTGCAAGCCGTACTTTTTTTACAGCAATATTTTTTAAATGTATTATTATTCTTTATTATTATGCAAGATATGCTTTGACATTATCTTGTTATTTCACAAAAATATATTTATTTTTAATATATAAGTTTACTAACTATTTTGCTTGATTTTCGAACTCCCAAAAAAGTGCAACCAAAGTTTAACATCCAAAAATCAATAATCAATGCATAAAAATTTAATGTACCCCAAATTCAAAATTCCAGAGCATTTACCAAATATCAATAATTTAAAATGCTACTTAAAAATCATAAAAGTACAAGTAAGTGCATTATATCTCTTAGATTATTAGTGATAGTACTTTAAGATCAAAGACTAAAGTAACCTCAACATTAAAAAAAAATCCAATACACTCAAATAGTAGAAACCCAATGAATCCCTATCCCTAATAATAAAACTAATTTATTAAATCTAATCCAGTATCTTAAGATATACAGCTTAGTACACAAAATATATTTCCTAAGACTTAAAATGTACCCAAAAAATAATAGAGGCAACAACAGTTTCAGGGTTGCCACCGAGTTGTACCTTTGAAAATAGTAGCTTTAGTATCCTTAGACATCAAAAATAGAAGCCTAAATAGTCTCCTCAATTATGCATATATTTAGCAAAGATTACTAAAAGTAGTAAATTGCGAAAAACGTTAAACAAATTGCGACAAATGCATTTTACTAAATGCAAGTAATATTACAAATTGATATTATTTTTATTTTTGTCACTGTTTTTAGACAATTCTAAACATATACTTTATACTCATTTTCTTAAATAAATTGCATAAATTAAAAAATGTATATATTCACTAAATATGAACAAACTCCATTTTTAAACCGCACAACAATAGTACTGTTTTGTAAAAGTGCATTTTTGCACCAATATTTGCTTTTTTTTAAATTTACGTATATAAATATACCCAAAGAACATATGCCTACTTTTAAAGAAACATAATAGAATATGACTGAAGGCAATGGTTACAAAAATACCGCATTCACAAAAATTTTCAGCACATTGCCAGATTTTGTTGCTGAACCTGGTAGTAATAAATATCAGTTTATAACAAATAGCTTTCTAAACCAAACAATAGTTTAATAAAAACCGGAAAATAAAGACAATTTTCACAAATTTTGAAAACGAAAAAAAAAACTTCAAAATTGAAACAAATCACTTCTATAATTGAAGTCTTTTAACCAAATTTAGTAGTAATGATAAGTTGTTTATATCCCGAAACTTGCTAATTGCATTCGTATTAAAAATAGGAGTAAAATTCTCAACCAAAAGAAATACACCCAAAACTTTTGTTTACGTAATCACAAAGCAAAAATACAAATGTTTCCTTAAGCTCTAAATAATATATTAAATTTTATAAAGATATCTACTTAATTCCATCAAAGTTTACACAAATAGTTCTGGAAACAGTTGAGGATTGCATCAAATACTTCTAATTATGAAACTTTTTGTTGAACCAATGCATAATTCGATTTCTGTGCTAACTTTAATACATAGGCCCAACAACAACAAAACACATATATGTTGATCTTAATGACTTCAAGCAACATTCATGCCAAATTTGAAGAAAATCAAACAACACATTTAGACATTAATGAGTAACAAGAAAATTTACAAACAGACGAAATGCTAAGGGGTCAAGTTAAAAAAGGGACCTAAAATTCTCAAAAACAAAGAAATTTCAACTAAAATTACCATTATTTTGCCAAGCTTGTATAGGATATTAATTTCTGATAATCGGATATAAAGTTCTTTGAAGGTTTAACTAATTTTACCAGCTAACTTATGCAAAATCCCTAGAAATTTCAAAATTTCCATTTTTGAAAATCATGGAAATTGCGACGCTAATTTTTTTTTTAAGTGGGTGGGTTGTGAGAAAGGAAAATTTCAAATAAAAATAATTAATGTAATAAAAATATATAAACGTTTAAACAAAATATAATTCAATTGGAATTTGAATACCAACCAAACCAAACGAAAGAAAACGAAAAGAAATTATATTAAAAAAAAATTACTGAAAATGACAAGTCCTAAATTTCAATTTCGTGAATTAAACTATATTTTCGAAAAATGTAATGCAATTTTGTCAAGTAGTGCTAAACAAATAATGTTAAAACAGGAAGTAATGAAATATATGAATTTATATATCAGATGCAAAAGGATTGAATGCCTTGAAACGGAGATCTCAGCAGATCGCGTTTAGCGAATTTCTACAATTTCAAGGTTTCCATGCATTAAATAAAACATATCAAAAGAGCGCCAATTGAAAGTTGCATTCGGTAGATGTGCCGAAATTATAGTTATAATCATCTCAACTTCCGAGAGATATCATCCCCGTTTGACTAAGATCGCAAATATTTCTAGATGTCAAAGATATTAAATTTTTGTGAAATTATCAGTTTTTTTAGATTGAACATCAATTTTTCACAAAAAAACAAACGAACTGAAGCAAGCCGCGTATAGTGAATATCTAAAGTTCCAGAGTTTTCATGAGCGAAAAAATTCTTAACACAGCGCCATTATGCAGCGAAAAACATTGAACCATCAACTTTCGACATAAATGTGGTTTTGTAGCAAGTTGGAGCAGGATCCCCATCCCTGATATTTTTTACAACGATTTTGCCAATAACGATATTTTTGTTTAAAATTGCAATGCACCGCACCGGGAAACGTAATCGCCGGGATACAGTTCGAAAATCCACTCCTCCCCAGCTGTTTTATGCAATTATTTTAAATAACATGCATATAGGCTACACATTTAAATGAAAAAATTTCGGAATATACACGAGTATATTTGGTTATTTTTTAGAATTTAAAAAAAAAAAAAAAAACGATACATTTATTAAATTGATAGTAATAAAAAAAGGGGAACCTCGGAAGATTTTCATTCCTGAGGTGTATCTAAATGTTATTTGCTTCGCACTGTCAATTCTAGCAGTAACAAACACAACCTAAACGCAAATTGCTCTAAAAGGTAAAGAAAGCGATGTCTATTGGCGATAAATCCAAGTATTATTTACTTGTAAACACCTCCTAAAGCGTTTAATGGTGTTGATTCTTCAACTGTTTGTCATTTAGAATCGCCAAATAACAGTACATTAGCGTCGTATGCACAGCCAAATCAGTTAAACGGTGCGTGATTCAAATATTAGTTGAAATTCTCTGCTGTTAAAAAAAGTTACAAAAATATAGTCGCCAAAAGCTGAAAAAAGTAGAGGGTTTTGATAAAAATAGTCGCTTTTGGTACTATTTTAATAAAAATAGTCGCTTTAGTCGCCTTTGGCAGCCCTGCAGTTTCGTTAAGTTTAACAGAAAAAAAATCATTTTAGGGATGTTCAAAAGAAATTTGAATTTCACTAGAAACTTAGCAAGTTTTAAACATTTGAAAGATCTATTTTTAAAATAAATTGAGTGGGTGGGCAAGTACCTAGTTTAGATAGCCAATTGGTTTGTCAAATTTTAGAAACATCAGCATTTTAGTGCGGTTTCTACGACCTTGAAAGAGAAAATTTTCACTTTTACACACTTTTAAAAGTCCCATACGCAATTTCCCTCTTTTTGATTGCATTAAAAAAGTATTTGAATATTTGCAACCAACCAACGATGTTTCGCAGCCAGAAATTAAGTTAAAAATATTTTTTTTTACCAATTCCCTGATTTTTTCAAAAAAATCCCAAATTTCCTGATATTTCCCTGATTTTTCCAGAATGGTAAAATTCCCTGATATTTCCCTGTTTTCCCTGCTTGTGGACACCCTGATTAATTACCGGAAGATATCGATAAGAAATTTTTGGTATCATTTTTAAAACTAACATAAAAAAAAATTTATTGTGTTTGACTTACTCACACTTGCATATTCAAGATTTGTCCTTATATTTAGCAAGTTTTTTCCTAAAGTTAATTGATATTTTAACCCATTGTGATAGATCATCAATTTAAAAAAATATGATTTTTTTAAAAATAATATTTATTAGATTTCAATAGTTATTTTGTTGGGTGTTTGGACAAAATCATAGATCTTGGAAGTCTACTATGCATTGCCGAATAATGATTTAAGTTCAAATATGATTGCTCTTTTTATTTTGCTATTTTTTTTACTTTACTTTTATAAACTAATTTAGCGTCTATTAATTTTATTAACGAAACTATAGGTCTAAAAAGACATACATGTGACATTACCAGAATATTAAGAAAGTTCCAAAAACAATGTGATTGGAGTAGAACCTCTCGGGAAGATCCCCTCTTAAGTAACAAAATTTTAACCCATATGTTTAGTAAATTTTACCTCTATCAAAATATCACCCTATATTTATATCAAACTCGGAAAAACCATAAGGCACAATCAAAGTAACGGACATACCTTTTGCTAGAATAACAACAATGATTTAAATTTTTCATTGATCAGTTATTAATTGTATTTAAAAATAACGATGTCAATATAACGATCTTTAGCACACGGCTCTCAACATTTACCTCTATAATTGTCCACAACTTCTAAAAAACACACACCTCACCCGCTGAATTTAAACCTAATTAAACACATTTGTAAAGAACTGGAGGTAAGTACGAAGACACGGCATTAAAATTAAAAGCGAACTAAAAAAATTAGTGATCCAAGAATAGAGGAAATTGATGCAGAAATTACAAAAAAAACTATGAAATTTATGTCTAAATATTTAAAAGCTGTTGTGGATGTTACAGGATATCCTAAACTAAGTACTAATTTACCGAAATATTGCAATATTTATTAATGTGTAGAATTTTTTTTAAAGTGTACGAAGACTTTAGTGAGGTAATTTTCATGTTACTTTTTAATTATTGATTTCCCTCCAAAAAAAACTTTTACTACGTTTTTAAAATATTTTATGTAGTTTTATTAAGAACAATTTATATATCTTATTAAAGAATTCCCATTCTGAAATATTATTTTTTGTAATGAATAAAGCAATATTTATTTGAAATTCGTAAGTGTACGAACACTTTTGGGAGCCACTGTATGTAAGTAAGCATTGCACAAATATTTTAAGTCTACAAACTGTCACCTTTACAATGAGGTATCATTTATGTAGCTATTGCGATTTTAAAATTTTGAGAAAAAGTTTACTTTGATGTGATTTTGCCCATATTTTAAAACGAAAACGTTCAATTTCGTATAATTTTTCGCTTAAAGACTAGGATAAGGTGGGCTAAAACGGGTATATTGGAATATATATTACACATTGTTAAACAATGTGTAATTTATATTCTTCTTCGTTCTTTTTTTAAAAACTATACTTCGTTTAATGGAGTAGATTTCAGCAAAACCTTAAAATTTCTGCACTATTTAAATCAAGTGCAAAAACGTCGCTTCGTTTGAGTTTACAAAAAAAAAAAACTTGCGATAGTGTGTAGAAAACTTCTATATGTAAACTTGAATTATTTACCAATATTCCTGTGTTTTGTATAGAAAAGAAAACTTTTAATATATTCCAATGAAAAAATTAGAACAAAATCTATTTTATTTAGCTTTTTTTTAATGATTTGCAAGGTAGTGTAAAATTGGTAATTGAATTATTAATGTTAAAGAATAGGAAATTCGAAAAAATTTAACGTTCCTCGAAAAAAGAGCAATATTGTACAAAAATATGATTTAAAAAGTTTATAAATGACAAGAATTACATACAATATATTTAACACTGTTTTTAAGTCAATATAATTAAGTTACATACCTGTTTTCTAAAACAAATTGGGAACAATAAAAACACATTTCGATCACAAAGAAAAAATGCCATTTTTCGGTTATGTTAGAACACAGAAAAAAAGTTTTGAATGGATTAAAAAATCGTCTGCGTAACAAATTAAAAATAACGTAAATACAAAAAATATTCCAGGATCAAATTAAACCAAACTTTATAAAAACAAACGTTTCATTTTGAAGATAAAAAAATAATTTTAAAAGGTAGATTTTTTTTTTTTAAATGGCGGATTAACTTACTTTTAAAGAACTGTTACTGAGTTTTTATAAACTGAATTAAATATACTGAGTTCTGAGTTTGCTGCCATTTATTTCATTTTATTCAAGTTACAATTTGACTAAAAAGTTTGTTTTAATAATGCCTTTTTATATACAAATTCCATGATTTCCCACCATTTTACAAATCTGTGGTTGAAAAAAGATATAAAAAAAACTAAAAATTTTAGCAATTTAAAAATAAAATATAAAACATATTCAAAGATGATCTCAAGGAACCCATTGCAAAAATACACCATAAAAGTTTCATATTAATAACCTTTTAAAAGTGAAAAATAGCTTTCAATGGAAAAATGGCACTTTTCATATCAATTTTACCCCACATAATCCTACTCAAAATTCGCTGGCATTTAGCTTACTGTGACTTGTTTTCTCTGCTTCAAATATACATTAGTAGTATAAACACTTTTACAGAAACGCCTTAACAGGTATAAAAAATAGGTAGAAAAAAAAGAGATGTTATAAAAAAAAGATCCCGAAATACATATCCGAAAAAAAAAGTTTGGTTGGATTAAAAAACGTCGAACTAGAGCTGCACAGTGATCTATTGGCGATGGTTCGGGAACAATCTCGAAGAAAAGACTCGGGAAAGATTCCTCGTATATTTCAACCATGGTCAGATGACGAGGACAACACCTGAGCTGAGCCGATGCAACCTCAAAACAGAAAAAAAATAGATGTTATAAAAAAAATTGCATATTGATGACTTGAAATCGAACAGAACACTTAATTTTATAATGTGAAATGTTACCAAATTTAATTGGTAATATTTACAAAATAAACTTTTATTTTACAACTTAAATAATAAATTATTTAACGCTTTTTAAAACAGGTGGTCCGCTCAATGTCGAATATTTTACTCAATGGTCCGTGGCTATCTAAAGGTTGGGAAACTCTGGTTTGTTATGAAGCAATTTTTTTAAAACAGCCTTTCTATAACGACCATCTCGTATTGAGGGTTGTTAAACGAAGATTTCATATTTAATTTTGTTTAATAAACCCAATGAAACGGTTCCGTGTTAGGTCCTGGAGTTCGTGGACTCTCACGGGGATGACGTCCTGAGCCTGGGCTCGTTCGCCCTTCTGCCCGAGCACGTGGTGCGGTTGATCCTGTCCCGCGAGGAGCTCCAGGCGGACGAGCTGACTAAGTTCCAGGCAGCCGCGCACTGGAGCAGGCGGTTCTGTGACGCCGAGCCTACAGCCGATCTCAGGGAGACCATGGCCAACTTCCTTGAGTGCATTGAGTTCTACAAGATACCCGCCGGGGTCATGATGAGGGAGGTAAGATTATTTGTTTTGCCGGATGAAAGTCGCTCTAGAGCTACATAATGCAATTGGTAATGATTAGGGATCTATCCCTCAGGAAATATAACCTCGTAATTTTCAACGAGTGCTACAATTGAACCCATATCTCTAAACTTCCACATACGGGGACGTTTGATCACTTCTATAATATATATGTTTAACATACGATGAGGATCGAACTCGTAACTCTCCGAATACGTACTCGAGCCCCAGTTGCTCAGTTGGTAAGGCGTTCAGCTACTAATCAGAGGATTGGTGGTTCGAATCCGTGAAATGGACTTGACATAGAAAAGTAAAAAAGTAGTGATCTTGCAATCGGAGGGTTGCCAGCTTCGCTACAAAAATACTAGAAAGTCGTCCAGAATATCCAACAAATTATACTGGCGTGTATACGGGACTGGTGCACGATAAATCTGATCGGGGTCCAAAGTCCCGACGTCTATTGAAGGCGTTGGGTGCCAGTCAGGTGTTTCCTCGTCATCTGACCATGGTTCTAAAATAACGAGGTGCATGTATGAATGTGTGTGTGAATGTGTTACCGGGTCTTTCCTTCGAGATTGACCCCTAACCGTCGCCAATAGCCCACTGTGCAGCTCTAGTGCGACGTTAATTAACAAAACCAAAACCAAACCGAATACGTACTCGGCACTCTTGCGATCATATTATCGCGAGGCAGGTAGGTAAGAACAAAGAGCTACTCTATCATCATAAATTAAAAGGGCATAACTAAAAAAATTCAAATTCATTTTTTAGTCCTCCTAATTGTACTTAAAAACACTCTTTGGTTTTGTTAATTAACGTCGCACTAGAGCTGCACAGTGGGCTATTGGCGACGGTTCGGGGTCAATCTCGAAAGAAAGACCCGGGAACACATACACACACATTCATACATGCACACCTCGTTATTTTTAGAACCATGGTCAGATGACGAGGAAAAGCCCGAGCTGGCACCCAACGCCTTCAATAGACGTCGGGACTTTGGACCCCGATCAGATTTATCGTGCACCAGTCCCGTATACACGCCAGTATAATTTGTTGGATATTCTGGACGACTTTCTAGTATTTTTGTATCGAAGCTGGCAACCCTCCGATCGCAAGATCACTACTTTTTTACTTTTCTATGTCAAGTCCATTGCACGGATTCGAACCACCAATCCTCTGATTAGTAGCTGAACGCCTTGCCAACTGAACAACTGGGGCTCTAAAATACTCTTTTTATTACATTAAAAATCCATGAATCAAATACAAGTCATAGGGAAATTTATATTGGCCCTAACTCAAGTTCGAGGCGGTTTTTGATAATAGAAGGCCCTATATGACAAGTAAATACAAAAAATGCTCCAAATCCCTGTATTCAGTTGTACATTGAAAAACATGTTAAACTTACATGGTAAAAGAAAATGTAGCTATCACCAAAATAAAATTGCGTACATGCAAACGACTACTTTTAGACTATAAAAGCCTTTTAAAGTACCAAAGACTTGATGCAGGTGATACATTTGGTTTTTCTTGTTTCCTGTAAAGTTTTGCTTTTTGGAGTTATGGCCTTCTTCCTTATACCGGCAGTACTGCTATAAAGATTATTGTAGAAGTTCGTAGAATGGAATAACACTTCAGATGCTGTCATTCGACCCATGAATGGAGTAGGAAATTTTATGGAGAATGTGGTCTAGACGCCACAAAATGTAATTGCAGGTTGCGCAGAAATTTTCAGATGTATGTAAGGACCAATATTATAGTTCGCAGTCATGGTCAGTGACCTTTTAACATTTGATAAACCCTAGGGGGCCATGAGTGGTAGGTTGGAATGACGACGCACTACAGCTGTACATGGGTTATTGGGAACGTTAGGAAGGTACTCGAAGAAAAGAGGAAAGACACGGGTACATTGCCTCGTAATTTGGAACTATGGTCAGATGACGAGGACAACACCTGAGCTGGTAATATTCCACGTAACCTGAATAGGCGTGAGGACATTGGATCGTGACTGACTTAACGTGCACCACTTCTCTGTACAGAGCGGATATTTTTGCGAGCAATGGCGAACGAAACTGGCAACCTTCTGATTACAGGAGGCAATGACTTATAAAGACATAGTGTGAATAACGGTTTGTATGTGAAAAGGGTCGTTTTTTTACACGTATTGGAAAAGACGTTAAGTGAGAATTTGAAAAGCAGCAATACAGAAATTCACTGCTAGTTACGCCTCAATGGCGCGCCCTGTCATCTTCAAAATACTACTGTCCTTAGCCGCAAATGAAGAAATCCGTACTTAAAATAAAAATTTAAAAGAACGCCTAGCTATATCAAATGATTTTCTTTCTAGCCCACGCTAAAGTATCAAAACCTCAGAACTTTTTCAATGCCAAATATTTATTTTAGGTCCATCCCCTGGGTGTCGTTCCAGACCACGTGATCATGAATGCCCTCGCCTACCAAGCCGACCCGTCGAGTGTGGACTTCCGAAAGGTTGGATCCCCGAACCGATTCCGGAGGATGTCCCTGATGACAACTCTGCCCAGCCACGAAGCCTCGTCCCTCCTCTCGGAAAAAGTGGCCCCGATCCCAGAGGGGGAGTCGTCCCAGTCCCCAATATCCACGGCAGACGAATCGTCCACTCCTGAAGCCGAGAAGAAACCCAGCAGGTTCTCCAAGTCCACCCGCATAAGACTCTACAGAAGAAGCAAGACCCTGGCAGAGAGTTAACAGGAGTTGTCATACGGGATTAGATTGCAGGAATACCATTCGCCCAGAATTGATCAGGGTGCTTTTTGATGATGCCTTTTTGGGGGATATCAGAGTGCCATTGTTAGATGTAGAGCGATAGTCGATACAGGCTGGCCTGCCAACAGGGGTATAAGCCTGGAATATGTACCAGGCCATTCGAACAGGGTATTGACTTGGATTGTTTGAGACCCGATGCAAACAGATTAATCTATATGGAGAATAGCCCTCGAAGATATGGTATGTATCTATAGAGTATTAAACACATTTTGGTGGAATTTAGGAAAAAAAACAGGTTTTATTAAACGGCAATGTGATAATTATACACCAGAATAATTTGTAAGTTAGTAATTGCTAGGTTAAACAGTTTTGATTCTTGTGCATATTTCTGCAAGCTTTTGTCGAATTTGATTAAGAATTTTTAACAGTGTACGAGTTTTATAATTAATGAAGGATGTTATCTCACCTGAGATTTGTTCACAGGGCCCGAAAATAGAGTTGGCAGGCCTGGACATGGCAGTAAGGAATGTTACCACTGCCAAAAAAGGTTCAATAAATGGAGGTGTTTTAATGTGTACAACCAAAAACGAAAATTATTCTCATAGTTCCAATGTAAATGAAGGACCAAAAGCGACAATTAAAAAACGAAAAGTCATTTGATTGGAGAATTTACTTGAAGCATTTTTAAAAAGGAAGTGTTAGAATTTAAAATAGGATACTTATACACAATTTTTAAGATGCAAGGTAAATCAAATTAAGGACAATTTTTATTAAAGACACTATGTTGGGAAAAAAAATCAAAAAGGATTACATATTAGGAAAATATAGACCAGCTCGGGAAATCATAAAAGGTTTCCAAATAATTGAATATATGATTTTTTTTCAACAATTTTATTATGCGATTCCATAAGTTTAATACAAAACAAATCCTTTCAGTTTCGTTTCTAAATTACTCGATTAATCTCAAATGCAATACTCTTCAGTATAAAAAGATGTAATGAAGATACATCAAGAATAAAAACCGTCAAACTTATGCAATATTTTAAAAATCTAAATCATTAGGAGAATACTTGATAACCATCTCTACGAAATTAAATGTAATTCACTAAAAGAAAATGAATACTTTTATTTGAAATATCATTTAAACGCTCTGGAAGAGAAAACAATTTGATAATTTCTTTCATTTTCTGACTAGGGACTATTTAAATTTTGAAAATATATATTCAAAATTTACTATTACATTATTTGAAAATACTATCTAGGTAAATGAATCATACCGAATGTAATAATTAAAATTTATAAATGATTTAACAGTAAATGTTTATTTTTGTCATTTAAATCATTCTTCGGCAGTTTCAGAGGGCATCAATCAAAAACTATCAAATCTTTTATTACAATTTTCAAATATAATTATAATATTCATACTGGAAATCATTATTGGAAGTCAATGTCGATCCCGTCCACAAGTACTCACATATTGGTATTTTAAGTTTACCATTTCATGCTACAAGAGTACATAAGAGAATGCTATATGAAAATATTGCCAAGAAATGGGATAATAATAAATTCAAAATTAAATATTAACCATACATTCACACCTTTAAATTTTACTTAACTACAATTACTTTACTATATGTGGATACTGAGATAAGCAGCTTTGATGCTAACTATGCAAGTTTATAAAGATAAGCAAACAATCAACGTATTGTATATCCTACTATCGAGTTATTGCTTCTCAAATAGAGATTCTACTATGAACAATATCAATTATGGCACCCAAAAAACGAAAGCAAATGCCTAACGAAAGCAGATTCTCCATTGTGAATAAAAGTTTTATTTTACAAATTCTTCTATTTAAGTAATTTTATAATAAAAGTTTTCATCTCTTAGAACTAAAAGATTTATTAGAAAAGTATCTTTCTTAACAGACAACACACAAGATGTTCATATTTTCTAACTTGCTTTAATAGATAAATGATACTGTTAGAAAAATAATTTTTTGGAAGATTTTTACAATGATTTTTTACGGTATTCACATGGTAGTACAGGTATGCTTTCCATATCAGAAACCTTGGTAAAAAAGGTTTTAGTAAAAGTAAATAATTTTATATGTGACAGAAAGCAGTAACAAAAAAAATACCATACCGCTAATAATATTTAGCAGAATCCGCCAATGTAAGACTGCTAAATTACTTTGCAATTGTGCCAGCACAATATCTGTTTCGCTATATTAAGCGAAAAATGTTTTTGTATATATAAAACCTATATGTCAGTTGTTAAAGTGTTAATATATATTGTACATTTAATGTTTGTATAACAGGTTATTGAACTATACCTTAAGCTTAAATTAATATTACAAAATTCTGCCCACAATTATCAAAAGATTTATTCATTTAATTGAAAAAAAATATTTCTCTCTGATATCATAGGTCCAATAAAATACATACTATATACATATATATAATTTCAGAAGGCAATATAAAAACTGGTTTTTGTAGAATATCACATTCAATTATATTAGGTGGTTTTTAACTTATTATAATTTAATAATTTAAAGTTAATTTTTTTTAAATATCTCAAAAGGGACAAAAGGGTTTAAAAAATAAAGGTCAAAATTCTTCATCAAAGACAAGGTGTTCTTCACAAATATATTAAAAGTTATACATCGTCGCCTCGGAGCAACAGTATAGGACATGAGCAAAGACAGAGTTGCCTATAAAATTGATTTTAAAAATTTGCTGTTTTTTTCCAATGCTGAATATCTAAGGCTGTAGTTCAGGGATTTCAAAGAAAACATAAAAATGTCCGAGTGTTCCACTAAATAAAGGCACATTTGGTAATATTGTCAAAACCCAAAACTCGCTTTTTTTAGATGTCTTACTGTTGCTGCGACGATATATACTTGGTATCATTTTGATCATAAATGTCTACTATTTTTAAGAGAAGAGAATAAAAGAAAATTGGTGTTTTACAGAGAGATTTTGAATCTTGCACCCATTAAGTACCAATTCGAATTGTAAAAAAATAAATAAAAGATCAAATTCGGCCAATTCCTTGAGTTAGGGGTCTTAATGTCCATTCAGAAAAATTATCATAAGTATTTAACTAAGTGAATAGTTCAAGAACCTGTGTGTTGCCGTACTGTTTAAGCAATGAATGATTTCGACAAATGCGTGTCATTCTCAGAGAATAAACTGTTATTGTACCATGAATGTCAAGCTCGCACTTAGCACTCATTTGTTGACAGTGTCTTACTTTTCGATGAAGTGCCGTTCTATATGACAGCTCAGTCATATACAATATTATATGAAATGTTTTGCATACTTGTTGTACTAGACAAAATTATTTGAGAAATAAGGAATAGCGCGTTTATTTTATTGCTGACAATCAATCGCATCGTCTCTTAGTGTGTGTGATGTGTTATTGCCACAGTGATATGAAAGATTACTGGCATCAAGTGTGCGATGTATGATAAATTGTGTAATCTACAATTCCGACCCGTTTTACATTTTAGAAAATTAAGTTATTTACCTGGATGCAAGAGAAAAACTATAGAAATAAAAAGAATTACAATAGCATACCTGTTAACAATTTGAATAGAATTAAATTTGTATTGAATACAAATCAAATAATTAATACATTAAATTTTTTACTTCACAACCAATGAGCATTATTTCTTCTCTAACATGCAACTTATTTGTACCACATATGAAAACTAGCAATTTTTTTTAATTAACTAAAAAAAATCAATATAATTGTTTAACTACTAAAATTAGCTATTTTTATAATTTCAGCCCATGGTAACTCATATTCAATTGAAATCATCAATACCTCATATGGGTTACAGTTTTACATATTGGAGTGAATTGCAGTCTTTTCAAAATTAGAATTGGATCAATTTAAGTTTATTATTGTACATTAACTGAAACTAAGGACTACTTAGTGTAGTATTAGTATAACAATATCGATTTTTTTTTATAAATCAGAATATTATATGCTTTTTATAAACTCTATTTATATATAAAAAACCTTAGATCAAATAAAATTTGCTTGTAATTAAATATTTTGTTAACATGACACTAAATTCTAGAAAATCTCCAGTTTTTCTAGCAACGCACACAATTTTTAAACTAATAAAACTTTTATATTGTGTGCTATTCTTTAAATCTATAACTTTGAGATGCTTTGATCTTGTTTTATGCTAAAAATATGCATTTTCTAATATAATTTTTGACATAAATATAACACAATTAAAAAATAAGTATTGTTAAAGAGTAAATACCATGCAAAAATTCAGAGCAAACATACTTTAAGTTTATAAGAGATTTCTGAGAATGTGGATTACACAATTTAGAAAAAAATAGTACACATATTACATACATTATTTTACATTCTGCAATGTCATGCACTGTGTGCTGTTGTGTGTGTATCAGCTGACTCCAAATACTTCCAATTTGTCATTGATGGATTCAAACATTTCTACCATTGGTATTATGTTATTTTGTCTATAAATGTGTTTATAGAAATATTTTCTATGTATGTACATCCAAACATTAGAGTTAATTGTTCATACAATTTATTGGTGTTATTAATGATGATAATTCTTGTTTTAAATTGGTAAATGGGTGATAAATGCATGTTATAAAATACATTTTTAAATATTTAAAAGCAATCTAATAATGCATAATGTTTTTAATTATATAATGTAAATATTAATTGCACTGCAAGAAAATTGAGAGTAAAATAAGCAGAGGCATATAATGCATAGATAAATGCTGTTATTAATTGTAGGGAAATAACTTGAAGTAGACACAATTAGAAAGAATATTCTCAAAAGTTACAAAAATTTAGGAGAAAAATAAGCACAAATTATAACATTTCACTGAAAAAATATTAAAAGACATTAAATTATTTATATATCATCGTGGAATCTGATATAACAACTAATGCTATTATGAATGTAAATGTGTTAATGTAAGCAAATCTTTGTTTATAGCTACTATGTGTTAAATGTCATAAATATACTTTTATATAGAGTACATTTTTCCCAATTAACGATATTTTCTTTACATTTATGAGTTATGGTATCTCTATTTACAATTTATTTTACGAGATATATGGATTTAACAAAATGTATTGTATTTTTGTACTTTGAAAAATAAAACTTGTCATGAGTGTATAAATGTGTTCATTAATGGAAGCAAATAATAGAAATGAAAAAGTATTATTAAGCATTTAAACTATTTAACTGAAATATACGAATTATAAATGAGGTAAAATAAACTCCCAATGTGAATAAATTGACCAATTTCTAAGATACTTCACATATATTTGCCATGTTCTACAACAATATTTTAATTAAACACACATGTGATAGTTCTCCAAATAATACTACACAATTATTAATAATAATCTAAAATTGATAAAATATATTCATTACTACATGTGCTTTTCTAAACCATTTCAGAGTTTTAAATTAGTCATATTAGGGCTTTTCTTAATAAAAAAAAATCAAAGCAGCTAGTTACCCAACAACTGTCATCTGTTTAACATCAAATCCCAGTAAAAATGAGTAAACACATATAATAATATTCCATTTAATAAAACGTCTGAATGAGACAAAAGGAATTTCCGGCAATGTATTGGAAAAGCCAATATTTATATTACTTATCTATTACTGCATGAATCAGATTTTTTTTTTAATTCACATGTATATTAACATAGATAATAGAATATGTACATAGAAAGCTCTCTTCCCCTAATGCAATGATTACACAAGAAAATATATTAAATATCTAATATACAGTTTAAATTAAATGGTGGTAATTTTTTAACATAAGACTTCGAATTTTGAAGAGAAAAAAAGCAAAGATGGAAATAAAGTAAAAAATTGTTCGAAAATGTGGCACTGTGTCGTCTTGTGGTTCATTTTACAGGTAAAATTAGAATTACGAGATAGAAATATTAAGAAAATAGAAATTATGAGATAGAAAAATAATAGGATAGATATAAAGATAAATTAAGAGATAGAAATTTAAGAAAATAAAAATATATCTACTGTTGAAAAAGAAAGGAATTCCCGTACTGTTAAATTAGGATAATGAAAAATAAAAATACTGCGATTGTTTTTATATAAAAAAAAACCATTACAAATATTTTTTTTTTAATTTTAGAAACACAATATATATATTTTTTGTATGATTGGTTGGTTGGAGTCTCATCGCGCAAGAGCCAAATTTGGCTAAGCTGTGGCATTATTTTTTGTATGCAATTTGAATTTAACAGTAACTTATCTTCTAATGCCTCTAGCTTCATGCAATATTTAATTGTGTCACTAATTGTCAGTATATCATTTATACTCATACTTTCTGAAAAAGGATAAAAAAAAAACAGAATTGGTAAACAACAGAAGAAAAACTAAATGTAACAAAAAAATATAGAAGGAAAGAAATTTTATTAAAAATATATATACCCAAAAAAATTAATCAAAATAATTTATGCTTGTAATTTTTTATCCCCTTACAAAACTACTTTCTTTAAGAATTTCTTAATTAAAATAGCTGAAAACACTTAGCAACTAGAATTATTTATAATTTTTGAAAGCAATTTTTTCTCGATTTTAATCTTACAAATGTGTTTCCAAGGGTCTTTCTTTATAAGGCATGATTGTTCCCTACATTCGTGTACTACTTTTTAATTTATAAAAAAAGCTTTTTTTTATATATATTAAACACCTTCTTAATTTCTTCCATAAAAAAATAAACAAGTCCGCATTTCTAAAATATAAAAAAAATAGTAATTGTATTTTTTTTAATGTGGTTTCTTTTAAAAGCCGAAATTGGTTTGTAACTCCTCTCTTGAAGTAAGAAAAAAATAGGAGGGATAAAGGGGAACTCTGTATTAATGCTTATTTTTACCAATATGGAAATAATTTTATCATTGCTTATTTTTACCGATTCGAAAATAAATAATTCTACAAGAAAAAATAAATTATTGTTATAGACAACTTACTCTGTCTTCTATATATTTAACTTCAATAAATGCTCTTTGTTCTAATGTTGTATAGGAAATGGTATCTAAGATCCGTTAAAGTAACGATTATCTAAAGGTGGTAACCCCCAAGGAGAGTGGGGGTATTTTTAATAGGGTTTTCAAGAATTTAAGAAAGGTTTGATAGTCAAACAAAATTGCATAAAAGGGAGCTGTAGTGTGACTACAAGGAAGAAGAAAGACCACTAGTCAAATTTATGATCTACTGGCAGTGCTGAAACTGACTAAACATAAAAACTCAAAAGGTTTATTTTGCTCTTTATACAATTGATAAATAACTAGCTATCTCTGCCTCCTACTCCACCAACCCCCGGAGGATTGCTACGCAATCCTCCTGGGTTTGCTTCACAAACCAAATCTTGTTTCGGTCGCTGTAAGGTAATACACAATAACAATGTCTCCTATAAAAATACTTATTTAATAATATAAATCAATGCTGAAAACTTTAAACTGAAAATTTAAATTACAATTCATCTTGGAATCAATAAATTTTATTGCCATGTAAATCAACATAAAATATAAAAACATTTAAAATAAATGTTTTTTTAACTACAAATGAAAAATAATGGTACCACTGACATGCCTATCATTATTTATTATTTTCAATGAATTTTATGTGTTTTAGCTTAATTCCTAATATTATTGGTATTTTGTTTTGGATATAATTGACGTTAAGCTTACCATAATCTTGCCTACCAAAAATGTTTAATTTACTGAGTAATGATGTCATACAGATGGTGTCACCTCAATTTTCTGTTCGTTTGCAATTTTGACATGTGTTTTACAAAACTTCTTTTTTTAAATATAATAAGGCTTATATTTGTCCTAATTTAAGCAGACGTAAAAATAATTATTCACCAATGAATTGGAGGGGTTAATCGTCAAAATGGCTTACATAATGGCAAAATACAAATGCGGACGCAACAGATTTTTTAAAACAAACTTTGCTGTTGTCATTCTAAGGAGAGACATACAGTGTTTTTCAATCATTGCATAAGAGAATGACATATAGATTATTAATTGAAATGGGGTTTCTCTTTAATGAGATTAATTTATGAATGGAAAATATTCAAGCAAAATATATTTTTACTTAATTATATGTTTGTTTTTAAATATACTAAACTTTCAAATGTTTAATTTTGAATTTTAAGCTAAATGGCGTTGATCCAATAAATTCAAATGTCAACCTCTAATATTAAAAATAAAATCAGATGTAGCTGAAGGAAGCCTATTCTTGTGCATGGATAAGAGAGTTTGTTTATAATATAGACAAGTCTGAGAGCTAAATAAATGTTTAGTATTGTGTATGAATTTTAAATAGTAATACACACGAATTATTTTAATATAAACTTTTATTTACAACCTATTACTGTATTCAAATATATAATAATACTTATATTATATACAAAAGTGTATAAACTGGATTAACATTTAAGAATATATAAAAAAAATATACATTCTATTAAAAATTGTATAACAGCAAATTCTAAAATAAAATAAACTTCTTAAAGGATATGATAAAGAACAACCATATATAACTCAAAAAGAAATCTTAAAAAATAAATAATTATAAATTTCAACGTAAATATATTACTAATTATATGTAACACTTTAATTTTTCAGATTGTTTGAAAAATACATATTACCTTAGGGATTGCACAATTCAGGATTCTACATAGGTGATATTATTGTACATTTAGAGCATCATTCTTTACTAACATTGCGAAGGAAACAACATGCTTCAAGAAATTACAGCATTTAAAAAAAAATCTTTCATGAAAACAGATTTCAAAATATATAAAGGGGAGCGGGGAACAACTCTGCCATTGCATGAAAATCGATTTATAGAAAAACATGATTTAAAGCTTATTGATGAATAAAAAGTCATAGCAAAGCAAATATTTAACCATACTTTGGAGTGCAATAATGGTTTTTTTCAATGATTGGGACGACATATTTAGAATACAGACCTCAAAATTCAAAGTGTGGAACCATCAACTGATTTTTGAAATTGGGATGACGTTTTTTCCCCTGTACACTTTATATGCTAAAATAGATTAGCTTCATTAATATTGAAAAGTACTGAAAGAGAAATTGTAATATTAAAATCCAGCTCACAATATATATTTTGCGCCAAGCAATATTGTATCATTTTTTGAGATTCTAGCTGCCAATTCTATTACCTTCATAATATAGTATTGAATTTTTTCATTTGTTATAATGCTTATTTAAAAGGGTTTCATACAAACATATGTACAAATGTTTGTATGAATGTATATATATATTTCAATTAGAGTACTATAATATTTTTGTAGCACCACAAGTATCCATATCCTCAGAATGTAAATTGCTCTAAACTGTAAAAAATTGACTATATATGATTAGCGGAATTTTATAAATATGGGAAAGTATTTTTATAATATTTTTTTAGCTGGTGTATATATTAAGGATAAATGACTTAAGAGTGACCAAAAATAAAAGGAATAGTTTGATATTTAAAATGCAAGTAGAAAAGAGCTAAAAGAAAAAAAATCAACAATAAGCTTGAGTATAACAATTCTTATATAACCAACTTTTTTAACAACTTAAACAAGAATTTAAAAAAAATTAAACTACTATTCAGTAATGCTTCTTGTTATAAAATCCTTAAAGATAATTAAAATATAATTTTTTTTAATAATTAATGATTAGGAGATTTTTTGTATTATGTATGTGGCTTGGAACAAGATGGACCGACGACGAATGTTAAACCAATGCAACATTGGGCCTCCTAATTCCAAGCCACAAATATAAGACAAGAATTAAATTTATAAATATATATGTTACTTACAAATTTTATCAGCAACCTGGAATGTACATCGATAAACTTTCAAAATGTCTCCTATAAAAATATATACAAAAAATAAATTAAAAGTATTTTATAAAACAGTTTATATTCTTCATTATTAGAAGTTATGTGCTTTCCACTCATTGAAAAACAACGTTCTTATATAAAAGGCTTTCAATAGCATTAGAGGTGGCTCAAAAATGCAGCTGCTACGAAATATATGTCCAATAACTTGATTGAATAGTGATGAACAGCTAAAAACATCCGATTGTTATGCATAGCTGTCAAGTCAAAAACAGAATTGAGTTTTATATAGTTATGTGTCCTTTTACCTTGTATTGTGTTTGTCAAACAGGAAATCAGGATAGATGCTTTAATTGTATTTTGACTATGTAAATATTTCTATCCCCTTTTGTCTTAGACAAAAGATGGAAATCTATCCTAAAACTGAAAACTTTCATCCATAATTGCTTCTCACAGCTGTTCAAAGTAGCACAGGAAGCTTCTGCACTCACCTACCTAATAAAAGTTCGATTTAATTTGTGCCACGTCAACTCGTTTTTAGTTTTATTAAAAAAAATTAAATAAGCTTTTTATGATACATAAAACAGTTAATCAAAATTTTTTTTGTGAAAGGAACTAAAAGGGCAAGTGAAGGGGTCAACTAACATTTTTAAAAAAAAATCCAATTTTGATGTAGATGAAAGCTTTAAGGACATACGTGTCTTCCTTCAAAATTGTATGGCTCTGCTTGATTTATTTAGGCAGATATAGAGCAGTAAAAAGTGTATTGTTAACATATGTTCGATTTCATTAAGCGAATCTAAATGCCAAATGTGCGAAAATTAATTTTGTTAACATACCACCACTAATCACGCTCAAGATCAATGAATAGAAAAAGTATTGTGACAATTTTTTCCTTGGCAACAAACAGTGGATGCTCAACGAAAAGCAACCCTGTTCTTGAAGATTGTTGTCAGTGCAAAAGCCTTTTATCTTGGAAAGTGATTTTTATCAGGCAACCCCTTTTTCTACTTTCCCCTTCAATTGTTTTTTTTATTATATTTAACATGAACTTCCATGGTAAACTTTCTCTGGCTTCCAGTAGCTTAAGATGTTTTGTAGAAAGCATAGTTAAAAATATATTTATCCCAACTAATATTTTATGAGTAAAAATATTACTGAAATATTTTGACAATAATGATAAACTTTCTGCATAAAGGTACAATATAATGCTTCAAGTAAAATATTCCATTTCAAATTAAAATATAAAAAATGCATATTTTATTTATTACTCACCTGCAACATAACATTTATTACCTGCAACATATAATTTTAAACTTGTTTTTCTTCTAAAGGCCTAATTTTGTCATGTTTTATTACAGGGTTTGTACACATTTTCCAAAAATAAAAATAAGTTTCTATAAGGACTTTTCAAGGACCTTAAAATCAATTTTAAGGACTTTATTTTTTAATGGGAACAACTTGTATACATTTGTAATGAAAAGTTAGCTGTAAAGTCGCAAATAGGCTTCTTAGTAAAAAAAAATATTTAAAAATTAAAATATATTAATATGCAATAGGGGCAAGCAACTAAAAACTATCTTTGCAAAGAAACAACATTTTTTTTATTGATACAAAGTTATGAATTTTAATAGAGGTTCGTAAAATGCTTTAAATAATAGATGTTTCAATGGCTTTTTAAGAGCCTTCTGCAACTTGAAAGTTTCCAAGAACCTTCCGAACAAAATAAGTACTTTTTAAGTACTTTTAATTATCTTTGTTTAATATCTTTATTTAAGTACTTTTAATTATCTTTATTTAATGGCCCTTCTGGACATGAAACCAAAATAACTGAGTTTCCAAGGACTTTTAAGGTTTGTACAAACCCTGTAGTATTTTTTTTTAGTATTTAAAAAAATATTACTTACATAATCAACTGGTAAAGAGTATTTATGCAATTTGCATACTCTCTGCAGTTTCCTAGTATATCACAGATATATTTAGGGAAGAAACCAATATTAGATGGTGCAACATACTTGGTCTGATATTGCCTGCAATGTATAACTCCTTAATATGAGAAAAATACAAAATTAGTGTTTAACAATATAACAATATTTTAAGATGACACTTTTAAGAACACTGAATATAACAACATATGTACTTCATTAAAGGAGCATAAAAGAAATAAAATATCTATGTTGATCTAATTTTCATTATTTTAGAGCATTTGTTAATCATAATTATTATTTATAAGTTAAAGAAAAATTCTAAAATGACTTATAAAACATTATATGCATAATAATTTTCAAACAACTCAATATTTAGTATTCTTGTCTTTTACCAAAGAGAAACAGACAACATTATTCAGTGAAAAATCAATCAATTAAATTAAGTAGAGGGTAAAATTTATAAAATATATTATAGTAGTAACTAACCAAATAATAATTTTTAAAAAAATTTACAACATTCACCAAGATTTTTTTTTAATTTAGGCTAACATAAACGTTAATAAGAAAATAGTTTCAACAAAAACATATTTTTTGGAATGTTTTAATCTTTTTTATTTTGACAATTAATTTCAATTGAAAAGAAAACACAAATATCAGTAAAATTTATTTCAAATAAAAATTAACCGTTCATTCCATTTTCGAAACATTGTAACGCAAATCATTCATTAAAATAAAAAATAACTTGAAAATTCCAAACAAAAACATACAATTCTATAACTTCAATATAATTATATTTCTCATATAAGGTAATAATAATAATTTATAGATACTTTTTATATTGTTAAATAACCTTATTTTAAATTATATATTTCATTAGAACACAAAACATATAATAAATTTATTGAAATCAGAGATATAGCGTACAAGTTCATCCGAGATACAGCATGTAAAATTTTTATTACAAATCGAATAAATGATATACAACTGTGAGAACAGAATAGTGCATTGAAAATTTATTCTGAACTATAAAAGTTTTGATTTTTTCGAAAATATGACATCACAAATATTATAATTTGAAAACAGGTTATAATTGATATAAGAATGTTTATAAAACACTTTCACTACTAAAATTTTATTCTTTTATACCTTTAATTATTGGGTATTAAAAAAAAACTAAAATTACATAGCGTATTAGTCATTTACAAACAGTCATAACATATTCATTGTTATTTGCAGCGAGTCCATCTTTCTTTATTGCAAAGATCTTGTAAAACTTCAACTGTTACAAAATTAAGTCTCTCTTCTTGAACTTCTTTCAAAGTTTATGAAATGCAAATTTTATTAAAAAAAGTATTTTCTACAAATATTTTCTTTCTAATCAAACTAGGAAATAGAAAAAAAAATTAATCCTACATTTGAATTTTTTTTGTATAGTATAACAAAGATAACTAAAAATATAAGGCAATCAACAGACATGCTTTAAAAAGCACTTTATTTCGATAAAACGTTTATCTGAAATACAACTTAAGCTAATATATATTTAGCTATAAGTTTTAATTTGATTGAAATGAACATTTTTAACTGAGAAAAATATTTGTAGTCACACATAATCTCCGATTCAAGCACTTTCTTTAGCTAAAAGGTACAGCAATCAAATATCCAATATCGAAAAAGATTACTGAACGTTAATTGGCGAGTGATTTTTTTTATTACATTTGTTCAAACCAATCATACTTAAAAAAAAAACTTTAATCATTACTCCACAAATTCTTTGAATGAAAACTCTTATGTAAAGGGAATAGAAATATTCTCAAATTTTGGAGCAAATAGCTGATCTGAAATCATATATATAAGTAAATGATAATTACAATTTTAAAACTAGTAAAAAAAAAAAATGAAAAATATATAGTATCATGCAACTTAAAAAAATACAATAAATAATCTTCCAACAGTTCGCATAAGATAAGAAGTTGTCTCGATAGAAAGTTGTAAGGATATTAAAAACAAAATAATCGTTTATATTCATCGTTTTATCGTGTATTTTCTATTGCTATGTTTGAAAGTTTCTGCAACTTCATTGAACATTTTAGGCAGACTCTGTACATATTAAAATGTATTTAATACATATGCTTTAAAATATAAATTATTTTTTATATAACACATACTAACCTAGTTTTTAATTTATTCATTTAACATAGTATTTTAAACTAGAAGTTTCTTCCAAGATGTACAAAATATATAGTTCACTCTTGTACATTGGCTTACGGATCTTGACTTGACCCTTTGATTTCTTATTTCCTTGTTCTCAATTGACTAGATGAAAATGTCTTTAAATTTTCAATGTTTGAACATAATTCAACAACGCCAATCAAAAGCATACTTTAAATAAATAGCATAGCTTTAATAAATAAAATACAAAGCATAATTAAATACTAGGTCTTTACAATAAAGTGGGGAATAAAAGAGGACATTCAATGTAGAAATATCATCCAAAATAACTTAACTAAAAATGTAATGTAATATTTTATAAGTTGACTACAATTTTTTTTTATTGCAAGATAGTAATCAAACTGATAATAAATTTCTTACTTTTGAATTGTGCAGAAAATGACCTCAATTACAATGGCCAGCGGTATTTTTAATTTTGTATATATGTTTTGTAAAAATCCAGCCAGATGTTTCACAATAAACTTTATTATCATCATTAATCTATATTAATACAGATACATATATTCATGTATGCCCAAGCCCATACAAAAAATATGATTTAGATAACTAGAACTTCAATAAATTTAATTGTCGAATGAAATTTATATGAAATACATTTATTTGTTCAAATAATTATTGTTGCATCTTTCAAAACAAGTAAATTATTACCTAAATACTTATAGAATACTAGACATTTTATATGGAAACGCTACCAATAAAATCAATGACTTATTAACATACAAAAGAATTTTATAAAATTTTTATTTTAAACCTTAACTACATGAACATTTTAACTTGAGTATTTATAGGTGGTAAAAAAATCTGCATTTTTCAAATTTTAATTATTTGGTTCTTCTTAGGAACAAATGTTATGTGCATATAGACGTTTATAACCACAAAATCGTAAAGGACTACATATTTATACATCTTATGAAAGTTATATGTATATTTATTTAACTAAAACTAATGCAAAGTTTTATTGAAGAAGCAATGATTGCAGCCTATAAATCTTTTATCAAATGATATTTTCCTAAAGAGGAGATTTTAAATTAAGTAAGACAAACTTAAGACTCCAAAGTTATTATTTATTAATAAAAACAATACATTTGAACCATATTTGACAAGCACTAAATTGTCCTGCATTAATAAAAAAAATCTGGACTCTCAATAGCACTTTAGCCTCTAGGAAGTGCAGATATATAAACATTCAAATGCTATTTAAGGTATTACATTTTCATATAATTACATTTTTTACAAATAACTCCCCAAATGGAATCAATTTCCTTTATATTTTCAGGCCAATATTTTGCAATTAATCAAAAAGATTATATCATAAAAGATAAATAATGACTATTTTTACAACCAGTTAAATGCAACACTAAAAACTCCATTAATTATTCTTAGTATTTAACACATATTCTTACAATGTGCGAGCAAATAAATCTAAAATAATAAAATGTGGTTTCAAATAATAATAAATAATATATAGATATAAATCCATAATACATACAAGTGAAAATTAATATTTTGAGGAGCGCAATTGTGATAGTTATGGTTGCAGATTTTTAATACACATTTTAAATTTTTGATTGTATAAAAAAAGAAGGAAAATAAAAAAACTTTTGAAGTAGTGTTCGTATCGGCTATGAATAAGAAAAATCTAAATATAGCGGAACTAAAATACTATTCTAAATTTATAAATAACAGAATACTATTCTTAAAATCTAGCTATTGAATACAAGTTTCAGTAAGTTATATTACACATTATATTTAGCAATTGTTATAAATTGTATTGAGGCCATACATACTTTTCAAATGAATTAAAATTATTCTTTAAGAAGCTTAGCTGTTATTTTATTATCTGTTAACCTTAATAACACATAGTGTGTATTTCAAACATTACAATTCTAGTTATAAAACAATGGCATAACTTATAACTAATACAAAATTATTGAAATTTTTTAATGAAAAGCGTATCAATAAATTTGCTATAAATGAAGCATTCAAACACTGACATGTTTTATCTCTAATACAGGAAAATAACATTAAATGTTACAAAGCATTTTAGAATCATGTTTTAGAATCAAATTTAAATAAAAGAAACTGTTGCTTTAAAAAATACTATTTCAAGAACTTACCTAACTGAATAAGAATGTAATGATCAGTTTCCTGTAATTATGTTCCAAATATAATTAAAAAAAATTGTACATTTTAATTCACAAGCATTTTTTTAAAATCATGATAGGACATTAATTTCTTTAACCTTTTTTTATCCAATACAAGAAAAAATCTACCGAAACAAATGCATTTACTAAGTAAAAGACCTACTTAAGGTTTCGATATTTAAAAAAATATTATTAAAATTGTATTAATCCAAATAATTATAACTTTTGTATACATTGACTTCCTATAGAAAAGTTTTTGATGCCTAAAAAAGTATATGTACTTTTAATATTAGAATGTTTAGTAATTTTCATTTTATAAAATGAAAATTTTAAATCACGAATGTATGAATATTAGCAAATCAAAAAAATTCGTGCAGATCTCAAGATTTATTTTTAAAAATAAAAGTAACTTTGGAGTAACAGAAATAACACAGAGAAGCAATATACTAAGAAGTGAAATTTGTGCTTAACGATTGGATCAGTTTATAAATCCACCTTTTTTTTATTACAAGTTTTACCAAAAGAGAATTTCAAAAACAAAATAATATGGGAAATATAAAAGAAAAGAATATATATCTTGACTATTTATTTATTGCGATAATTGATACATAATTTTCACAAAGAAATTAGTTTAGTATTGAGATATACTGACATAAGTAAAAATGCCAGAAATAAATTTACAACATATTAATAAAAATAAACTAAAATTATGACAGTTTTTTTTTATACATGATCTATCGAATTTTGTTTAGGTCATTATTCTACATAGAAATGTCTAACAATACCAAATGCACAATTTAAATTTAAAGATATTTTAATTTCCTCAAAATGCCCAATATTTCTCCTTCACTTATATCCTGAGGAGGATTTAAACTGAAAGCCCCAATTTTCATTAACATTTCTTGTAAGAGATGGGCCGGAACATCGGTCATACCAACTTTCACTAGCACTGAAGCAAGACGCTGAGCTAAGGACTTCTTTGCATCATTAACACTGATCTGCGAGTTCTCTTGTCTATAGTTTGGGGTTTTTTCAGGACTGCTTACAACAGGAAACAGATTCCTCTGGGAGGGCGTGCGTTGCACATCGCAAAATGACACTTTTGCATCTGGTGGGGGTACATGTAGGCCTTGCCTGGATGCTTCATTGAAATAGCCTTCATCTTGCTTTGGATAACTTTTCAGAAGGTTATCGTTTTCCCTCGTTGGAGCCTCATTCTGAATGTCTTGTCCACTTTTCTTGCCCTGAAAGCTTGTTTGAGGCTCAGGATTAATTTGTGGTACATTTGATGGAGTTGGGGAATATTTTTTATTGGCTGGTTTGCCTTCCAAACCTGGAATCTTTATACCCAATTTTGCCAATGCATCATCTCCCCCAAATATCTTACTGACAGTGGCTTTTAGATCTTTAAACATAACCTCAGATGTAACTTTTGGCTGACGGTGAATCGCTTGCTGAGGTGGAGAGGCTGGTCTGTATAACTCTGGTTGGAAGCAAGCTTGTTGTTGTTGTATCTGGTTCTGTTGTTGTTGTTGTATCTGGTTCTGTTGTTGTTGTTGTTGCTGTATCTGGTTTTGTTGTTGTATCGAAGGTACGTTCATGAACCCCTGTTGTGGGTGAACTTTAGAAGATGAACTGTGTATGTTTTGAACAGGATAAAGAGGTTGGGTACTCGACTGCTGGAAAGCTGATTGTGCAAATTGATTCAAGGACAAGTTGGACATTGGGGACTGGAACTGTAAACCAGATGTTGAAGGTCCTGGCAGTTGCTGAAAACCTGCTGTTCCAGGGAAATTGCTAGATGTTGATGCAATTGCCTCACTTGGCAAACTTAAATTTCCTTTCAAACCTGTTAGTATGTATTGGTGTAAAAAAGACTCTTGAGATTGTAGAGTAGGGTTATCTTGCACTGGTGTACTCACCTCAGGTAAAACAGACGGCTGCGACATAAGACGCTGAATTTCAGAACTGTGACTAGCCACAAACTTCATTAGTTCGTAAAATGATGGATCATTTGGATTTATATTAGTGATAGAAAATCTCTGCAATACTTTCACCAACATAATACGGGCCGATTCAGGTAAATTCTTGATGATCTCCATGTACTTGGGGGTTTCAGGTGCATTGAAATATTTAGATTCATCTTCATCACTTATTTCTTCCAAATCATCAGGTCTCACTTCAGTTTCTGAACGACGATGAGGGAGGGACAAGTTAGAAGTGCTTTCATATGACCCAGAGGATCTGACTGAATCTTTAGAATGCTTATATGTTGAATCAGACTTATACCTCAAAGAATCCTTGGACGTTCTAGAATCACTTCTTATAGGGCTTTTAGGACGGGTACGAGTACTTAATGGACTTATAGCCCGTCTGGTAGGACTCTTAGAATAATTGTGGGAAGGCAATTTAATAGGTGCTTTTTCTGGACTTCTAGAAACTCTGTGTCCTCCAAGTTTTCTGAAAGGACTTCTTGATCTCATTTGGTTTGTACTTTTTGATGAACTCCACAAAGGACTCCTAGATCGCCTTCTAATCGGACTTCTTGAATTTCTTCTACGAGGACTTCTTGAACTTCTTCTACAGGGACTTCTAGAATGTCTCCTAGGAGGACTTCGAGAGCGCCTTCTAATAGGACTCCTTGAATGTTTTCTTACAGGGCTTCTTGATCGTCTTCTATAAGGACTTCTTGACCGCCTTCTAATAGGGCTCCTTGAATGCTTCCTATAAGGACTACTTCTGGAATGTTTGCTATTAGGGCTCCTTGAATATCTTCTGTAAGGGCTTCTTGAATGTCTTCTGATCATACTGCCACGCTTTCTATAAGTACTGTAAGGTCTAAGTGGACTTTTGGAACGTTTTCTAACAGGCGAGGGAGAAAGTTTTCGAAGAAACTCTTCTAAACTAGGGCTACTGGAGGACCTACGACTTCTTTTTCTTCTTGAGGTACTGGAAGTATATGAATCTTGTGATAATTCATCAGACTTTTTCATAAAATTAGAAGTGTATTTTTTAATTGTTTTTCCTATCGTTGGAATTGCACTGCCAGATAAGTTTATGTCTTTCAATGAAGATTCTTTATCAATTGAACTTTCTTTAATCCATGCACCTCCTATAAAAAAAAGTAATAATTGAATTATTTTTATATGGTTTTTAAGACAAATATGTGTCACTAGTGTATAATTTGTAATCATCAGCAATTTATGTTTCATTAATTATAATAAAACTATTTATTTATTACTAACATTACATTTAGTAAGAAATAGTTGTAAAATAATACACGAAATAGAAAATGCATAAATTTTGTTATGAATATTTATAATTATCAAGTAAATGTACTTTTATATTGATGGATAATCAAAAATTTCATTATCTATTTTAACAAGTTTAGGCCAATAAATACACCATTGCTGATTACTAAAATAGAAACAATTTTTTGTAAATTGTGACAAAAGAAAATATGTTTTTTTATTTATCTTTGTTGGTACATATTTTGTTCTTATTAAATTATTTTTATTGCATATTAACTTTCATTTTAATAGTTTAATTCTGATTTAAAAAAATATGCAATGGTTAACTTTATGTAAAGTAAAGACACACTAGTTCTCTTTTATGTGCAGTAAACTTTCAGCAACTATCCAAGACTATGAAAATTTAAATTTTAGAAAATTAAGCAATTTTAAATTCAAAATAGTTTATATCTAGCAAAAAGTAGTATTTAGTAACAGCTTAAAGTAGGTATAAGATGGAAAATTAAGATTTTTTACTTACTAATTAAATTAAATTATTTGTTTTCGATCTTTTTTGAAGTTTTACATGAAAATAACTAAATGCGCAAACATATATTGCAATGATGTGCTACATCATCCGAAATAAATCATCTTATTTGCTACTTATAGAATTTATTAGTCTAAAATAATTTCTTTTTGTGTAAGTTGACTCGTTATGGGCTTTTTAAGAACTCATTAATACTATTCAATTGGATACCAATACTTGGCGATTTGAAAAAGAAATCTTGTATAATTTTTTTTTAAAAAATGGTGATTTTTTATGTGAAGTGTTCCCGAACTCTTTAAGTGTTATATCATCTTCCAACAGTTATAAATTATCCTGAATTGTAAATTTATATAAAATATACATTTTGAAAAATAGAAAAGCAACCGAATTTCATTAAAGAAACTCTTGCGATATTTTCAGAAAATTTGTTTTTTTTATTACACATTTTATTTGAGTACCTATTTCAAGATCATGTGGCAATCTTGACAATATAAAAGAACATTAATTTTAAAATTACCATAGAGGTATATATATATATATATATACTACATATATATAAATCTACAAGCCAGAAATTTAAACTCTGTCAAAATTGTTTTCTTTTTAACAAAGGCAGAAAAAAATTGCACATAATATCATTACAACGAAAATTATGGTGGCTGTAACAGCAGTGCTCATATTAGGTAGGTTTTTTTAACGGGCAAATGAAAGTTTTTCCACTTAAAAATAAAAACGTCTAGTCACTTGCAGGAAAATTGCTGACTTTTCTGTCGTTATCTGAAAATTTTAATATAGCAAAAATTAATTTTCTTTGTGGTTTGTTCTTTTCAGGAAAAAAAATTCATGATAATTGATATTTTATTGCAACTTCTAAGGTATTTATCAGCAGAAGCTACCACTGGTTAAAATCAACATTTCAAAGGCACAGTTCTTCAGAATTTGATCAAAGAACAAATTTAGTTTTATGCAGGATTAGCACAATTTTTCTTACTTCACATGTTTCTTTTCGGTTTTGATTAGGTTCTTTAAGTTTAGAACTGTTAGAAGCCAATCAGATGTGCTAGGTTTGTAAAAATATATATATCGTAATTTTTCTGCAATTGGTTTTCTGATATTGAAGAGTGATAGTTTTGGAGACAGATTTTCTAATGAAATGAATGCAAATATTATAAATTTTCATTTCTATTCTTTATTTTTGTTTCAGTTTTACAGTGATTTAATAAACAAATATACCAATTTTGGCAATAAAAAAATTAGATTTTTTTTAAAAAAACTTTTCTATCCTTATAAAGTGCCTTCAGGAAAAATATGCATTCTTTTCTTGAATATAGCACATTTAGCCACTTTTCATTTTCAAAATGAACTCTGATAATGGTCTATACTTATGTTCAAATTCCATGGTAATGTCGAATCCAATTAAACATATATTTTTAAAAAAATTATCCCATTCTCTGTAATACTTTCAGCATAAATAGGGAAATATGTTAAATAAATTTCTCACTGCGATAAAAACATGCAAAAGTACTTTCATGTCAGTCTATATTTTTAAATTCATTTAAAAATCTTTTAGTTAATACATTTGAATTCCCATGATTCCCAATCACAACTTCTAGAAAAAGATAAAGTGGAGTATTTAAAGCAATGTTAAATAAAAAAAATTTTAATTAAGAATTTTACATAGTCTTCCATAACAAATAAGGATATACAACTGTATGATCTAAATAGAAATGGCGTTAACCCTCCGACGGATAATTCAAAATTTCGGATCTGTAGGTTTGTTTTCACTGCAGGTAGGTTTAATTTATATTTCCGACACATTCCATTTTAACAAAATATTTGTTTAATTATATCAGTAGAGAAGGTTTTCAAAAGTTCTCCTAATGTTTTAAATTTGAAATTTTTTCAAAAAAGATATTTTTATCAACGTTAACTGGAGATACTCGAACAGATATATATGTTTGTATTTGTTACGATAACGACTTCTAAGGGTGGAAAATATTTCAGAATAAATTATCTATATATGCAAGTATAAAAGTAATTGTGTGGTTATTTTATTCACAAATAATCTACACTAATAAAAAACATATTTGCATGATACAAGGCACTGTAAATACCAAATTTAAAAAATATGAAAATTTAATTCGGACAGCTAAATGACATTGATAAAGTTATTTAAGCAATTAAGTAGCTAAAAATTACCAACAAAATATATACATCTAATAAACTTATATGACACATATAGTTGATGTTTTAAACAAAATTAAGTTAAATCTTACATTTATTAAAATATATATTTTTTTTAAATACTGCAGCTAATAAACAAAACATATATAAGAAAAATTGTTAAGAAAGAAAATAGCACTTACTTTTGTAACAATACTTAGAATGCATAGCTTTTTTATGCTGCTGTTTCCATCTTCTATTTCTTGGGGCAATCTTGTCTGCACCTGAAGAAACCGCTTCTACGAAATCCAACTCTGAAAACTCATCGTCTGAAATGTCCTCACCTTGCAAATTATCTGCCGCACCTGCGCTATAATCGCCCTTAATCGAGGGCTCATTTTCAGAGATTTTCGCATCATCCTTCAAATACACACCTTGATCCTCTTCATCAGTGTCAGGCTCCAGCAACAGTGACCGGTTGTGGGAGGTCCTGATCCTTACAATTTTAACATGAGAGTCCTTCTCGATTTGCGGCGGAACCGAAGCACCGTCTTGAAACCTGGACTTGCGAAAACTGCCAGCTGTCTTGGCGGCGCCAAACTTGAATGCGGATTCCATTTCAGAAACGTTTAAATTAGGATTATTACTTGCTTCAGCCGAGGGATTTCCTTCCTCTTCGGCAGGTACATTTCTTTTGTCGGTTGTCTCGATTGTTGCATTACTATCAAAGACAAGACCAGTGGTTTTCATCAAGGACTGAGTATCTGCACTCGTATCGTGAACCGGAACTTGCAACAAATTGGAAATTCTGTGCGGTTCATTTGATGTTTTTGGAGTCGGTAGACTTGTTACTAATTTTTTAAAAGTCCTGTGCAATTCTTTTGACGTTTTTGGAGTTGGTGCATTTGTTACTAATTTTTTGGGCGATTTCAGCTCTGCACTAGGTAATGGAGACTTCACTGTAGTTACACCAAGAGATGGTGTCAATACTATCAAAGTATTTTGCGAGCTTCGATTTACAGTATTTTCATTCACGTTCAACAATTCTTTCTTTTTATCTTTGATGTTGGAGCGCCTTAAACTTGACACAATGGTTTGGGGAGTAAAAAATGTCTTTTGTGGTTCACCATCCAATATTTTATTCGTCATATCTTCAACAACACACACAACATCTTCACGAAGATCAGATTCCAACTGATCAATGATAGTTGTTGGGTATATGTTCATATTAGATTCATCCCAGTGTTTCATGTCATCAAAATGTTGCTTTATTTTATCATATTCATTTTGAAAATAATCTTCTTTCACAATACACATATAATGATATCCCAGTTTGTGGTTAATTTCTTCACAACACGTTTGAAGCACAATCTCATTAATGCAACTTCTCGCACTCTTTGAAAATTTATAATCAGAAGAAGGAAAATGTTTTGCCTAAAAAGATAAGATTTAAGATTAATCAACTATTAAAAGATGAGTGATAAGGTTAATCGGAATCCCAATGCTACACAGGCAAAACTAAATAAATTTTTACATAAAATCGAAATTTTCTTATATTTACATTTATAATAAGATAAATCAATTCTTGTAATTTCACTAACATGGCAAATGAATTTCTCTTAAATAATCTGGATTAAATAATTAATTGATTTATACAAGTAAAATAATTCTTAAAAAAGGTATTTATTTTAAAAAAAAGTTATAGTGTTAGTTCATTTCCTAATGCTATTTTTTAGAAAATAAAAAAATCTAAATAATATCTTCAGAATAAAAGCGAATAAAATTTTTTAGATAAATAACTAGCGAGAAAATTTAAAAATATTTTTATATTTTCCTGCAGAATCATTAACTATTCACTGTTTCAGTAATTTAATTCTTATTGATGATTAAGAATTTTCAGTGTTTTCGCGGTGCATGGCAATGCTATGGGTCAAATCCTATAAAGTTAGGGTGGTTCGAAATACTATGTTTTGTGTTCCACATCTATATTATGTTGCAATGTAGTTCACAGTTTAAAATAAGGATCCTTAAATATAGTTTAGTTTTTAGTTTTTATGCGCTTGGTAGATAATTGTTTTACATTTAATATCACTAACTTTGAATAGAATCTTAAATGTTTTTCCGATATTTTAATTTAATAGGAAACATAAAAAGCACAAAAATAAACTAAATATCCCAGAGTTACTTTAAAGATTGTGAGGATTCATCAAATTTTTTTAACATACAAATATGTTTCACAATTAGCAATTCTGGCAACAAAGTGCAATAACTAAGTTAACATATCTGTTATAAAAAAAGGTGTTTTTTCTAGTATTAAAGGTCCGCAGGTTGTAGTGACATTTTTCGACAATTCAGAACTGTAGGAAAAAATTAGTCGATTAGAATTGTTCTAGACCTCTAGATATATTAATTAAACATTTTATTGGAGTTCGCCAAATATGGTCTAAGTATACCCAATAATTTTAATGTATTAGCAAGCCAAATTACGATTTAAATACGACTGGATGTCGAAATAGGTTTATTCATTGAAAAAGGTTAAAAGAGTGAGTATTGAGTTTGAAACTTTTAAACGCCAAAATACCTAAACTCCCAGCATATGCGTGTTTAAACATCTATGTACGTTTCGTCAACGTAATGAAACAAAATCAATACATATCAATCGAAAATCTCCTTCCTGAATAAAAATCAATAAATGCCAGCTTCATAGTTAATTTGCAATTTTTAGAATTCCAAATGTCAATAATTTAAAGAAATATCACATTTCATTAATACACTTTAAAACTATTGTTTATCTTGCCTTTTGTTAGCAAGAGAATTTCGTTGTTAAGACGACAACTCTTGGTATCCGTAAATATACACTCTAAAAAATGATGTTAACTACAGAATGTGGTCACGTGCACAGAGTTCAATAAAAAAAATTATATTACGCAGCATTCAGTTTCAATTTCATGTCTTTTCAAAAACACAAACAAATTTCCGTGACGACGGAGAATGGTAAATTTATAAAGATTAAAGCTGTTGCCAATCAATGCTTTTTACGAGTAAAATTCTATTAAAAAACTATTTTTTTGCATTCTCTCTGGGATATCAGTGTTCTGAAAATATGATACGTCACTGGTCCGAAAAATTCTCCTTCTTTTGATATGTATACCTCATATCTTAGGATTCATCGCCTGCGAGACCCACAAAAGGGATCTTTACTACTGAAATAATAAATATATGATTAGTTATAAATTAATTAAAACGGGTCTTGTTATTCACAAGTAGGTCGCAATAAGTAAAATGAGTCGGAACTTCACTTTCCATGATCGGTGTACACAAGACTAAACGGTACGTATGCGGTTCGAATATGCACTCCTAAAATTGACTATACATAACGGCAGCTTGGACATGTCTGCAGATTATCGACACTGCTCATGCAGGACTCGCATGCTGAAACATACTACACAAAAACCGAGGGACGGGTAAAAAATTAAAGACACAGACGTAAAATTAATTTTATACTTTATTTCAAAATTATAAATCTCTGTTCTATGGTCTGATTGGTAACAAGTAATATATATATATTTTTTTTCTCAAAGGTGACAATTGATAACAAGTTATATAGCTTTACTTCCCTGAATTTGAAGAATAAAAAAATGCAACATTTGCAATAAGAAAGACATCAGTAAATCTAACATTATTAGTATAAATGATAATATAGACATACAATAAGAAACATACATTTAAAGACTTCATAATAATATGATACAAACCAGCGATAAATTTTACAGACAAAAAAAAATTATTTCCGATTTAAAAAAAAAAATTCCGGAAGCAATGAGCGCTTATACAACACATACAGCCACTTTTAAAAGTTCAATAATTTAACAACTATTAATTATATTTTACCACTGAGCTTTTAAAAGATACCGAGTCAAAAGGTGTAATTTGAAAGCCAGCATTTAAAGTAATACGATGAATCTGATGTATCCCCATCGCAAATGAAAATTCTTGATATGCTTTTTCCCAACAGAACTTCTTGAACACATAGGTAAAGTTATACATTCCATAATGAAAAAAACGGATATTTTTCTCCAATGCAATACTTCTACATTTTAGTTTTTATTGTATGCAATACATTGCATTTTAGACAAACTCATACTTGAATTAAAATATGGTTGAATTGTAATGGAAGATTGAGTAATAAAACAAATATGCATTGCATCTGAAAGTATTATATGTTTCTTTTCTTCAATTGTGACTTTTCTAAGTGTGCATTTAAATAATAATGCATTATCAAGTTCCTTTATTTACTACATAATCCAGGAGATAATTCAGTTTTCAATAATTTAAAATAAGTAAAAAATATGGAAACTGACACATATATGAAGATGTCCAACAAAGGTAGGTCTCTCTCTCTCTATATATATATATATATTACTAATTGGCTAAACAATGTATAATTTAAATTTCATCTAACCAAATGCAATTCGATCCTGAGGGATCCATACGTTTTTCATTAAATAGGTGCATAATTAAAAAAAATAGCACATAATTCTGAATCACACTATTCTTAATAGTTTTCCAAATGAAAACACTAGATTAAGAATGTAATGTACTACTTTAGCACCAGATAATGTTTTGCATAAAAGTTTCATTTAATAATCAGTAAAGTTGAAATGTCAAGGGTAAAAGACATGCTAGTAAAATAGTAGTCTTTTTACGAACAAAAAGATATTGCAATCTGTTGTTATTAGAAGTCTTTCAAATCCTTTATGCAAATAAATCCAAGTTTTCTTCTTTTATTAGTTAGTTTTCTAAGGCCAGATATTGCATTATGATACTCAGGAATAACAACAGCTCAATGGTAAGAAAATTGGCATTTTCACTTATGTTCAAGATTGAAAAAACAAATAGTCAAATAAAATATATATAGAGCATAAGTTCATATTCGGTTATTCCTTTGGATATAGTAATGCGGCTATTTTTAAAAAAACTCTTATGATATTTCGACTTTTCAATAACTTCCATGCACTTCTTTGTTTTGTTTTTAAAACACTTGAGCTTCCAATTTCTTAAGAAAATTTAACTTTTCCACCTAAACTTTTTTAATCGATTTACATCTTGGAATAATTTGCACTTCGTAGTCAAATTTTGGAACTATTATCCAAAAAGAACATAATTTTTGGGATTTCCATTTGCAATCAGTCTGCTGAGTTTTTGCAATTAATTACAATACACATGTTAATTAAATAAAAAAAAATTAAGCAGCAATTAAATTTTTAAAATTGTTTTTTAAACATGCACATTTTATGTGCTTTTCTACATACTATGTAACTAAAACTGATAAAATTTTTGAATCGTAGATGGACAGAAGATTTTTATTTTCCTTATAGATCTGTCAAATATTTTAGGTTGCTTTTGTATAAAGTATTTAAAATAATAACTTTATTGATATATATATGAAAGAGATTTTCTAACTACCAACTCCATTTTAAAATCACTCTTGGATATCATCCTTTAAAGTCAACCCCTTTCTGCTATCACTTTAAATATCCAGGTTCAGTTTGCATAAAGCTCCTATCGATAAAACTCATATATTATAGACATTGTCTTTCTCACGCAGTTTCACTCTTTATTTCCATATTCGCATACATTCCCGTATATTTTGTGATGACTATAGCAGATTATCACGGATTCAACTCTGAATTCAGATCAACATCCTGTGATTCACAATCATTTCCCACACAAAATTTGTGAGAGACAACTTTTCTTGCACCACCTATAAAATTCCCTGTTAGAATTTTAACAGTTTGGTGTCTTCAGTTCAGAACTTCCTTAAAATCACTGGGCCTCTGTCAAAAATCCCTGCGTTTATAAGCGAGATTTCCCTCTAGGAGACTCATTCTGCTCTGTGAATGTCTGCTGAACATACATTTACCCGATCGGCTCTGAAGAAGAAGAATTATTTGTTATGTAAAATCTTGGCTCTGTTTCTGAACTGCACCCTTAACAATGGTCCTTTCTACTTAAAATCCATCATTATACATACATGTACATTTGAACAAATACAAAGACTTTGCTGGGCGTATCTTTTTTTTTTTTTTTTTTAAAGTGTGTCGCTTGATGAAACAGAAAATCAATTTTATGGAATTTGCAATTGTGAGATAAAATTTATTTAAATTATCTGCAACTTTACAGATATATTTTCTTGCATTATGCAGCTTTGATTGTGATCTCTGCTAAGATTGAGCATTTCATATTCTCTGAACAATATTTTTAAATAAACAGTATGTGCAAAAATAAAAGGCAATGCTAATATTGCTCCTTTAAATTAATCTCCTTTACTTGACTTTAAACTTACAATATATGCACAATGATCACATGACATGTTTCGTCAGAACATAAGATCAACTCTACATCATGCTTGACAATTTCAGACTGTTAAAAGTCTACAAGACCTTACAATTCTTGATAATCTTCGAGTCCAGAAAATCTTCATACTACGGAAAGTAACTTTTAATTACATTAGTAACATTTCCATGTAACATATTTTGGGCAGTTATGTGATATATATAAATAAACAACAAAAAATCAAGGAACAGTGTAAGTGTAGAATTCCCATACTATTACATTTTAAAAGTATAAACAGTTATTGATTTAATCTTTTTAAAATCAAGGATTAAATAATATAATGCTATGGGTTATGACAAAGTATTCGTATGGCTAATAATACATGTTTACAATGATTAATTCACATAACCTTTATAGCATTAATTTACTTGGAGCTTGAAAAGTTATGTCAACTACACCAGTTAATCAACTTTTTTGGATGCAAGAAAAGAAACAGTTTGCATTTACTTGGCTCAAAAGTACATTTGGAGGCAAAGTTTTTAAAATTACTCCATCATAAAACGAACTATTTTCGATTTTGTTTTTACAGAACATGTCCATAAATGTGATTTATGTTCATTGCCGAGTATTACAATCCTTTTTATTTATTTTAATGAATTTAATAATAGAAAATTAAATAAAATATATAATAATAAGATAACTTACCACATAGTTACACATATGTTCGTAACTAATAATATGATTGATTACAAATTGTCCGGGGGTCTTTTCTTCAACTGGAAGATCTTCATTACACAGCCCACAATGGTACTTCTTGACAATCGTTTCATCAGTATTGTCTTGAATTTCTAACATATACTCCAAACCTTAAGAAACAATGGAAAGTTACGCAAGTAAACAAAGAGGTTCTCAGTTGTTTTTTATAAAAGCAAGTGTAAGTCAAACAGAGAACACATAAAATGAATTAGAGGAAAATTAAACAAATGCAAACATTTGAAATGAAACATACCTATTAAGTGAGATTTCGATTCACTAAGAGAATTCTGGATTGCTGCATCCCCTTGGTAAAAACCTAAGAGATAAGTTAATTACAATTGTGGTACTACTTACAAAGTTTAAATATCAACTTCATCTGCTTTCAACTTTTACAGGATAGGTGGTTGATATGTCAACCAGAATCTCATGATAAAACCAAACACCCACCTTCTAAAGATTCATATTTTTTTTTTTTTTAAATTCCTCTGATTAAGTAAAACATTATTTTAAAATTGAACGATCTTTTCTAAAATACAGGTGTAGACTTACCCTGTTGATAGAAGTGGATTAGGAAAACAGACATTTTGCATGAGTAGCTTACTGCTATCTATGTTACTTAAAACTTTATTAATTTTTGTTAATTCGTATATTCAGCTATTCAAATTTATCACATTATACGAGGTTGAGGACTTAGAATTTATTACAGGTGATGCAACTAGAGTTGTGTATTTAAATTGCATTATCGTATGAACACAGTTCAATGAGAAAATTACTAGGGATGAACCAGATAGTGGATTTGCCGGTTAACGGATATCTAGTGCACATTACAAACCGGATATCCAAACCGGATTTTGCAGGATATCCGGCAGTTTTTTTTTTTTTTTTTTACGAAAAGATCTCCTTTTAACAGTTCTTTAATAAATTGTTCATATTCATACGGCCGGACCTATACTGTACAATGTGTTAGAAAATGTAATTTAGAAATATTTCTAAATTGTGCTATATTTAAATGCTAACACTATCTATTACTAGACTGGACTCTTTTACTAAAACAATTTCTAATATATAACGAACAGAGATGCAGCTATGCATCCTACATACCACCGCCCAATAGGATTGTTAAAAAACAAAGACACTCTAAAATAGCTATAGCTGGTTACTCCTTACATAGCTTGTCAAGTAAGAGTACAATTGTAGGTATAGGCAGTTTGCAATGGGGGGGGGGGGTATTATTAGAAAGTTTTAGACTGGGCCAATTCTGTTGTACTTCAACAAACAGGCCCTGTCCACATTTTGCAATAAACAAATTTAGTTTAACAACTGTAAACAGTTATTGGTAAAACGACCTCTTAAAAATAAATTTGCAAATTAATGTATTTAAAAAAAAAATGTTTTTATTTGTAACTGTAAAATTGAATTGAATTATATATATATATATATATATGTATATGTGTGTGATAAATTAATTATACTAAAAAATCCCCATTTAAATTATCTTAAAAAACCTACAAGTTTTATTTATAAAGATAGATATAGTGCTTACCAGAGATGACATTCGTGTTAGAAATACACTTGAGAAAAACTCTTGGGCTTTTGTTAGCCGATTCCTAGAAAAAAAAAGCATTAACACAATTTGAAAGTTAATTAAATTATATGTAATATATATATACAAAAAAATATAGTAATACATATTGTGACATCAAAAGATTTTACAACTATAAGAAAATAACTCTAAATTTTAATATTCCAGATATTTTATATTTAAATTTTAAGAAGTATATGAAATTTTCATTTTATCTTTTTTAAAGTAGAAAATTTAACATTCAAGGGAGTAAGGTAAGATTCATATTTCAGTTTCGTAGCTTATGAATAATTTTTTTATAATGTGAGCTACTTTTTCGTATTGTTTAATAATTTATAACTTGAACGAGTTCAGATGAAATCACATAAACAAAACTGTTCAGAGATTTTTATGTATAGAAGTGTGTGGTAGCTAAACCTCATGACCTACACTCTTTTACTAACCGTAGTCATGTAATATGATGGCAAAGCAAGAATATGATGCTTTTAGCCATGTGAAATAATTTGATCTTAAATGTAAAAATTCAGGCTTAAGCCTTTTTTTGTATTTTTTTTTATTTCATTGCATTAACTATTGAATAGTGTTTATTGGAGAAATTTTATAGAAAGTAATGTCACTATATAGAAAATGAATAAATTTTATGTGTAATATTTAAAAGCATTCTGTGTAAGAGAATATTTTATATTTTTAACACATATATTTTGATTTTTTTTAATGAAAATTATTTCAATATATGTAGCTTTCAACAGTACATAACACTTGATATTTGACCCAAAATATTCTTTTACACATAAACGCAACCTAAAGTTTATACCTTGTGGGTATAGATTTTAGGTTGATTTAACAACAATAAAGTTAAATGTCATACCTTGCTATTACATGTTTGAATTTTATCAGCTTGATTCAAAGTTGTTTCAAAATTTTCTGAATCGCTGTCGTCATCTAGTAAATCAATAATTTCAATGTTTTTCTTAGCAATTGCTTTTTCGTTTTCTTTGACTATGGTTGAGGCAGCATAAATCACCAGCAGATCTTTATCAACATCCATACCTTTTAGTGAACTATCAGGACATACATCACTAACAGGGACAACTATGCTTTTTTCTGGTGTAGTTTTCTTTTTTGGAGTCATTGAAGTATTTGCATTTTGCGAAGCTTGAGCTTTCTTTGGGCTAATAGCCACATTAGTTACATTCGTTGTTTCATTTAAATTGTCATCATTTTTATTTTGAGAATCCTTCTTTGATTCCGCAGGTTTCAGGTCAACTTGCTTTAGGACTTGATGGTCTTTTATATTATCATCATGACCTATGTCTACATCTTCAGTTGCCTCTTCATTATTATGAACAGCATCACCATCTTCAATTGCCTCTTCGTTAACTCCTTCATCATCTTCAATCTTAACATCTTCAATCGACTCCTGATTGTCATTAACAGACACATCATCAACTGTCTCTTGATTGTCATGAACAGACACATCATCAATAGTTTCGTCACTTTCATGAGCTGACACATCTTCAATTATCTCTTCACTTTCATGGGCTGACACATCTTCAATTATCTCTTCATTGTCATGAACAGACACGTCTTCAGTTGTATCTTCATTATCATTAACTACTGACCCATCTTCGACCATCTCTTCGTCTTCGACCATCTCTTCACCCTCGACCATCTCTTCACCCTCGACCATCTCTTCACCTTCGACCATTTCTTCATCGTCAGGAGCAACTTCTAGCATTTCATTATCTCCTTCAGGATCTTCCAGAGAGGATTTTGCTACCTTTGAATTACTAGCATCTATCCTTCCTTCTCTTCCAGATGCATACAAGCAATTGACAACATAGCGCTTGCGACTTAAATAATACCATTTAGGTCTGAAATAAGAATAGATTGTGTATGGTAAATATCTAACCATACATTTACGGAAGTGTACTGGTACTTTGGAGTCTTTACTTCCGTCTTCTATGGAAGCCACTTCCTCATAGTCTTCCAATTCTTCAAAATCTCCTTCTTCCTGAAGAAAATCAGAGTATTTTTTGGAAGAATGTGGCCCCTCATAATACTTTTTCATAAGTCCATACTCTTTACTATGCCAACTATAATGATCACTTTGGGGATATTTTTTTATTTCTTGCCATTTGTAATCCTTTTGTTTATCTTTGGACTTTTGATACTTACTTTTATAATATTTTTCATCGTCTTCCAATTCAGGTGATAAATAGGCTCTAGAGCTTCGATTTCCTTTCCTTAGTTCTGTTTCTTTCTCATATGGCAAGTAACCTTCTGGCGAGCCACGCTTATTCTTACGAAAAGTTGAGTCTCTCTCATTCGAGCTTTCAAATTTCGTTGATGGTCCTGGCCTAGCTTTTAATTTATCTCCTTGCTTCCATGTTGAAAATTCTGTTTCACGGTAAGTCGATTCTTTTAATCGTTGAAGAGAATCAGGTTTAGTGAAGAGCAGTTTCTTTTTGACAGATATTTTGCTTTCTATATGTTGAGGATCCTTTAATTTGGAATGAGGTCCAAACTTTTTAGCTTGATCAGGTTTATTTCTGGCATCATGAACAGCCAGCTTGTTAGTTTTAACAGGAACCTTTTTAGAATTTGGTTTACCTCCTTTACGCGAGGCTAAAATATTAAGAATTTTGTCGATTGTTCCTGTTTCAATGTACTCAGATATTTTGGATGAAGAGGGTTTAGTTTTGACGACTTTGATATCTACTTGTTGCAGAGATAAAAAATTAGATTTAAAATGTTGTACTTCATTTTCTTGCCGAGTTGGATAACTTTGTGTTAATGCTAGACGGTTGGATAGGAGACAATGTTTCTGATTTTTGTTTGAAGCATCTTTCTTTTGTTGGGTTGGATCACTCTTTGTTAAGTTTGACTCTTTATTTGTTATTATCTTATCTTTTTTAACTGCAGCAATCTTGTTATCTTGGCATAGAGAACTTTTGTTTAGAGAAGATTCGTTGGTTTTTGCTAGCAAATCTGTCTTTTCATCAACTTTTTTGGTGACTTTGCTTTTTTTCAAAGAAACTGGAGGTTCAAGTATCTGTGGTTTAATTATACGAAGATTACTTCTTGTTGCATACTTGGAAATTATGTTGCCTCTTCTTTTGTGGTTTAAATTAGGCATCCTTTCTTTGTCAAATTCAAAAATCAATCATATGAAGCTGCAAAAAACAAAACATGTTTCATATAATAATTTTTAAATAATTACTACTTATATAAAAAAAATTTAAATAGCTAATAACTACTAAAAGCCTAATATTGCTTATTATTATTTTAAATGAGAGATTAAATCTGTGCTCATTCTAGGCAATTTTGAATGGGCAGTCTGACTTTAACAATGCTTTTCCCCGAGAATCCACTAACACCCATTTAAGGAAAATTTCCATTCTCATTTCTTTTCTTTCAATAGCAAAAACCATGTTTTTTCATTTTAAGAACAGAATCTGTGCTACTCAAATGCAGATTTTTCTCAGATCTTACTGCACAATGATTTTCAACTTAGTCAAGATTTCTCTTTTCATACTAATTCTTTTAACTTTGATAGAGTGATCACTTTTTATTGAAGGGCAGTCCATCCTGCCTGCCCTTTTGCGCCTTCCTGCACTTTTATGCATGACCATGTCCTTCTCAAAATCCGACAATTAACCTAACCATTTCATAAAAATATATTATGACAATTATATGAAACCATTTTATGAAAATATCCATTTATCCTCGCTTCAGTAGAAAAAAACTGAAAATGGAATCTGCTCCAATTGAAAACGGGATTTTCCGACATTGGAGAAGAAAATATAGCTTGTTTCATGTCAGATTTACTGCCAATTTTTTTAGCATCAATGGGATTTTTTTTAGTATTGATTACATTAAGTATTTGATTATCAACAATGTAAAGTTTTTAAAAAAGCAGTAATTTGACACTCTGATATTGATTAACTAAAAATTAACGTTTTATTTAAAATTTATTGCTGTAGTTTTTATAGCATTACATAAATGTTTTAGTGTTAATTACTAACTAGAATGGTCAGTCCGGTAAATTCAGCATTTCAGTACACAAGTTCTTCGGATTTTAGAAATTGAAAAAAAATTTGCATACTATTTAAAACAAATTTTCTTGTTTAATAAGCTTTTTCATTAGGATTTAATTTGGTTCTACAGTCATTTGACTTAATATTAAGAGCCAATCAGTTATGCCAAGAAAAATGGAAATTTAACATCAATTTTGAGTTTTTATTAAGAGTCCTAAGTGAAATAAAGTGCCCTTTTCTCAAAAAAGCTCCCTGGTCCTTGGTCATTTCTAAAGTGAATACTGCTATATATATGTATACCTTGTCCAGACTTTATACCAGCGGTTAAGTTGAGGTCACTTAAAAATCTCTCTCTGATTTAGAGAAAATTCTAGCATGTACTCAGTGTTCACTCTAGAAATAAAAAGGGGCAGGGCGCTGTTGGCAGCAAAAGGGCACCCCATTTTTGAAAAGGCATTTCTTGTTTTTAAAAAGGGCACTTTTAAAAAAAAAAATGTGTGGGCGTGGCCACACATTGACACATTGGACCCGCGACCAAACAAAAAAAGTTCTGATTTGTTGGTTGACATTGTGTCAGAGCTGCATATTGGGCTATTGTTAACAGTTTGGGGCCTATCTCGAAGGAAAGACCCGTACAAAATTCATGCCTCTTTATGAAAATATTATTTGAAATCTAAAATTTGACATTTTAAAATTATTGCTTTCCCTAAAAACCAATTCTGTAAGTAGAAATCAGATCAATTACAAAACTGATAAAAAGGCTACTTAAATCCAAAATTTGGTAATAAAATGCCTAGTATTGCATACTAATCCCTACCTAGTACCAAACCATATTCTCTTTAAAAAAACTTACAATTTCATATGCAGGTGCATAGGATTAATAGGACTAATAGGATTTGTGGAATGCCCTGTGCTCGAAATTACCGCAGAATAATCGCGATTTCACAACACGCATAGTTATAAAAGGAGTTTGTTTTTCTACTGTTATAATTCACTTAATTCCAATTTACACACAAATGTTTTTTAATCAATGCCTTTTTTTAAAGACAACTAGGGAAGCAATGATGCTTGTGCTTGACTGAAAAGGGCAAGAAAGGCGGAATTTTTTCAAAAGCAGGCGGCATTTTTGAAAAAAGGGGCATGAGGGCACTATTGAGATGAAAAAAGAGCGGGCAGGGCGGACCGCCATTCAAAAAACACCTAGAGTGAACACTGATGTACTTTTACTAAACTTTTTTTTAATGATTATAGAGAACCTTGGTAAAAAAAATTGCATTTTAAAGCCTTTTTCCTGCAGCATACAGCACCCTCTTTATATTTATCCTTTAGATTATTGTTTTTGATCTAAAATGATTTTGAGGATTTTAGCTAAAATCTTTTTTAAAATGTCAAAATTCTGAAATTCATGGTGTCAATTGTCAAATGTCACGGATGGAATTTATTTTAACAGCACAGTTATTCTATCTCTGATCTCCACACTTTTGGGCAAAGATTATAGAGGTGGCATGCTTGGTTACTTACGCATACACAGTGTGTCAAATAATTTTTTTAAATAGGGCCAGATCTCATCCTACAGTAGTGCCATCTGTGTATCGTGCATATGTGGTAAAACTTATCAGCCGACACACTGCCAAAACCTGAATCAGTGTTCACTATAGGCTTTTTTTTAGTGAATTATGACAGTAGGAAAACAAACTTTCATTTTACCTAAGCGTATTGCACAATCACGATCATACCATGGTAATTTCGAGCATGGGGCATTCCACAAATAATATTGGTTGCCTATGTGCAATTTATATATATGCTATATATTGGTTGCACATGTGAAATACTACGTACAGATGTAGTATTGGACATTTGGTGAGCAAGGTTTTTTGGCGTGTTTTATAAGGGCGATAAATTTATAGTATGGCAACGCCACCTGACATTGTTGGTATTTTCCGATTCTGGCAGCGACTTTCAATCTGGCAACCCTATGCTATGTTTAACAGCAATTTTTCGTTGCCAAGAAAAAAAAACGTGTCAAATGTCCTATACTACATTTGTTCCCTAAGTTTTTTTTGTGTGTACGTTTTTTTAAATTGAGGATGGTTTGGGGCGAGGTTACCAGATTAGGCCTTTTATTATAAAATTTTGGATTTAGATAGCCTTATCGTCAGTTTCGTAAGGGGTATGATTAGGGATACTTATCGATTTGGTTTTTAGCCTTTACAAAAACATTAACTTTTAAATTTTAAATAGTACCTTCATAAAGAAACATCAACTTTGTATGGGTCTTGAGAAAAGCCCTGAACTGTCACCAATAGCCCAATATGCAGCTCTGGCACAATGTCAACCAACAAATCTTAACTTTTTTGGGTGGGTTGGCAAATTCAAATCGCAGTAGAGCTGTGCAGTGGGATATTGGCGGCGGTTCTGGATATACATCGGGGGAAAAAAGACCCGGGAACACTGCTACCCAACGCAACCTGAATGAGCATGAGGATCACAATAGATTTCCTCTTACAGGGCGGATTATTTTTGGCATGCTATGTTTGCCAAAGTGGGCTATTGACAGCAGTTGTGGATCCATCTCGGAAAAAAAAAGACCTGAGTACACTGCCTCTTAATTAACGTTAAAAATTCTTTGACACACAGGGCATAACATGATTAAGTCTGTATGTTGATATAATTTTAAAGTATTTTCTAATTTTGAGGAAAATTAGAAAACTTGGGTTTATAAGGAAAATTATCATACAAAGTTATTTTGCATGTATGGAAGTTTTTCACATAAGCTTGAAGCTTCAGCACAAACTTGGGTATCCTGATACGCCAAAAATTTCAATCCTGCTTACATTAGCCAAAATTTGGGTCCGTTTTCAAAAATTAAAAAAAAAAAGACTCTTTACAAACAAAATCATTCCTGATCGCGTAAATTAAATAAGTCAGAGACCAAACAAACAAGACGCTTTTTGACCTAATCCAATATCTCTCTCCCCAAAAGCATATAAGTTTTTCCCTGCATCTACAGTGCTACAAGCACAGTACATTTTCTAATTCTAAGGGAAAAAAATTGGTTTTGTAAGGAAAATGATCATACAAAGTTATTCTGCATGTATGGAAGTTTACAAGCTTGAATCCAGCATACAAATTTGGATACCTAGAATACGCCAAAAATTACAATCCTGCATACATTGACAGTATAAATTTATAGAATGATAAATAATTAGTTTAATGTCAGAGCAGCAGTGTTACTGGATTTCTTGGAAGAAAATAAGTGGAACCATGTCATACAAGATAAAACCAAATATCTTTGTATAGGGAAATTGATGATTATTTAATGATGCACTCAACGGTGCAATCCCAGTTAAAATTGAGGGTTCACATGAAATGAGATAAAATAATTTGTAATGAGCGTTAAATAAGTGACCGAAGAAAAACCATATGATGTTCGGAAAATATTGTGGTTTTGTTAGATTACAGGAAATACTCAATAGGTAGAATAAGGTCTAATATATATGGTTTAACCCGATCAAATTATGCATACAAAAACTTAAATAAGCAAGAATTTTTAAATCGAAATAAACATTTGGTAAGATGGTTTAAATAAAATGTATAAAGATTGGATTACTGCGAAAAATTTATTCACAGTTACAACTTACAACAATCTGCAGTAATGGATTTGTGAACCTACAATCCCAATGCTTGTTATTATGTGTAAATCACATACATCCAGGGAAGATAAGGATTTTGAAAAGAAACAATTTCATAAATATAACTTGTACTTACAAAATGAGTACAATTTTACTTTTGCAATGCCTAATTCGCTTGTTTTCACGTAGGTAATTCAATTACAGTTAGTAGTCGTTAACTGTAGTAAAATGAAAAATTTATTATTACATAGTGAAACTTTTATAATTCAATATTACCCATACTTAAAAGATATTTAATAGCGTAAAAATGCAAAGACAATTTAAAGATGACACTTGTAAAAATAATTTATTTTTTTCTTCTTACGATTTTATTTGATTTGAACTGAAATGAAGATCCGCAAACCAACAAAAAATTTGCAAAACAAAAACAAGAGTGGGATATATTCTTAGTTCTAAACTTCAAGCACACTTAAAGATCCTTGACAAATCTCAATTAAGTATGTTTTTTTTTAATTATTTTTTGTGATATTAGTATCCAATTGAGTTATTAAAATTGAAATTTATAAAGGGATTTTTGATCGCATTGAGTTATACGATGCAGTCACCTCCGTGTTTAAAATTATGACCGTAGTTATCTGAGAGGTACCGCTCCTTATTAAAATATGATAAGAGTGAGGAAGCATAACCGCAGATTACAGATACAACCGCTATTGTATTCACGATTCGTAATGTTGAAGTGGATGGAATTATTTCCTGTAATTTTAGAGGAAAACCTTTCTCTTTCTCTAAAGTTCTAAGATTGTTACTCTTTTGAAATGGCCGGTTAGAGTTTCGATTTTTTTTATTCTGCAAATTAGATATAACTAATTTTCGCAGCATTATATTTTATGTAATATTTTTGAACTTTAAATCCTGGAATATAATTTTTATTAATGTCATTATATTTGATTTTTTTTTATTTAAATACTGAATATTATTATTATTAGGTGCAGCAATGTCCCTTCAACAATCAAGAAAAGTTTCCATGCTTTTAAAATTCATACTCCTAGTAGTTTCCATATCAGGTTTGTATATATTACTTTTAATGGATAAAATATTCCTTTTTTTTTAGTTATTACATATAAAAATAAAATTCTTGATTTTAAACCTTATCTATGTATTTCCTTTTTTTAAAAGCAATTATTTAATGCAATAAAAGAGAATCATTATCTTTTTATTTTTTTAATAGCTTTTTATGTAAAAAATACACCAATCTTCCGAAATATATGTTGACTTGCGACTTTAAACTCAATATGTTTAAATTTACTAATAGACATAATTAATATTTTCAGCAATTTTTGCCGAAGATACAACTCCATGTTCCTCAAGACTCACTTGTGGATCCTGTTTAGCTTCTCATAATTGTGCTTGGTGCTCTGATAAGGTAAAATAATGGGAAAACATTTCTTTGAGTATCCTATTAAAATGTAAAAATATTATTCAAATTTGTGGAATATACTGTAACGTGTTAAATTACTTTATGATTTTGGATGTCATTCCATTATCAGTATACCTGTCAACATGTACAGATTTCATGTTAAATTCTTCAGTTGTTGGTACCTACCTTCTTTTAAAGTCCTTAATAACACATTAATTGTGGTAGGTCTTTAATTACAGGCCTCTAAAGTACTTAATATTCAATTAGAGTAATTTTTGCAAAATAGAAAGGGAACACATATTTCAAATTAAATTAAAAATGTTCACAAGCTAGATTGTCTTCTTTACATGTTTCTGTTTTAGCAGTGATATTAATGGATGTGAATAATATTTTTTTAAGTAATGAAATTGAAACCACTTAGTTAATAAATTTTTTTCCATTTGAAATGCAAATAACTAAAAAAACAAATACGCCTAGGAGATTAAAATTTTGTGTCGTTTACATTCTTAGTAAATATGTTCACCAAATTTCATAAAAATCAAAGATGGTGAGGAAAATGACTGTGTTGATTTGACATGGAATGACCCATGTAAAGAAATTGAAACCACCTAGATAGTAAATTTGACCATCAGAAACAGAACTTTATATTTCTTGCTGGTGACGATTCAACAAGTGCCAGCAGGAATTTGTATATAAAGGGGCATATCTGCAGGGATATTAGATTTAGTGTTATAAAATTGAAATGACCTTGGTGATTCTACTTGCATATTAAATCCCAATGACAAATGTGATAATTAGTAAATTTAGTTTTATTATATGTGAAAAACTATTTCTATAGGTTTACCAAAGAGGTTCTCCACGGTGCGACACCATTGATAATCTTCAAGAACGAGGATGTTCCAGAGAGAATATAAATAGTCCTTCCACTGTATCTGAAATTCTGGAGGTAAAGTACATTAAACTTTATTTGTTGGTATACTTGTGTACATAAATAAATGTCAAATTTTCATTTTACCTTTCTATCTTAAATATTGTAAAACACTATACATGACTTTGGGTTGAGATTAAAGGTTGTGTGTACATATATAATAGGTCTTTCCTGTGTGATTGGTGAATAAGAACTATGTTGTTAGACAAATATACTAAGATGATCCGCGAGTGATGTCACTTTTACCACAAAATGACATCACATGCATAGATTTTATTATGTAATACTAACTTTAATTATAGAAGTAAACTAAAAGACTTTTACAAAATGCAAGTAAAGCGACTGAAGAAGAGTTTCTATCCTACATTTGTCACATCTCAATTTCTCTTTAACTAATAATATGATTTTATATAAAAATTATTTTTTAGCTTTCATACACATATGTGAATATATTTATATGACTGTTAAGTTAAATACATTGTACTAATTTGCCACAATCTGATTTTATACTTAATGTTTTTATAGAATGAGCAATTAAGTGATGCTGGTGCCGTTGCTGGATCTGCAATTCAACTAAAACCTCAAAGGTTTAAACTTTCATTGAGAGCTGGTTAGTTTGTTCATGTTATCATTTAGAAAGTTCAAAGACTGTGTTTGCAAATGTGTTATGCTTTACATATGTTTCAATGTCAATAGCACATGATCCTTTAAATTTTTTAATTGTTTTCAAAATTAATATAAAATTCTTTGACCTTTTAAATGCTTGTAATTTTTCATGTTAGTATTTTCTCCAATATTTTTTTTATATTGCAGTAACCCAAAATAATTAGCTTTTAAATATCTGAAGTTTCACCCTCCAAAAAGTTTCTTTTCGTAAACATAAGACTATATTTGAACTTTTAGTATTAAAAGATATTATAAAGTCTTCCAAGATTATAGAATTTTTATATATGTTATATAAAAAAACTTTATTTCAGCCCTCATATCACATTTTATTTATTTCTTGAATAGTTCCTATTTTTACATATTTATTTTTCTGTTTTAAAATAAGAAATAATATGAGTTTTTAGGCTGTTATTTATGAGAGTATAGTCTTTCATAGTTTCAACAAGATGTATTGCATTCATAATACATTATGCAAATTGTTCCTAAAAAAATTGAATTGTAGTGTTTATTGATGCTGTATTATCTTATTGCTTTACAAGGTCATTAACATTTAGAAAAATATCAAATGCTTTTGTCTCTTTTTCCTGGCTTCTTTTCTCTACTGGCATATTAAGCAAACTGCCTATGTGGATATAATTAATGGATTTAAAGATGAATTAATATTTTATTTTCCTATTAGCAATTTCTCATGTAATATAAAATAAACTCCTTTAAGCTTTAAAATCATTATACTTTAATTTTGGGTACTGTAATTTTAATTATAAGTCTAATTAAACATATTTTTAGCATTGCACTGTTACTGTTGCAGTTACCAAAAAAATCTGTGCTACCAGCAGACTCTTACTTACTAGCAATGATTTATAGTAGAGGATCAAATACACATGTGCATTAAGAAACAAACTTTTTTATTACATAAACATTTACTTTTCAAACTTACACTACAGGCAAAATCATGTTCCCTCAATTTTCAAAACATAAAAACATCAATCGTTCATGCTGCTATAACTGCATGTAAACTTTTCTAGAAATGGACTTATAACAATTATATACAGAATTTAACAGTTACTCTTCAATGACACTAAGGTTTGATTACAAGTAAAGTTAATGATTACATGTATTCGTGTATTGTCCCAACCTATTGGGAGTTCATAGTTATAAATATCCACTGTTATTATTAATTTGATTCAATTTAATTAAATCTACTGTTTAAGATGTTACATTTCTGTTTAGGTGACCCTGCTGATTTTACTCTGACATTTAGACAAGCTGAAGATTATCCTGTAGATTTGTATTACCTCATGGACCTGACATTCACCATGAAGAAACATAAAGAAACGTTAGCAGAATTAGCTGATACTATTGGTAATAATTACCAAGGTTTTTTTTAATGTTATTTTAAGCAAATTCAACACCACAATATGAAAAATTTATTTCCCTGCAGTCCCTGAATCAGTGATTTAAGTGTTGTATAATAATCTAACTTTTATAAATTACAGATTAATTTATATCTTCTTGTTAGTTAGCATATTGATGTAGTTTGCAGTTGATGTCCATAGTAATAGATTTATTAAAAATAAAATATCCTACTAGTTTGTAATAAAAGACAATAGATTGTAGATACTACAATTAATAAACAGATTATTTTTAAAAATATTGAACATTCAGATCAATGTTCAATTCAGATCAGATAAATCTAATTCATTGTTTGGCATAGGTGAATTACTTTTACTACATGATCTATTTAGATTCTTATGCTGTTAATGTTAAGTAACTATATATATATATATACACCCCTATAAGAAAAATATCAAAATTTTATAGCTTTTTCATTGTAAGAAAGTTTAAATTATAATTTTCAATTATTATTAGCATTTTCTAATTATATATATATATATATATATATAATTTAATATATATAGTTTTTCAAAATAATCCAATGCTTTAGATTTGAAAATAATTTCAGCATAAAGTATTTTAATTAATTTATAATTTATGTACACTTCTGAAAAGACTGAAGATCCATGAACCATTATAGACACCCAAACCGCTAAGAGGGTTAACAAAACCAAGAACTATTTCTAACTTAACTAAAACCTTAAAAATAATTGAAAATATTTTGTTGTCTTAATTTGTCAAGTTTATATGCATATATGTACTACACCAAAATGTATACTATATATGAAATTAAGTAACCATTTAGTACAAACTGATGAGCTAACTTTTAGTGTGATTTGTAAATTTTCTCTAAAACCCAATACATGTTGAGGAAAGGGCAAAAATTTGATCTGATTAAAAACAGCTGTGGAATGTTAATTGTCAAATGGGTCATCAATCAAAGCTGTAACAAAAACCATCTAGTGATCAATCTTTTACTGTAAGCTTGGATATCCATGTGTAACATTATATTTCTTAGTTAATATTTAGTTTCCATGTATACAATAAAAACAATTACTTTTTTTTTAAGGGAGACTTTGCATTTTTGTTGCATACTATATACTTTAATATCTCATTCCCTTTTAATATCATTTCAGCTGAAAGTATGAATAATGTGACAAAAAACTTTCGCCTTGGTTTTGGTTCCTTTATTGATAAAGTTGTGATGCCTTATGTGGATATGGTACCTGATAGGTAAGCTTATTTTTCATCAATTTTATTTGACAATTTAGGGTTTACATATGTTTTAAATGGTTATCTTTATTTTTTGTGGTAGTATGTTTTGAATTGTTTTCAAGATTTAAGTAAACTGTAATCATTTAATATGCATTTCGTTTGCTTATGAGTGTTTTAGGTGCAATATTTTAAATTTTTATTATTAATATTGGTCTTGTTTTGAAGCTACTTAAATTCTTTTTTTAATCCAAAATTTTAAAGATTCTTATACATGTAAAATTTATATTTTAATACTAGTATTTTATCTTATTAAGACCTATGCTAAATTTTATAAATTGAATAAACTGAAGTAAAGTTATCATCCTACAAATATAATCTGAAGACTGTTGAAATGAATTCTTTGCATTGTAGTTTGGATTTTTTTTTTTATAAACTATATATAATTTCAAATTTTTTTAATGAACTAAGATATATTTTAATATTAAAGTACAATATTTATCCACATCTGTGACTCTCATGATTTTAATTTGTATTGCTATTTTATATCTTAAGTTTAAAAAAATGAAACATATTTTCACTAAAGTTTATTTCTGCATTATACAAAGATGGAAAACTACTTCATAGATTCTTTTTATTGGTATTTTTTATTAAACTATTTTCATTGTATTTATTGAGCAAATAATATTATGTTTTCACTGCATGTAATACTGATTCCAGATTGCGTAATCCATGCCGAGATGTGTACTGCAACTCTCCATATGGATTTAGAAATCATCTTTCTTTGAACGACGATGTCACACTTTTCACCGTAAGTTTAATTTTCTGTAGACGATAAGATTTATCTCTTGTTGTGTTTGAATTGTGTTGTTGTGTTGAAAAAGTGTATGAATGAACTAAAATTTCAATGAAGCTTCATAACTAATATAATTTTAAAATATTTAATTATTCCTGTTGTATTTACTTAGTTATCTACTCATTTGTCCCAAGATGAACTATATTTCCTTATAAATGATATAAATATATAATTTTTCCCCTCTATTTTTAGGAAGAAGTATCAAGAGCAAACTTATCTGGGAATCTGGATAATGCTGAAGGAGGTTTTGATGCTATAATGCAAGTTATTGTTTGCAAGGTTAGACATTTTAATTCATTGTTAGTATATTGTTTTGTAATGCACTGACATTGGAAAATAATTTTTTAACATTTGTACGGTAGTCTGAACATGGAAGTTCTATGATCAGGATCTTTGTGTAATGTGCCATAACATTTTCATTTAATTTGTAGAAATATCGTACTTTGAAACTTTATCACATTAAATGCAAAGTTTATATAATCAGAAGTATCAACGTAATACTCACCCTCACATTTTCATTTTACTGTTATAAATCTGAAACATAATTAAATGCAAAAATTTTTAATACTCTACTCTTATTATTTCACATTATTTTTGTAAATATTTAAATTCAAAACTTTATTATATTAAATTAAACTTTTGTTAAAAATTGTTTTTTAAAAGCATTTAACAATATTCATTGCTAATTAAAAATATTGTTATATTTATGTATATTATAATTATTTAATGTCTTATAAAAGTATAAATTTAATTAGCCTTTTTATCCATTTCATAATGCTTTGATTTTTATATGACAGTAGTATTGTTTAATATTCTAAAGATATCTTTATCTTTGCAGGAAAAAATAAGATGGAATGATCGATCTCGTAAAATTATTCTTTTCGCCACCGATGGCATTTTTCATTATGCTGGAGACGGGAAGGTTAGTATGGAAGCAGCCACACATTTGCTTATGTGTAAAATTGTTTGTTTCATTGTTGTTTTATTGTTGTATATCATAAACATGGGATGTCTTTATTTCATTTTCTTATTTGTGCATGCCCCTATATATCAATATCTTACTTGCAAGTTAAGGGATATCTTTCTTTTGTTTCTGCTTTTGCATATTGTGATTTTATCTGTGTGCTAAAAATTCTATTTATGGATGTATCTATTTCCTAGCTGTGTCAGTGTTCTTTTTCTGAGCTCTCTTGCTTCTATTCTTAATTTAAATGGTAAGTATATTTTTCTTCACTTTGAAATATATTTTTATTAATGTTTAATATATCAATACATCTTGAGATATTTTAGTGATTAACTAAATTAAGTTATTATTGATTTAATTAATTAATTATTATAGTGAATAATTAAAAGTTCATATACACAATATAATAGATGAGAATGACAACATAACCTGAAAATCTGGGAATTTTTTAATTTTTAAATATCAGAAATTAAAAAAATATTGCTTAGTTTACTATGGAAGGTTATCTTATTACTTTTCATTACTTACTTCACTTACAAATCATTATTATGTTTTATATGTATGATCTCAAAAAGAATATTTGTAACAAATATTCTATTATGCTTCAATTTGACACATTATATCATCTATTGATGGTGCAAAACGGTCCTATCATCAAAACAATATACCAAAATTCTACCCAAACTTAAATATGTTACCCTAATACCCAATTTTAACATTATTTTTTTTAATTTTTATTTTGACTTGCAATAACATTTCTAAGTTTTCCTGTTAAGATTTCATATTACATTAGGGATGTTTCTGAATATAAATAAAATTTTGATTAAATGTTTTGTAAATACAATACATTGAAAATAAGTGATAGTTTTAAGATTGTAATTACATAAAGTTAAATACATTTTTAATTGTACAGGAAATTTTTTAGAATAGTAAAAATTAATATTAAAGAAAGTTAAATTATTTATAAAAAATCTGAGTTATGTACAAAGTAGATATTGAAGCCATGCACAGTTTCCAGAATGTAAATTACAATATTTTATTGTATTTAGCTAATTGCACTATTTTTGTTTTACAGCTAGGAGGAATAGTGAAACCCAATGATGGTCATTGTCATTTAGATGACAATGGATACTACACTGAAAGTATATACCAGGTATATATATTTAAAATACTAACAAACATATATATATATATATATAACATATAATAGTGTGTTACCTATTGTAAATATCCATATTCTGATTATATAAAACTGTTTTATTATCTGTGCATTTTAAGAATTATTTCTCCAGAAAATTGGAAACTCTTGAAAGGTCTTATTACTATATAAATATGCTTTCGTGTTTCTTTCAGTTAGAATTATAATTTAATTAGTATTGCTTTGTAGACATTATTTTCCCTTGAAGCCTTTATTTAATATAAAAAAATATTTCTAAAAATGAAATAAGGTTTTATTTTTCATAGAAGTTGAATTATGAGCACTGTATCAAATTCTCCCTATATATTTTAAATGTCATAAAAATATTATCTAGCTACAATTTAAAGCAAATTATCATTATCATAATTATTGATTTCCTCCATTTTCAGTGTATAATTTTCCAAAAGAGAATAGGACATTTCTGAGTTTCTTCATTTAAATTTAAAATCACAGAAATAATTGCTACTGTATCACAAATTTCAAGTCTCTATAAAGACTATGATAAACATAGATACTTTTTTAAGAATGATACAAGAAATATTACATTTGTAGTTGAATTAAAGTATTTATATTACATTTGAATTGAAGAGCGAATTTGATCTTTTTAACTAGTAGGGTGAACGCACCAGTTACCGACCATTTAGATATATTATTTAAAACTAACTGCATTTCATTACGTTTTTAAAAGCCCCTTCAATCAATGTTAAATTTTTGCATTTGAATCAATGTTAATTTTTTGCACTTCAAATTTAGGTAAATGTCGTTTTATATTCGAATGTGAGACCTGTAGTCACATGTTTGGCACTGGTCCGAAATTGGTCTTAATTGGATGTAGTAATTAACTGTTCGTTAATTGGTGCATTCACCGTTTTCTAGAATTTAACCTTTTAACTATATATAATAGATAAAACTTTTTATGATTATTCTGTTATATATATTTTTTTTGCAGGATTATCCATCTCTAAGCCAAATTAACAACAAAATTATTGAAAATAAGATATTGATTATATTTGCTGTACCTGATGCCGAATTGCCATTGTACCAGCAACTGACCACCCATGTGGAGGGAACGTATGCAGAAAAACTAGAAAGTGATGCTTCTAACATTGTTGATTTGATTCATCAACAGTATAATGTAAGGCTTTCAAAATATTTGTGTGTTTAAACATTATATGTTTATTTATGTTTTCACCCATTCTATTAACATCACTTTCTTTTGCAGAAAATCCAATCAAGAGTGGAATTGAAAGATACGGCACCAGATTTTTTGAAAATCACATACTCGTCAAGTTGTTTAGGGTAAATGTTTTTTTTATATTGATATTCATGTTTTTTATTTGAACAATTTTACAGTTCCCAATAGTACTTTTACATAAGGTTATGATTGTTTTTTAAAAAAATGTTTTTGAAAATATGTTTAAATCAATGTTTATGAAGATGAACAAGCACTCTAAAACCAAATTCTTAAGAATATGCTCCAATAAATTTTTTTTGGAACGGAATTTTTTGTATTTCTTACATATCGCCTTTGGCAGATTTTATAAGATTGGAGCATATTCAATTTATTTTAGAAATTGCTTCTTCTGTACTCCTGTAGGGATTCAGCAATAGTCCGTCACTTTTTTCTGTGTCAATGTTCCTAAAATACCCCCCCCCCCCCCCCTCATCAACCCCCTCCAAAAAAAAAACACATTTCAGTTCAGTAAATCCACAATTTATATAGGTACACAATGTCAAATATTGAACTTAAAACAGTATATAGATAGTGAGAGATAAATACAGATAGTATTTTATGAGTCTTTATTTAAAAACTATCTATGTAAATATTTGAAAGGGTTAAGCTTTTATACATTAAAGATCGCTACACTACATGTTAAAAAATATTAAAATGCTTCTTGTTTCCATGCATTATATAAAGAATCCTATTGGTTAAGCAATTAATTTATATTTTAGGGGCGATGTAAAAGACGGAAATTCCTGTGAAGGCTTGCGAGTTGGTGCCACAGTAAGTATAACTTTATATTTTGATGTATTTCACTAAAAAAAAGTGATTGTTCTGATTATTACCAGCTCAAAATCTTTATATGTATATTTCAGGTAAATAATTTTATAAAGTAGTAAATTACCAAAGGTGAAATTAAAAACATAATACATTAGAATTAATTAAAAAATTAATAAATATTTTTTTATATATTTAAAAAAATAATAATAATAATGGAAAATAGCATTAGATTAGTATTAAGAAGTTTGAGGTATAATAATTACAAATATAATTTTTTGAGTACTAGTTTACAATTTGGCAAAAATTACAATTGACATAAAGAAATTTCAAAAGTAAATTTGTGTATTTAGTAATCTTAATTTTCTTCTATAGGTGGATTTTAATGTAAAAGTTGAGCTTCTTGAATGCCCTAAAAATATGAGCCTTTGGTCAAACCGCATACAGATATCCCCTGTTGGTTTAAGTGAATATGTTCTACTAGATGTTGATTTACTTTGTGAATGTGATTGTGAAAAACCTGGAGTAGGGGTATGTTCTTACTTTATGCATTTTCCTAATTTTTTATGTAGCTTTTTATTTAAATATGCAATCAAGCTACTAATGAAATAGAAATTATTTATTTTCTGTCCATAGTTTATGTATGATTGTCTACTGCTAAAAGCAATTTTATATTTATCAGCCCATCTTTGTTCATTAGATTGCCAAATTAAATATAGGTAGATAAAGTTTATTGCGCAACTGGAGTTCGGATTTTAATCTGTTATTCCATCACAAGTTCACTGATTAAGTCCTCCCAAAATTTAAAAAAAGACATTGCGTAATGTGTGACAGGATTTAATTGATGATAATTACTTTCGTCTGAATGTGTTGTAAATAGGTCAGATTAAAAACACATGATTCCAGATGATGACGACATGATTTTCTGTTGTGTTGCAAAATTTACAAAGATTATTAGGAAATATTTTAAAGATAACACCATTACAAAATATACGTAATTAATTACAACGAATATGTATAATAATACTTTTTATAGTGATATCTATATTTGAAATTAAGTAGTCTTCGATTAAATGTATGTTTTAATATATTTATACTGGGAGTGATTATTGATCATTAAAGCAAGATCATTTTGGGTGTATTAGTCATGGTATACCTGTACAATCGTTAGTAAGTGATGTTCAGCCACTTTATAGTCTTGGGAAAGCCAAACCAAATGAAAACCAGTGTTCTATTTTTAATTGAGATAGCCCAATTAAATTTATTGTTAGTGCAGTTAAAGGATAACTTATACATGTGCAAGTAGCAAATTTTAGCAAACCTCTCACCCGACATTTTGAGAACATGTATCTATTACTTTAAAATTAAACGAAAATAATCTAAAGCGATCCTAGGATGACCTAGTTTGAATCATAAAATATATGCCAAATTAAATATGAAGATATTCAATCTAATTTTATAAATAACACATTTTGTGTAATTTTAACTCTAAAAGTTGAATTCAGTTTATGTAAGTCAAAAGTAATTGGATTTTTTAATGTATATTTTATAACCATTTTTTTATTGAAATGAACAATATTTTTTTACCTTGTGTAGCTATAATATATTCTTTGTCCTAATTTATGTTTGTCCTCTGTAACTATTAGGAAATTCTCAGTCTTGATTGCGACACTGCGGGGACCTTTGAATGTGGCATCTGTAACTGTGAACCAAATCGTTTTGGTCGCACATGCGAATGTCAAGGGGATGATGTAGTCAAAGAAGACAAGTTAGCCCTGTGCAAGATGTGAGCTATGAATTTAAAAATTATTTATTTATTTAATGTTTTGCATGATTATAAAAATTGACTTGTATTTTTTCGTTTTTAGGAATGACAATAGTACACTGTGTTCTGGACGTGGTGATTGTGTGTGTGGTGTTTGTGATTGCTATGCTGGTCCGGTATGTGTTTATGTTGTTGTTTATAATAGAGTAAAATAATTCTGTGTGCCAGTGTTTCTTTTCTTGTTTTAATACTTTGAATTTTTTTTATTATTTATATGCTTTTAAATATTCAATGCTATAATAATGACGAATTAACTGTTTTTCGTTGATGCAATTTTCGTGCATTTCTAAAAGGATGTTTTAACAATTTGTATTTGTTTTTTTAATAAGCGGTCTTTAATCTTTGGATTTCAAAAATACAAATTTAATTTTGTGGGCAATGAAAAGTTTTATTGAGTTTTAATTTTTGATAGGCTTTAATATATTATGTTAATTGTTAGATTGTATTTTTTTATAATAAAAAAGTGTAAAGCATTCATGTTTGTAACAATATTTTTTTGCTCAAGTTATACAAATATCCAGTCAGTTTGTGCTGATTTTGATCAACAATTATGCATGAAAAAATTATTATGTCCTGGTTTGAGTTTCCATACACCTATACTAATATTATTATCATGGTAAATTTGATCAATCCTAATAACATTTGTGATATCTTCAATACATATTTTAGTTTAGTCAATAAAATCAAGATGCACATATTACAAAGTTACTCAATCAGGATACACACATTTTCTAAGTATATTGACAGTTAATCAAATTACTAATTATTTTATAATTAAAAACTTATTTCACAACTTTATATGAATTATTTGAGAGGCAAGAACATATAAAAATCGAGAAGTTTCTACTTCAAGAATTTATATTTGCTACATATATTTTTTGCATAAAATGTTATTCACGAATATAGCTTTAAGTTATAACACCAGTACTCACTAAGTTAAATATAAACTACTTCAATGCATTTAAATCATGTTGATATGCCAAATAAATCGTTTATAATTAAAAAAAATTATGCTTTCAAATGTATGCATAGTTACTTGGGTTTACAAACTCTAAGAATTATAACTTTAACAAAAAGATTCGTTAAAATGCATATTGGTGGAGATGTAGTTTATATTTTTAGCTGTTAGGTAAAGAGATTTATTTCAAATAAATGTGCAGATACTAAATTTTTTTCCTATTCCTGTTTAAATTAAAAGTTGTATTTTTGTTCTTTGTTAAGTTTCACACAGAAAATCGTTTTTAAATGTGAAAAAATCTTTAAATAATTTCTATCTAAAATTCTAAATGAGTAACTTGCTTTTACTGTTACATAACTTTATTTTTTTTACTTGTAAGTCTTAAAACTTACATTCAATTAAACATGTGAACAACTTAACCGCTACCCAATTTATATATTTGGCACTATTTACGAACAGGCTTAATGCAATTTTAATTATTCTTATATTCTCATTTCTATATAACTACTTCTATTAAATAACATTTACAGTTTGAATAGTTCTTTTATTAAAACATATTTCTTTACAGAGCAAAGAACTAACAATCTTTGGGGAATTCTGTGAATGTGACGATTTCTCGTGCGAAAGGGATTCAAACGGCTTGGTTTGCGGAGGAGAGAGTCGAGGATCTTGCTGTGGAGAATGCAAATGCAAACCTGACTGGTCTGGGTCTGCCTGCGAATGTAGGACCAGCAGCGACACCTGCATCTCCCCTGCTGATAAGGATACAGGTCGTTTCTGTAGCGGACGTGGAGACTGCATATGTGGTGAATGCCAGTGCTACAGGGACGAGGAACGTGGATATTTCGGTGGGCCTTACTGTGGGGACTGCAGTGTGAGTTTTTTTTTGTTTCACTATTTACGATTTTAAATGTAATTTTTTGTTTGGATACGTTTAAATTTTGTGCTTACTTTAAATATATAATGAAAAGTTAAAAGGCTTTCTAGCCTGCTTTTAATGTTGTTTACAAATATAAATGACATGTGTTTTCTTGGTCATTTAAAAAAAATATTCATAGTAATCTGAAAATTTTAATTTTTGGAATGATTTTGTATGTTTATATTTGTTAATCATTTGCACTGATACTTTTCTTGTTAAGCAACATGAAAATATGTATGTAAATTTATATATACTAGTAAGTAAAAGGTGAAGTGTTTCTATTCTTTAAACGCTGTGACATTGTAGCATGATTTAAAGAGTAGTCAAGTGGAATTTTAATATCTTTAATGAAAACGATCCGACAAAATACACTTTAAAATACAATATAGAACCTTTAGTATATTGTACAATTTCATTTTTTAAGAAATTGTGAAGATACTAAACTTTTATTACTGGTTACATGTTATTTATTGTTATCATGTTTTTTATAATTTAAATATTTTTGAAGGTTTTTATTTTATATGTGTCAATCAAATATATGCTTGTCTTATTTAAAATAATTTTTTTTCTAGTCATGTGAGGGTAGATGTACCGAATTCCGAGATTGTGTGCAGTGCAAAGCATTTGATTTAAGTTTACTGAACGGGGAGGAATGTGAAAATTGCACTGTTGTTCCTGAGCTTGTAGACAGCATTGATGGTAAGTTTATTTACATCTGCAATTAGTAGACAATTCTATTTCAAGCATAATGTGGATTTTTTTTTATTATATTGTGAAGTTGATTATTCACATGTTTAAATTAATTGGTTAATGGGTCCAAAATGTGTTTGTTGATTTAGTCAAATTGGTTTTCTGAATTTTGATTATATGACCTGTTGCAGTCATGCTATATTTTCTGTTAATTAACTTTCATATTAGTATAAATTGCTTAAAATCCAATAAAAAGCATATTATAAGATGATAAATACAGTCAAGTCCATCAATAGCATTGAACTTTAATACTCTAAAAAGATATTTTATTTAAAATAGAAAAAGTTTAACTGTATTTGTAGCCTATAATCATTGATGTGTTTAATGTTTTTCTAAAGTACAATTTCGTGTAGGAACTATTGTCTTTGATTTTTAGAACTAAAGTGTTATTTTTTTAGTAAAAATTCATGGATAACATTTAAAATATTTAGAATGAGTTCTATTATAGGGACCATTGAAGTTGCATTTTTCGGCCCACATTGTTTGTGGAAAAATATATTGAGGAAATCCCTTTAATTTGTTTTTATCTAATCTGTAGTACTATTCATAGAGCAGAATAACATACATAGAAACATTCTTTAATCTTAGTAGCACCTGTTTCTTAAGTGGATGTGATTTTAATTTGATTAATCTTCAAGAAATAATCAAATTAGTGAAAATGGTGCATCAAACACTACAACAGGGATGTTATTTGTTTAAGTTGTATTTTCTACAATACTGGGTATTCTCTATGAATAAAGAGGCAAGTGGGTAAAGGTGTTATTTTACATATTTTAAAAAAAATAGTTTTGTTATGAATGAAGGATTTGAATATATGTATGTCTTGTCCCAACAGAGTTTGGCTATTCTTGCTAATATAGGTAAAAGCAAATGCTGTGCTGGAGGCTTTGTTTTACTTGTATTCGGAATTGTTTTGAATTAAAAAAAAATGGTGTTCTTCTTCAACCCTTCATTCACTTGTTCCTACAAATTTTATTTTCAATTAACTTTATGTGAATACCAACCTTTTTGATTAGAAACATTTCCCTATTTTCTTTATTATTATGTTTAAACCCTATATTAACAGATTGTGATGTATTTTTTAAAAAAAATACTCTGAATTTCTTTTATAGTAATTTTTAAGCTACTATTTATAGTAAATTTTTAAAATAGTGTGTGTGTGTTATGTTATACCTTATATTTTATTTTAGAAATTTTACCGAATGAACGAAAATGCATATTTAAAGATGAAGAAGATTGTTCCTTTTCATTTGTGTATGGCTATGATGACACTAATAAGCCAGTCATTAGAGTAATGAAAACTAGAGGTATTATTGTATTAATTTTTTTAGCTTAAGATTATTAAGCAGTACTTGTTATATGTGTAAAATAATTAACAATTTGGTAATTAATATTCAAAAGTATTCTGTTGCTGTTGCATTCTTTTACTAATTATAAACTTATATACTGTTTTTGGAATTTTAAAAGAGGATTTATGTACACTGGGACAGCTCCTATTGTAATAACTCTTTTCATGCAATGCCAAGCAGACAGATCCAAGTCTTAGCCAGGATTTGAACGCGAACCCTGTTCTACCACTACACTGTTTAACAACAATCTTGAGGTTCTTAATCTCCCTCATAAATACTTTTAAATTTATAGAACAAGAAATGAAAATTTTCAAGTAAAAGTAACAAATATAGAATTTAGTTTTTGAGGGTATTTGCTTTTATCCCATAAAGCAGTTTTTGCTATTATATATACATTTTCACTGAATGAAATAATTTTTTAAAAAAATAATATATTTTTTAAAGAGATAGGAGTTTGGCATAGATGTATTACACTAGAAAAAATACAAATTAAAATTATGTCCAAAAATATCAGTGGATTTATTTTGCATGTTAAAACCTCACTTATAGTATAAAATAAGCTCAAATTAGGACACATTAAATGTATTTACTTTTATGTTATTTTACAAATGTTATTCTACTAAAAATAATTTTAATCCCTACGAATTTGTTGTTTTTGAGTCCCCTGAAATCCTAGGAAACTTGATTTCAAAGTTCTTAAATTGTTTCATTTGAGTTCTTAAATAGTTTTTGATAATTTGTATGAACCATCATTGAAGATTTTTTGAAATTTTTAATTTATCGAGTATAAGAAACATATAATTTTTAGTGGAATACTGTATGCACAGTACAACATCACTAGCATAACATGGAATGCAAAAGGTAAAATATTGAGGATTTCCATTGCCTTTTATTGGATTTTCTTGTTAATCAGTATTGTAATTTACGAGTAATCCTCAAATGGTTACTATTTCATGGTCCGTCGTTAAATACAGACTGCACACATTATCTTTTGCCTTCTGGTTATTCAAGTAAGGAGTGTTTTTTATTAACATACCCTTATATTGTTAATTATTTTTCAGCACTTTCTCCAACCTACCAACCAACTTATTATTTAATGAAAACAGAACATAATTATGTTTTTATCACTATTAAAATTGATAATACTTTTTACTTATATTTCAACTAGCAGTATTAAAGTTTATAATTTTTTTTAATTATGTACAATTTTTAACTGTGAACGGCATATTAATTATAAACTGATTTTTTATTATTATTTCTAGAGTGCCCTACCAAAGAACCAGTCCTATGGATAGCATTAGGTGTAACAGCTGGGGTTTTCCTTATTGGTCTTATCGCTTTACTAATAGTAAGATTCTTGATTTACTTGAAAGACAAGCGAGACTGCGAAAGGTTCTTAGAAGAAGTGAAAAAAAATACACAGTGGAGAAATGTAAGTATCATGTACATTTATAAATTGACATTTATGATTTTTAAATGATAATTTATATTGATATTTTTATTTACTTGCTAATTTTAAAGTAAACTTTTGGAACAAACTATTTCTCTAAAAGCAAAACATAAAATATTTTTTTATTAAGAATAAAAAAAATGTTCAGTGTGTAACCTAATCAGACCTTCAGATTTTTGTTTTAATTTAAATTTCATTGCCATCTCTATCCATACAAAATGTTCGAAAGTTAAAAAAAAATAATTCTGTACCTAATAAATTATTTAAAAAAAATATTTTTTATAATTAAAAATAATATTTATTAATTAAAAAAAATTAATTAATAACATATTTAATTAATGTAATACACTGTTTCACTTTTAGAATAACTTCAGTGAACAAATTGGAAATAATTTTATCTTAAGTATTTGAAATTTCCATAAGTAGCCCTAAAAGAGTATAAATGAATTCAAATATTCAATAGATCTAGAAATAATATTATAACTATAACTAATAAGATTTTTTTTTTTGGGGGGGGGGGGTAATTCAGTTTCTTTGTGTTACAAATGCTTATTGTAACTTAAGTAAACTTGTTATTTTTAAGTATTTGTAATAACTGCTGATTATTTTCCGTTATTTCTTTCAGGAGACCAACCCAATCTATAAAGAAGCTATATCGGAATATCCCAATCCCATATATGGCCAAAACTAATATATTCTTTTGACATTCTTATTATCTAGTCTGGAGTTACAGCTGAGTTTTCCTCATGAATGGCAGTCATATAAGTATCAACAAACAAAATTGAGCTATTTATATTTGTTGAGCTTATTTCACAACTGAACTTACTCAATATTAATTACCAAATACTTTATACTTGAATGACTAATTTTTTTTTAATATAGTGAAAGTTTCTGTTTTATAGAATTTTTACTAGTTAAGGGTATTAATATTAAAAACTACCATTAAAACTGTATTCATTATGTGAAGATGCAGCTAGTAAAAGAAATTGGGTATTTTTATGTTTAAAATTTAAATAGAAATGGTGTCGGATTTTTAGGTAGATAACTTTTTTATATCTGTGTTTAGAGCTAGCTTTTTATTATTTTTATGATTTTAGTTTACTCGTTATATATTTGTTTGTGATATAAGTGTTTCATATATTATAAGATTTCAAATATTGCCATTTATTCTATACAAGAGAAAATATTTATAATAAATATATCATTTCATTTTTTTCAAAAAATGACATTATTTTGTAACATCATCATTTTATGTGGGAATATATTAAAATTATTTTGTGAGAAATTCACAAAGTAGCTGTATTTCTATTTTTTTAAATTTTCATATATATTATTCTCATACTTAGTAAAATAATTCATGTGTTATTTTATTTTTTAATATAAATGGTCCAGGGGAAGAACAGTCACAGTCAATCCAGGCTGATTGTGCTTAAAACGGCAAAGTTTTATGTTTCATAGGCATACACAACATTACGGTCTTTTAACGTTTTAATTTACGGACAATCAGTGTTCTTGCCGTTTCACAACATGGTACATACAATGAAGGTACAACCCTGTGTAGCTAACATATGATGTCGAGATCTCTATTTTAATGAAAATTGGACCCTCATCTATTTTCCCCTGGAAACACCTTTCATATATTATTTCACCCATTAATTATTTTATGAAATAACAGATTTTGTACTAGTTGCTTATTGAACACAAAATGGGGACCACCTGTTTTTAGTCTTATACTTAGTAGATATTTTATGTTTTTAATTGTATATTTTACACATTTATTGTCACAAGCTTTTTATTTTTGTACATGAAAATATTTCAGTATATAGTTTGTTGAGCTTTGTATGAAATAATATTTTTGAGATTATATTTTTGCATTTTTCTGCATTCCATTATATGTGCTTTCATGGTTTAAATTTTTATAATATTCATCTGTCACAAAGAAATTTAATATGTCCCTTTTATACATATACTTTTCAAAGTCTTTGCAGTAGTATGTAAAACATTTAAATGGTGCATTGTTTTAAGTAATTAAACTAAATCCCACATTAAAGTTTTTGAAATAAGCTAGAATTAGGGAAAATATAGCAATTTTTTTTAACTGGCTAAATCAATTTTGTGAATATATTAATTGCTGTTAATGAAATTTTGTTTACATTTCTATTCTTCCTATTGTATTATGTATTAAACTTTAAGAGAAAATAACGATTTTAATATTTGTTTTTGTAATTTAATTGTCAACTTATGTAATTAATAATCATAAATCAAAATTGAAATCCATATATTGTCAATAGAGATGAATCTTTCTATGTCAATCCCTCACCCAACCAGTACATGATGGTCGTTAAAAAGTCTAAAAATTATTACATGCAAATCAATCGATCAATTGGGTTTTTCAAAGTCAGTTGTTATTAAGAAGTCACAATATATGCAGCCGTTGTAAGGAGAATGTTCCACATTTATTTATCAGTTGATAGCTTTTGTCTTCCATATTTCATCTGTACATAAAACAAAATGTGATAAAGACAGATATTTTATCCTTAAATACTCAGTTATAACTTAAATGCCATTAAACAGTAGTTAAAATATTATTTAGCTATTTTGAAATCTTAAAAGCATTAATATATCATGGTAATTGTAATTATCATAAAATGACTTTATTTTACAATATTTGTCAAATTTATTGGCTTGTAGCACAACAGATTACCTGTCTCTTTAAAATGTCGAAAGAAATATAAACAATTATTTAAACCTGCCAAACAAGAAAACAACTGTACAATTGCAAAAATCGCTTGTGTGCATGTATATTAAGAATAATATATTTTATTGCTTTTCTATAATAAAAAGTAATACATAAGAAGTTATGTCTTAACTTGACTTTTATATAAAACTTAAAATTGAATTTATTATCCTTTCATGGTAAAAGTCTTTTGTTAGGTATATTGCCTTTTATCCAATTCCTAAATTTCAGAGTAATTTTTTTATATATGGAATTTATTATTCAATAATTAATATGAAACTTGGATTTAGAAGTTTCAAATATATCGCAAAAAGAGTATTTTTAAGATAGAACTGTAAAGAAAAATATAACAATTTGTTGAATACTTTTTTTAAAAAATCGAATTATATTGATACTAATCTTTTTATTTAATACTAATAGTATAATTCTATAAACAAAACTATTATAATAGAAGGGTGTAAAAACAAATCTGATAGACTTTAAATGTAGAAGTAGCAGTTTTATTAATAAAAAATTATTGTGAACATATTTGTATGTGCAGATGTTTCAGAAACAATCGTTTCGCCATATAGGAATCAAAAAGAGCAAATTTTCAAAACTATGTTTTACCTCCAACGTTAAATATACTAAGTTTGATAATATCAAATAGTATGTAATTTTTATTGTAGTGTTAATACTTAATCAAAGCTTTGAAATAAAAATTATTAAATTAGTTAGATACTTATAAAAGTCTTTATGTATAATATACCTCACAGTTATCTTGGTAACTTTGTATTATAATAACATGTGCATTTATTTCCCTTTTTGGAAACAGTTTTTTATGAGCATGCCAAATAAAATAAAGCAATGAAGTTCCAATTTTTTTTACGAGTGTTTTCGTTTTTTTTAATTAATGTAGTATTCCTTTTTTTGTCATGATGTTTTTGTAAAATCTGAATTCTACTTATAATGTTATTTTAACATTTATGAAGAAATAATTATTAGAGGGTGAAAACAAAACTATTTTTATGGTAAATTTGTATTTTTTTGCAATAGACATTTATAAATTTATTAAAGCATCAATGTAAAACATAGTGATAATTTTTTTTTTAAATAAACTTTGTATGAAAAATATTTATGGGCAAGATATAAATTATTTGCTTGATTTCTGAAGTTCATTTACAAAATTTTAGAAATCATATACTTGCAACAGATTCAAATACTCAATGAAAGAAAAAAACATACTCTCTCTTAGAAATCATAAACATTGGCCCAATATTACTTCAAGCATTGTTTGAAATGTGTTTTATTACAAATATTTAATTGCACTGAATTCCTTGAACTGAGACTTAATTTACACTGCATTGCAGCTGGTTTGTTCCTTGTGTTTTTTTTTTTAATTATTAAAATTACGTAATTGAATTGTGATAATGTCATGTTTGCCATCCATAGTTAATCCTTCCAGAATTCCTTGTGTTCATTTGTTATTTAAGTGGTGACTATTTATGATTGTTGTACTTTGTTTATATTTGTAAGGTGCATAAGTTTGTGTCCATTTAGTTTTTGAAAGTGTTTAGTACATTTTATGTAGCAGGTATTAAATATTGTGTATATGTGAAATTTTTAAATAAAATATATTTGCTTGCATTTATAGATTTTTTTTTGTTTATATAAAGCTATAGTACACCCAATATAAAAACTTCTCATGTTTATACATGATTTAATTTTTTTAAAAAAACTTTTGTATGCACTCAGTATTTTATATTGAGATATTGTGTACATGAGGTACAAGTTCAAAAGCAGCTATATGAATGAAAAGCTTATTTTTGTGTAAATCGCATAAAATTTTCAAAAGTCAACTATTGTTAATGTAATAAAAATTCTTTTTGGAAAAAAAAATTAAATAATATAAAAAAATTTCTTTAAAATGAGTATGTTCTCAGATTAATGAATTAGTTGTAATCTAAATTTTAATTTTTACATAACTTGTTTTGCAACTGTGTGAAGGCTTTTAACTCGTTTTGCAACTGGTTTCGTTACCTTTTGTTTAAGAAGCAAAGCCGCTATGTTCACATTCCAGCCAATCAGGAATCAAACTATATATCTGATTCTCATTTTCAAATTCGTTGGATATAGCTACTTTTACTTCTGTAAACTTCGCTTTTTAGTTTTTATTAGTAAAAACTGTTTTTCCTCGTTTATTATGTTTTAAAATTAAGGCCAGAGCTATAAAATACCTATTGATTCCGCAATCTCATTTTTCGAATTTTTGCATATAACTACTTTTGCATTTGGGCTACTCTGGAAGTGCATTTCAAAAAATTTATATTGAAAGCACAATACCTATTTTCCACCTATGATTCAATCCAATTACAAGAAAGCAACATTTTATGCATTTATTTATTAAATTGAAACTATACAGAATTCGCCAACAGGCGAAAAAAAATCAGACAATCGTTCACAAATATCAGTAAACATTAGGATTATTTTTACAAACCCCGAAAAATTCTTATGTCTATTTTTTAAAAAAAAAAATCGTCCTTAATATTTATTTACATATCATTTTCTATCCTTATCAGCAGTCTCCTGCACGTCATGTACAGAAGGCACCGACGGGGCAGGCTGCATGAACGGACCACCAAGGGTGTGCATGGAGGGCGAACTTGAAGGACAGGGGGACACAGAGGCCCTAGTGAAGGTCAGTTCTGGTCCACCAAATTGGTCCTGGTCATCTTCATCGTCTTCCTGAAGAATCAACAGATTGGCTGTGCTCAGGTTGTCCTGATCGTCAGGGGGAAGGTCGTCCCATTCGTCAGCAACGGCCCCTCTGTCAGTTCCGAACTTCTTGACGTCCGGCAGACTCTGGAAGCGGGACGCTGCCTTTTCCATGAGTCCGGCCATGCTTCTCTCGTCGAAGGATTGTCTCCTGGAGGGTCCTTCAGGCGATTTAGAGAAATGAGTAAATTTGATTTTAGCGTACTAATTTTTTGTTAAAAATGGGTTTGGATTTTTATTGATTATGTAAAGAAACTCATTAAGTGTCACATCTGAGTTCCAGCAAAAATCATATCACCAACATACATTTGTTTGTTTGAAACGTTTGTTACTATACAGAATGATCAAGGTTACATTCAAATTAATACCCCCAAAAATATGGTGAAAGTAACCTTTTGTAGTTGAGCCTTATTTAGTTGTGTCACTTTTAAAATTAATTTTAATTAATTAATGCTGTATAAAATTTATTTTAAATGTACACTTAAAATGATAAGGTGACCACTTAATAAATAGTTTATTCCCCATGCAATGTTGAAAAATATAAATTTACAATCAGATTTTGCATTCAAACTATAGACGGAATAAATTTTAATGTTTAATCTTTCCTAAAATAAAAATATATCCTCAATTGAACACCAAATAACATACGAAGGTGGCAAAATGAGACCGATTACCTTCCAACCAGTGGAATTATACAAAACACAAAGTATCATGTCTGGTCTAGTATGATATACTCGGGAACAACCTAAGTTGAACCTAAAGCAATTGAATATTTATGCATATCATAGCTTCCGCTTCAGGTTCAACTTAAGTTGTCCCCTAGTATAGCATCATAATTAAAAAAAATATGACATGTATCACAGTTCTTTTTGTAATACAATAAAAGTATAACTCTGCAGTTAATCTAAGACTTTGAGATCGCGATTTCAACAAAAAGTGGATATATCGTTTTTACCTCTGAAGCCTTTCATATGGATAACGAAACATAAGTTTATATTAATTTTAGTTTCATATTAGAATATAGTAAAAGATAAGTAAATTATGTGTAAACTACCCACCTATGACTTCCAGTGTCGGATTTTCATTTCGAAAGAGAGACAAGACTTCGTTGTCCTCTGTCCTCTCAGGGATCGCATGAAATGCGACCCACCTGTTTTGAGGCTGGTTGTGGACCTTACGTCGCAGGTGGGGTCTCTTCATGGGGACGACTTTTTTTACCGCTTTCTTGAGGACCCCCTTTGAAGTATCCGAACCCTTTCTAAGGTTAATCCTTTGGCTTGGTGGCACGGGACTTTGTGTGGTGTCTGCCTCCAGAGAGCCATCTTCAGGTAACTGGAGTTGTTGACTTGATCTAAGGAAGGCAAAGGTGATTTGCTTTAAATGATGATACTTAATGAAATATTTGTTGTCTATATTGACTTGGAAAAAAAATCGGTATTTGCTTTGTACAGGACGCCTATGATTCCCAATTTGCTTAGCTTCAGAAATCATCATGACATTTTGATCGCGATAAATGTAAAGTGAATTAACCCCCATCTACAAGGAGGATTTATCACTGTCCGATGAATATCTAACTCGCAACTCTCCGATTACCGCTCTTCAACAAGACCACTGATAAACGCAGGAATCGAAATCGACTGTGTATCACGCATGTCCATGCATGGAGAATCTAATGGATTATAAACGATGATTTGGTCCACCGCTGTGTAGAAATTAAAGAAATCGAATAAAATTTAAAAAAATCGAATTTTCTAAATCAATTCAATTGAAGGGGCAAATGGAAAAAGGGGTTAACTTACAAAATCACTTTCCAAGTTAAACAGTTTTTTCACTGACAACAATCTTAAAAAAAATACATAACAGTCGTATTGATAACCTGACGCGCGATTTGGCGGTTTTAATTTCAAATTTGGCGGTTTTATTTTGGAGTTTTGGTTGGCGCGCTGTTCAGTCGTATAATAAAAGAGTTTCTTTCCATTTGGGCATCCACTATTTATCGCCAAAGAAAAAACTGGCGCGAAACTTTTCCTATTCATCGATCGTGAGGATGATTAGTGGTGGTAGGTTAACAAAATTGGCACGTTTTCGCACAATTGACATTTAGTTCCGCTTAATGAAATCGAACCATTATGAAACATATACTTTTTACTGCTCTGTATCTGCCTAAATAAATCAAGTAGGGTCATACAATTTTGAGGGAAGACGCACATGTTTTCATAAACATCTTTCATCTACATCAAAATCAGATTTTTTTTTCAAAAATGTTAGTTAACCCTGGTTTTGTATGTTATCTAAAACGGGAAAAAAATCAATCTTACCGTAGGTTAGAACTCGGCATTTGCTTCAAATCCGGCGCAAACTCGTTCCCATTAAAAAACAACGATGGATTCGACACCTTCCAGTTGTTGCTGCCGCTCTCCAGTGTTACAGTGTCGAGATTTTGATTGGACACACTGAATCTGGTGTTCAGTTTTCCGCCAACCAGCGTCCAGAGAGAAGCTCCCCTATTTCCCATCCCGTAAGTTGCAGCTATCTTGTCCTCTTCGTCGTCTTCAGTGAATTCCGGCACAAGCAGATTCTGCTTTTCTTGAGGTATTCTAGGAATTAAGAAAATACAATTTGTCAAAGTTACATTCTCCAAAGATGTAAAAATAGAAGAAAAAAATTAAAAAAAATTAATATAAAAAAACTTTTATATAAAATGGAATGAAAAATGTAGTTTTCTTTTTAAACAAATATCTTCATATCTAAACTTTGCAGCGAAATACCTTGAAAAACTGTAGGGTTTTCTACAGTTTTCAGTTTTTCTGCATAAAACTCTTAAGGTTCTTAACACTACAGAGCTCGCGCTATGGTTGAGAGACACAATTCAGAATGCGAATAGAATTGTCGGTAGAACGAAATTGAAAAAATAAGGTTTGGGATAGCGTATTCTTATTAGAGGTCTCCACTTATTACGCCAAGCATGGCGATTTGGTCCGCTTGTTTTTCATTAAACCCTGCCAAGGACCAGCACACATTCATCATTTATTAACAAACGGTCATCTTAACACATAAATATATTTACATGTTGCACAGCAGTTTTAATTTTCATAAATCTTTTCACTCGAGGTAAGGCAATATTGTTCTTACTATCCCAAACGGTACAATAACAGTTCAGAAAATAAACAGCTAATAATCACTCAAACCTCTGATCAACCCTTTTCTCCCCATGAGCGAAATCATCTGGTCGATTCGATCAATTGTTAGTTCTTGCAAGCCTCTCATTCGTAATAAGTGACGGTCCCTAACACTAACAGTAAGTGATGGCATTCCAGTAAGAATTTTTTCCATTCGTCTCACATCCAATTCGTTTCACCTTGCATTTAGGAGCGCGAGCGTGGAAGGGTTATTAATAAACTTGCATTATCGCGATTTTTATATAGGTTTTTCTGACTTTTTTTTTAACTGTGAATTATTTTATTAAAACCATGTCTTATATTTAAATATTTTAAAATAACTCAATATATTAAAAACATTTAAAATTTTGAAACTACAAATGCTATGCGTGTAAAGTGATAACAGTATTCTATTTAACACATACATAATAGAGCATTCGAGGAAACTAACGTAAACAACAATCTTTTTTCGAAGCGAATTGTTGCCAAGATACTTTTCGAACTCTATATCTAGACTCGAAGGACGTTTTTCTTTTCTATACTCTCCTGCTGGAAAAAAATATCGAACCGAAACAACCTGAAATTCTTATGTTAACCTTTTTACTTGCAGTATTATTTTCTGAATATAATCTCAGAAATAGTGCTGAATCAATTAAGTTTTTCTCAATTGCATATTCCCAGTGATATGCTTTTGTTACTTAGTGGTTTTTGAAGAATTTGACAAATAATAAGGAAGTCTAATTGTCTATCTACAACTTGTAACTTAAATGAAAAACGTTACATAAATATGTTTTTCATAGTATTACAATGAGAAAACATGTATCGTATATTTCAGGTATAGTGTTAAAGGTTATTTCTTTCTGATAAAAAATAAGTGTTTAAAATATGTTTCACTTGAAAGCAGTAATTTGCTAATTTATTATTACCATATTTGTACTAAATTATGAAAAAATAAGTATAAAAAGTGCCCTTTGTTTCTTAGCAGTTTCGTAAAATATATACATGTATAACGGGTATGGAAAGCTATAAAAATTATAATTACATTTTTTAATCCATGTTTTGCCCATTCCACTGAGCTAAAACAATAATAGACACTGGAACGTACTCCCATTGAGTGACAATGTATTTTACCATGCCAAGCGAATGCATACTATTCGGAATAAAAATCTAGAAAACATTCTACCTTTGCTTTGCAGGAGTCTTACGTGACGTCACAAAAAGATTTAAAGCTGTTTTTTTAGATCCCTTTCGGCTTCTGTTTCTTGTTAGTAAGAAAGTAATTTAATGTATTTTCGAAAGGCGAAATGTGTTTTTAAATCTACGCAAACCTATGCGGAAGGAGTATTTTTCCTACATTTGCTCAAACAGGCGCAAAGTGGTCGTGCAAACTAGAACTCGGTAAATTGTTTATTATTGTTTTAGCTTAGTGGCCCATTCTTATTCAAATGTATTTGAATATTATAATATAAATACTTACTGCATTTTCGCAACCGACCCTCGGTACGTTTTCTTCTTGTAACCCAATGACGCCTCCGTGTAAGGCAGTTTTATGTCCAGCGTGTAGAAGTAATTATCTCGCATCAAAGGTGGTGGATTCGAGTTCAAGACATCGACTCCAAGATACGAGACCTGGAATGACATTATTTATTCCAGGCGATGTTTGCTCAAGCTATCTGCTGCAATAAAATGTGAAAGCGCGTTTTTGTGTAAGTAACTCACCTTCATGTGCCTGTCTATTATCCAGTTGAGTTCAAAGTCTTCGTCATCGTCTCCAAATGGATTAATTAGTTGCTCGGCCACCTAAGGAATATAAGTTCGAATAAATATTATTTAAAATCATAGTACACGGTGATAAATCATAACTTATAAAGAATATTCCAACTTAGACAGGTTATATCTCCGTAATCAGGTAACTTAAAATAGCATTTTGCATGTAATTGTAAACCTAACATTCTAAAGTTTAAGGTGTATGTACACACTTGAAAAAATAATTAATTACTAATTTAAAAATCTAGTTTTTTCATGTGTGAAAACACTTTAAAAATCATGATTCATTAAAAATACTGAATAAAGTCAAATGTTGATTAGGCAAATAGCATTTTATAAGCTAATTAGAATGTTTTTCCAAAATGATTACGTAAGTTGTAATTAATCTAAAAGCATACTTTTTGTTGGAAATTACTCAAAGTACCTTTCTTAATGTTATGGACCTCCAAAAAGTTTATAGTATTTACAATTTTTTTAAAAATAATTTTTAAGGGGGTCCGATACCTTCGACATTTTTTTCTTTATTTTTATACTTGTACAATCCAATTTTTTTTCTCTTTCTAAGTATGCATAAAAAACCATTTTAAGACGCTCAATTTTTTTTTTAATTGCACATTTATTTTTAAATTAAAATTTTAGTAAATTTTTTAACAATTTTAAAATTCCTACTCCTTTTTTGTTTTTCAATATTTTGAAGCAATTTTTTTTATTTAAGATCCTGAATAATATGTAAATAGATGTATGCATTCAAATTTTGATTCAGATACATCACTTTAAAAAAATAAAATATATTAGAAATTTTTGAAAAAAAATTGACGAAAAAAAATAAAATTCCATTTTAAGTGGTTTTAAAAAACAAATTATGGTAAAAATAGGAAATCTGAATGCATACATCTATTTAAAATATATTTATCTTGCTATACACACAAAAATTATGATTTTAAGTATAATAGTAAAAAAGCCTTAGCATTTTTAGTGTTCATTAAATTTCAAAACCACGAACAGAGATATTTGCTTTTAAAGTTTACATATGATACAACTATGTTATAGGAACACATCATTAAAACATTCATAACTAAAAAAGTAATAGGAATTTTTTGAAGCAGTTTTTTGTGAGTTATTAAGATAAGTTTGAATACTATTTTTTAAATATAAAAAAAAAATGACTTTTTTTGCGAATTTTGGGTATCGGACCCCCTTAACTTCGAAAATTAAAAAAAAAATCACATTTCTAACTTTAAAATTCTTTTAAAAATTCATTTTTTAGCGAATCTTTATGATGGAGGTTCATAAACATCTCACAACTAACATAAAGCTGAATTAAAAAATTAATTTATCAAAACATTTAAGCAAACTTGAGTTATTATGTTCAGGGACATATGGTGAAAACACAATTCTTCAGAAAATGACCGTAAAGTTTATAAAACATATTCCCATTCTAAGCTGGGCCCTAGAAAAACTCTTCGTAAATAAAAAAGTGTTTGGAATATTTATTCAATATTGGTATCATCTGAAGGAAAATAAATGAATTGGGAATTAATATTGAACAAAAATATGTTTTGTAATTTATTTTTTTTTGTAAAAAACACATACAAATATACTATTTTATCGTCTTTTATACTCTATCAACAGTCTGCTTTCTGTTTTAATTTAGTAAAGTTCTTTTTTTTATTACTGTTTTTTCTAAGCTCGCCCATCTGCAACAAATTTCTATTTTAAAAAAAATTAAATCGTTTTTTAATGTGATTAACATATATTTCCTTCAATCAACAATTAAAAATAGTAAAACTTTAAATAAAATTGCGATTTAAACAAGTGCATACCTTCAGAAGGCCCATGTAAAAAAACAGTTGAAAAATTGTGAAAATTGGAATGTATAATTCGAAGTTTTGGTCAGGTTTATCTGGAATTTCCACATATTGCCGACCAAAAATGCAAGCTCCAAAGAATGCGTACGTTGCAAGAGTGACGACCTGTTGAAAGCAGTAAACAGTTTAATGAATGGATAAAATTATCCAATGAATTCCTACTATCCAATAAGAATTCTAAATAATTTTAATAAGACAATTAAAAACTTACTTGGGTGTACACCAATGGAATACTGATCCAATCATAACTCCATAAAAGACCACATTTTGAACGAAATTCATTAAACTCCTGAAAATAATTAACCATTTAAAATCAGTTAAATATATCGAATATAACGTGAAAGTAATTTTAACCTAACAAACAACGTTACAAAAGTTTGTCAGCCATTTTGAAGGTAAAAGCCATTAACATACAACATATAGCAAACCTTTATTTGGAAAAGTGTGCAGTCTAAAAGAAAAAATGGGGAAATCGCAACAAATTCTGATTTGATGTTAAGAAGCTAAACTATTGATCACACTATTTTGTTATAATTTGCTGCTTTTATTCTTCTATAAAAACATATATGAGTACAATAAGAAAAAATATATACTTAAAAATGAGTACTTGAACCTACTCGTTTTTCTTTAAGTGTAATTGCATGTTAAATGAGCCATGACGTACTCAAACTTAAGTAATCGTACTTTCTCAAAAATGAGCAGTGTGATTTAATATTGCTAATTTCAACTTCTTTTCAAGCCATCCTAACAATGCGACCTGACAAATGTAAAAAAGTTTCTCAAAAGATGGTTTTCCACATTATTTGATGTCAATTGCTTAAATGGAAACCGAGTTATTACACTTATCTTACTTTCCATTCTTTTGGCACCCCTTTTTAACATTTCTTCTGTTTATAACTTCTTCACGTCGCCCTTGTAGCTTAACAGATAAGACCCTGAATTTCTTTGCTTGAAGATCTGCGTTCGATTCTCGATAAATCTTGGTTGTGATTGTCGCTATTTATTGAAAGTGATTTATGAAAGTAGGCTAGCGTATGCAGTTTTTTACTCAATGCACTCATATTTCAGTTCATGTCTTTTTCAAAATCGAAACTTATGAATTCGGAGACATGATAAGCATCGAATGTACTCAAAATTGAGTACCTCTTACTTATTTTTGAGTGCTATTTTAACAGCGTAATTTCCAATTAGTTCAATAGCCTCATGCGTAGTTCTCAAAAGTTGCATATGTATTGTTCCGACGCCAATTCGAGAAAAAAAAAAGTTCTGGAAAGACCGATGCAGCATCAAACGTGCGACAAAACGGGCAAGTCTCCAGGAAGAATGAAAATAAAGGCATTATTCCATCCAGGTGCCTTTTTCATGATATTTTTTTTTTAGGGGGAATCTTAATGCGTCATTCAATTCTTCATCAACTCTCTTTATCTGTCTCCGGAACCGAACTAACAGCCTCTCATTTGTTAGCCTTGCATCCCGCCTCACTCGTTAAGAGTCGTCACAAACAGCCAGGGAAGTTGTTTAAAATAGACGTTTCGTGTAATTGAAGGAAAAAGTGTTACTCAATTTTTGAAAGAGTGTGAGGGAATTGATTAATTTTTAAAGACATAAAAGAGTTCTGTTTTTGAAAAGAGTGTTGAATTCGATTAGAAATGTGTAGTTTATTTCATTAAACTTCTGCAAATCCATAATAATAAAAGAATGAGTCTGTGGTACACAAAACACTATCTTCCACTGCTCGGACATGTCCGAAATTTTTTAAATATATACTATTAATCCTTTAATTGGGCATCTGATGGTTGAAATATTAAAATTCCGTTTAGTTTTCCGTTTATAACGGTTTTAGAAGCTATTAATTTGAATGGGCATTAAAAAAAATAGTATCTGAATTGTTATAAAATCATATGATCTTGACTACAAAGAAATGCTTTAAAATAAATGAATATATATTTATAGTTTTAAATAATTGAAAGTTGGCAATCAAAAATTACTTTGGAGAAATAATTTTTTCTGGCAATTATACTTCAACGGAAAAAGTAACGGAAAAGCTAACATTCGGAGATGTCCGAATAATAATATACCAGTTATTTTGCCTTCGAGAAAATAATAGCGAAGGAATTAACGGGGAGCACGAACCAATGAGGTAAAAACATTTTAACGCGTGTGAAACCGCAGGTAACATCTATAATACGATAACGTAAATAATTTTATAAAGTAGTCTTTGGGTTTTGTATGCATGTATTTTAAGTAAATTACGACAGAACGCCTTTATTTGATAAGAAAATATTGACGAATGAAAACGTTATCTATTATTGGAACTTAAAAAACAACAATAAATATTGCATGGCTTGCAAGAGAGATTTTATAACCAACCATTTACAAATAGAAGAAATCTATATATACTTTTCCGGAATATTTTTTTTTCATCAAATCGTATTATATTATTTTTAAATTGTTAGTTATTTTAAAATTTAATTAAAATTATCCATCTACTGTAATTGGTTACTACAATGACTTTTTCTCCGTCATCATAAAATATATTTCAATTGTCAATATTGAATATATTAATATTAAGCCAGTCTGTAACTAGACTGGTCTATATGCGTATGAACTCCGTGGAACATACACCAGTTTAGTTTACCGGTAGTCTTTAATTGAGCTTGATGCAAAATATTATGTTATTCAATAATGCATATTTGTGCTCATTTTATTATAAAACCAGTATTTCAACGCAAGAGAATGGAAAGACCAACTTTAGACGCCCGTCTGACTTTTATGTTAAAGAAATTTACACTTAATACTATATACTAAATTCGCTTTCAGTTAATATATGTTTTTATATGATCTTGATAAAACAGCTTATTTAAATATTTATTTTATTAATTGCAATAAGGTTCCAAAAAAAATTGGGGATTCTTAGAAATTGCTCCTACGAAATACTTCAATGAAATATATTACATTTCCAAAAGCTACTGGATATCATTGCTCATTGCTATAAAACAAGAATTTTGCAGCTTTTTTACGAAAATAATTGCTGCTACATTAAATATTTCCCCAGTAAAGTATATTAAAATTTATTTTTATATGTAATTAGATATATACTAGTTATTTTTATAATATGTTACTGACTTCCATAATGAGTTTAAGACCATTGGAATCTGTGATCCTGCATTCCTGCTTGGCTTCCCTCAGTAGGTTGATGAACCACGTGCAGGGAATCCAGAATGTGTTGAATTCAGTGGACGGGACCGAATTGAGCATCTCCAACTCCAATTTTGTCATGAAACCTTGGAAGAAAACGATTTATGTTTAAGAAGACTGTAAAATACATACTTGTCAGAATTAGAACTCAATATAAAAGTACCACGATGAATATAATGCATTGTACTTTTGATTTTGTTGAAAATTTTATGTAATTTCTTAAGAGGTGAGTTAAACAATATTCAAAAATATTTTAGGTTTAAAATAAATTGTTTCTTTTGCTATAAAAACACATAACGTTTTCAAAAGTGATAAGTGTATAATACATATTCAGTTACGTAATTATTAATTCTACTCCACTTTGCAGTAAAGTAATAGAAAAATACTTTTAAACATATAGCTGATTTTTTTTTGATTTTCATGAAAATTTAAAATTATTTAAAGAAACAATGAAATAGCTTTAAATTTTCTTCAAAACAAAATTTTCCATTGTATTTTAATTACAAAATATTAAGTTTTTTTAATATAATATTACTTTTAACAATTGTTATAACTCCGACATTCATAAGTGTAAGATAAGCGTTTATTGCGACGTATATTCAATTAAATAACCAACTATAAGCACTTTACGAATCATATTAACTACACAATGGGCTGTCGGGGACGGTTTGGGATCTATTCCGAAAAAAAAAAAGACACGGGAACAACGCGTGGTAATTTTGAACCATTGTCAAATGACAAGAACAACAAGTGAGCTGGTACCCATGATGGCATACAGACATTTGGACCACGACAGATGCACAAGTCTTCTTTAGATGGCGAATGTTTTGGCGGACAACGCGGAATGAAACTCGTAACCCTACGATTGAGAGTTCGCTGCACTCACATGACAATATTCGAACCCACAACGCTCCTATTAAGAGTACACTCCGAACAGGCCAACGCGGGATTATAGTGTTTAACGCAGAAGGTGGTTCAGGGGGTTCAAACCCCTCCCATTCAAAGTCAAGGGGTGGGGGGGGGGAGATATCAAGTTACTGTAAAAATCATAAAAATACTTTTAAAAAATAGAAAAATTAAAACATTTCGTATAATACTTCTTGTTGGGTTGCATAAGGGAAAACTTGGTATTTTTCGGGGGTCTTATCTCAAACAAGGGTTTTCAAAAGGCTTCAGAAATATGCTTTGAGGTCATTTTTGTCTCAAACTAAGCCTAACATGACATCATCGTATTTTTTTTTTTTTTTTTTGGCATTTGGATTTCGGCGACAAAGGGAAAAGATCGTCAAACGGGGCCGCATAAACAAAATGCTGCAAAACCATATATTATTCAAAACAAGGAATCTCTAAATTTATTTCCTAATTAAATATCACTATATTTATTAATTTTAAAAATAGGTAATGACTGATATTGGTAGCCAGTTCATGAAAAATAAATATTGTTGTTTCGATATTTTTCTGCCAACGTATTCCTGTGTAGTTAATAAAAATTAATAAGTTTTTTTTAAAAAAAGGGGGAATTTAAAAAAACTTTTGTGGAAGGGGACATTTTCTTGATTTTGGTAGAGAACTAAAGAAAGAGAGTTGTCTAAAAAAATTCGTTGTTAAGTCCCTGAATCAATGAACCACCCAAATGAAAAATCTATAACTACGTGCCTGGTTTAAAGGTCAAATGCATGTTTGAAACCCACCTGCTTCCACCAAGTGGTCTCTGGTTGGGAACCTCCTCTTCACGGCCATGCTGATGGACCTCAACACCAGAATCAGCGCCACGTTCAGATACCTCATCAGAGTTCGCCTCAGAACCCGACTCGTCTCGTCGTATCCTGGGACGTACAAAGAAATACTGTTCATCAATCTAAAAACGAAAAAGACATTAGTTTGACACTGGACAAAACATGCATTGCTTTAAAAAAATCGTTTTTGAACCGTTTGAAATATTATTAAAATTGTAACATATATCCAGTGGCGGCTCGCCCACTACAGCAAGTACAGCCGGGCTGCACCTAAATTCATCAAAAACTAAAATCAGATATTTTACTAATTTTCTTAAATGAAGATTATAATTGAAAATGAAATTTCTACGGTAGTAAACAAAATCTCCGATAAATAGCAAACCTTTTTGCCGTAATGCACAATTCAGAAGGGAAAAAAACTTCAGTCAATGAAAATTGCAGCTAAAAAGCGAAGTCAGAAATCGGCTGCATCGTTGCCATGACAACCTTACGTGGTATGACTTCCCCTTCACGTTAAAATGAGACTGTGACGTCACAAACGCAGCTCAAAAGGATTTTTTCAACTCGAGCTGTAGTTGGGAATTCTGTGAATTGATTGGCTCCCGTGTTTGAATCGGCGGGACGTGTGGGGAGGGGACCGAGAATTTTACTAGCATCTCTAGACCGCTTTGCCTGATGGAGGAAAAGCCCATTGGCTCGATAATTGTTTCAGCTTTGGCGGTATTGATAAGTGCTGTTTCGCAACCCTGTGGAAGGAATGGCTGTTGAGGGAGTGAATGGGAACAATTCGATGGACAAATGGATTTCTGAATTATTTTAATGATTTTGGATTCACACACTTTTATCTTTAATTTTTGATTTTATTTTTCAACAAACAGATGTTTTATATGACATTCTTCAAAAAAAAATCTTTAGATATAAATTATTGTCTTCAGCAAGTCAAGGTAATTCAGAACATTATAAGACAAAACCATAACGAGAACACGTTCAAACGTATTTTTGAAATTACGAATTCGAAAACAGAAATTGTTTTCAAAAGACAAGATGACTTCCGAACTCACGAAGATGTGTTTAAGAAATTTAAAATGTTATATTTTGAAATTTTGGATACCATAATAATGGAATTTGACGTAAGATTTAAAGATAGCGAATGACTATATTTTTTTTGTTTTGCCGATTCCTCAAAGTTTGAGGATTTATCGATAAATATCCCAAAAATGGCTTTTGAAAGTTTGAAAAAGTTTTTTTTTTTTTTTTGGGGGGGGGGGGGGGGGGTCACATGATTTCGGCTGCACTAACATTTTCGACCACGGGCCGCCACTGCATATATCAATATCGAGGACCTCATTTAATAAAATGGGGTATTAATTTCTAGAAATAATGTGACCCTTTGTTCTCATTTCAGATTTCTGCGGAAGTCATGCCACATTCCCGATACTCCCATTTGGGCTCGAGTAATTACGATCAGTAGAGTATCGGCGTAGCATGCATAACGTCCCGGGTTTGATTTCGGGTGACAGCCAAAAGCACTGCTCTACATTGGTAAACTGACCAGAACACAACTTTTACTACCATATTATTCACAGCGACTTGCTTATCTTCACCCGTGATACGCTTCACGGGAGCTCTTTATTCGTTCCCTTGTCCGACTCTCGGAGAAGGGGATACTGTGGTAGTCCCTTCATACGCCCATAGAGTAATTACTTTAGCCCGATCAGTAAAGTATCGGCGTAGCATGCATAACGTCCCTGGTTCGAATCCGGGTGACAGTCAAAAGCACTGCGTTATTTTTCAATAAATTCTATATGATAATGAAAATATTTCTAAGTTTCATCTTTCATGAACATTTCTTTCAATTACGAATGAACAAATTGTACATATTTCAAAATAACAAATGTTTAACAACTTCTTTAAATAGTCCAAGTTTATAATTAAATAATCCAATAAACTATTTATATAAGTAATTGCATATTAAGGAAGAAGAACAATCAATGGACTCTCAGAGTGGCTGACCAAGAGTTTTCCCAAGAAGGAATCACAAGTTTTCACTGCAATACGCGCAACTTTTAAAATCAATAAAACTCTATTTTGCAGTACATTGCACATTTCTTGCATTGAGTAAGTGTTTGAAACTATCGATGTAACAATAATTAAGATATAAATTTTTTTAGGGAACTTATTGAAAATACAACTTCAACACCTCTGCGGGGAAAATAGTTTTAAAAATTCGGTATTTCTTTAACTATTCATATAATAGTATGGTACAGTATTCAGTTTAAATACAGTGTGGTCCCAAATTTCTCGGCGAAAGCCATTGTTTAGCTGTATCACATTTAGCTCTATTGGCATAATAAAATGTTATTTTCTCCAACTACTTCGCTTATATTTTAAACAAGTCTCTAAACGTTAGTAGCAACCTCTGAGCTAATAAATAACTGGAGGGATGACTCCCATTGGGGGAAAATATTTTCATGAATACTATTCGGAAGAAAAGGTTTCATTAAATACTAGAGTACTAGAAAAGGTTGAACAAAACATTTTACTTTGGCTATTTCATCGTTATAGCCTATTGAGATGGTTTTGAACATTTGATTAATTAATTTATATATTTATTTTTCTTGTAACTTTGTAACTAAGAAAGCATGCAAAATACATTAAATGTGTCACATTTTAATGTATTTTTGAAAACCAGAAGTGGAGTTTTAAATCTAGGATTTTTGCACTACATCCTAAGCCAAACACCATGCAAAAGGACTATATTTTTCTACCTTGGCTCAAAAGGATGCAAGCACGCTTAGTCTTCCCTCCAGCCATTATTTGAGCTCAGTGCTAGCAACAAACATGTTAGTTAAAGTATAACATTAAGAATAGTGTGTAGTTTGACAGCCAAATATTGACCACCGCCCGAAATTTTTTTGACCACTCTTTTTATCAGTGTTTAGTATAAAATTCGTACTTATCTGGCCATGGAATGGCTGTGTATTGATTCCACCACCTGGTGGCAATAAAGGAAACATAGAACCCGAGGACGAAACTCAGAGGAATTAGATCCATGAATGTTGAACAAAGGAACACGATTCTTTCGAATATTCTGAAACAGAGATATCAACAAAAACAATTTTAAATACTTAAACATAGTTTAAAAAAATACTTCCCCCGAATCTATTAACTTAATTACATATATAGTCGGCTTGCTGCAGAAGCACAGTAAGTCTTGAAGGAAAAGGTGCCTCAGTAAGTCGCAAAAAACTGTTTTGAGATATGTTATTGCTTTTAAAAATATATATTGTGCTGTTTTAAATTTTATTGCACGTTTTGATCATTTAAAAAGTACTAATTCAGACCATTAGGAGCACATATTGTTTAAAGAAATTCTCTAATGAGATGGGAATAGTTGTAATTCAAAAAGGAAACGTTTTTCATTTCAGTAAAGTTAGAAATATAATTTTTTTTTTTATTTTTTTTTTTTTTACAAGTTTTCAATGCATTGCATCACATAGCAAAGCGGTATTGACCAAAACTGTCTAAAAAGGCATTCAAAGTCATTGGTTGAGATACACAAGTACGTGGCTATCAATCGTTTTTGGCATCTCATGTAAAAGCTTTTTAATTTAAGGTAGGGGAAATGCAAAAAAAAGACGATTACAATCTTGTTATACACAGTATGACTAATGTCAGTTATGACAATATACTGCAGTCATACAATCATAATTCCTGGATTTGTTAAAAATGTTATTATGTCAATAACGTAACCAGGTTTTATTTTTGGAGGAGGATAAATATTGGGTCAATTGCAAAATATTTTTTATGCTCTACAAAAAGCAAATCATTAGGTATAAAACTAACTTCCAATTAAACATTACATTTATTAGTTTTTTTTTTAAATAATAGTAATTAATAAAAAAAATATTAATTTATAATTTACCTTTGATAGTTTGAAACAATCAGTAACATTTAATGTACATTACAATTATCTTTATATATATTTCTCTTACGCGGTGATTGAAAAACGCTGTTTTCTGTATGCTGAGTGGCAACAGTTTGTTTGTTTACGAAATTCTGTTGCGCCCGCATTTTTATTTTGCCATTATGTAAGCCATTTTGACGATTAACCCCTTCAATTCATTGGTAAATAATTATTTTGATGATGTCAGCTTAAATTAGGAAGAATATAAGCCTTATAAATTAAAAAATAGAAGTTTTGAAAAACGCTTTTCCCCAACCGGGGGTTGGCGGAGCGTTAGCGGAGCAGAGGGCGGAGCCTCCTAGTATTAATTTAATAAATTTGACACATATAAGAAATAAATAAGAATAAAAAGTATTAAAAGACTTAATTTATCCCTATTAATTTGAAAAGTAGAGTAAGTTTATTTATGTGATTTTTCACGGTTCACGCAACGGGCGCAATAGTGAATTGTAGATAGAAAATAAATAAATATTTCAAATTTGTTAATAATACTAAAACAAATAATTATTAAATTCTCACCTTCGTTGGTACTCCGAAATAATGAATCTGTACAGCAGGGTGAGACAAAGGTAAAAAGCCGTGAAAAACAACATTTCGACGTAAACCAACTTCCATATGCTGCCCCGCCATCGGAAAAGCAACCGGATGAAACCGCCCGAAGTGGACGAGGCAACGTCGTACTGGTAGCTCACTGTCATAGCTCGATTCGGCAACTGTCCACGCCTTTCTATAGATCACTTCGAATGCGAGAGTCAATCATCGAATGTTGCTAATATTTGAATGGATAAATTCAAGTCACATCATTTGTCCATAATGTATTACCGAGGACATAAGAAGCTTTTCTTAACTTGCTTGGATTGATACAAGTTATTCACAAAAGTCTTGACCGCTACTATTTTTGTTCATAGCCATAGTTTGTAGTCTTTATTCCAATAAAAATATTGTCGTCTGTAGATTTTTTATGAAGAACAAGTGTCATTTAAGCATGACAACCATTTCCTTTAAAAAATTAACATTATATTGATTCTGTAGCAAAATTAGGACTTTACTTTTCCATAGTTATCAGTTTGACGTCACAATATTTGAAATATTCTGGACCACTTACGCAATTATATTTATGGATTAAGCTAAATGGTATTAAAAGCTGTCAAAATTTTGCAATAAATAACAATATTCCAAATCTTGAATAAATATTTATCTTTTAGCATCTGGAAATAATTCAAAAGATTTTTTTCCCTAAAATATTTCAAAAATTTAAAACACTTCACAGAACTTTAACTATAAATATTTCACTCAAAAAAACGAGAAATTTAAGTAAACTGGAGATTTAGTGATAGGGTGAACCAATTAACCCCCAATGTCTTCCACAACAGACCACGTACCTTTCACAAATCACTTATCGAGCTGCCAATCTGTTCCAAAATCGTGTCATCAATGTCAATCAATGATGTGACTTGAACCAATTAACCCCCAATGTCTTCCACGACAGACCACGTACCTTTCACAAATCACTCATCAAGCTGCCAATCTGTTCCAAAATCGCGTCATTTTGGCCGGGGTCTTCCTTTCGTGGGGGGTGCACCGCAGAATAAAAGAATGGTTGCGCATAACCGTGAACCCACGTAACTGTTCGGCAAGTGCTTTTCAAAAACAGGGAGGCAGTCGAGTCTAAATATGTCCTGGCAACAAGTTAACCCGGGAAGGGGAATGTCGCCTCTTCTGCAATGCCAAACCACTGTCTTCAGGAGGCAGTCAATGGAGATTCAGACAAAGCAATCGGTGAGGTTTTGTTTGTTTTGGAATAGTTAGCTGCTTTCCGCCGTATCAGTTTAAATGTTTTTATCTCTTGACGGGTTTTGTTGGCTTGGAATTCAACAGTTTATCGGATTTCTGAATTTTATTTTTACTTTAACTTTAAATAAGTATAGTTTGTTTTGAAGTAACTTATACGTATCACATTGTGCGTGTATTTGAAAAATTGTGCTTATCGCGGTAATTTAGCACCCTTGCGATACAATCAAAGTATCAAGTGAGTTTGTAAATTCCTACCATTTTTAAATATAGCGATGCATTCTATAACCAAGCGATGGTTTAAACGTTAAACTTGGTACTGTATAGTTATTTTCACTATAGAGTGTTGAAGTTATTTTTCCGATTGATGATTTCAAAAGATTTTTATTTTAATATCGTATTTATTTTAAAATTAATAGTTTTTATATTTCAAATTAAAGCAATACATTTAACAATTTTTTTTAAATATTTTTATAAATGTAAAAATTAGAGTACGTTTTAAGTAAATATATCGATTTGAGAATTATGGACATGATTGCACGTTCGTAATTCTCAGTGGATTGAATCTTAAAATAATGCATTGAATGTAAATGATTTTTTATAAAGAAATATCTACCAGACCTTAAATACAAACTATTAAATAATAAGACAAATGTACTTATTGTTCCATATTATCATTGGTATATTGAACCATGCACCGGTAATTACTTATACAATCGATCTCTAGAAGAATTTTTTCAAAATATTTAATTGCAAATTATATATACTAACAAACAATAACCAGTTGACTGCAAATAAAAAATTAAAAGCAACTAAAGGCGAAAATTCTTATGATGGAAAACTATACAGTCGGACAAAGTAATTATATGATGAATGGATATGAACTTCGGTCAGTAATGTCATAAGTGCCGTGCTTTGCCTAAGATAAAAAATTTAAAACTTGAAAAAACTCACGCAATAGAAAGGTAATCACACAAATAAGTAAAAGATACGAGAATTTTACGAGCACATAAACATTTTATGCTGATTTACTTTAGCTTAATGTGATAGCTGAAAACATTTTTTAAGATGTAAGCACATGAATAATATATTAACTCTATTGATTTGTTGTTGTTTTTTTTACATTTTTTTCGAAAGCTACTACTAATTGTTGAAATTATTACGTTGAACATAGTATAGTAGTATCAGAAAGAAATATTTAATTAATCTTTCCCTTTATATAATTGCTTATTGAAATTTTATAAAGATAATATTATTGTCCTTGTATGAATAACTTATGGTTCCATAAATTTTGAATGTGTTTGGAATTTATTAATACACATGTGTAGTAGGTGAAAAGCAATTATTTTAATTTGCTGAAAACACTGACGATTGTTGTTTTTTGTTTCTTAGAATTTTCAAATGTATATCCCGAAATTTTTTCACCATCTGTGTGTACTAAAACATCATTATGTTAGCACAAAAGTTTTAAATATATTAGCATTGTTTTCATAATTAGAAAATTAAATAATTGTATGAAGTCAATTTTAATATGTGGATAACATTATTTATTGCAAATTATTTTACACGATTCTTTAGCTAATAAATATAATAATTATATTCAAAGAGCCAAATAACTCTTTTATTGAAAATAAAATTCAAATGCAGCTGTATCAGAGCACAGTCAGAAAGTTTTTTATTTGAAACTTCATTTCAGCAAATTATACAAATAAAAATTGTCCTAAAAAAAACTCGCTAACACAAAGAAGATAAACAAGCTATTCTGTCAGCTGTCTGTCCACCCATTCCCCGTACTTGATTTGCTTTATTCGAAAGTTTTACACACATTGGCGAATAATCTCCTATCGAGCAAGACCAAATTCATGTAAATCGAGCTATTTCCCAGCATGAAAAGTCAGCATAAAACCTTCAATCAAAATTTTTAAATTGAAAGTTTTATGCAGGAAAACTGCAGTTTTTTTTGTAATATTTATGAAATTTAAGGTTTTTGTTACAATATCTTTCATAAAAACTGTAAAAAACCTTTACGAAAATCCTGCAAAAAACTTCGATTTTTTATCATGAAGGGTAAATGCAGATATTTTAAAAGTTTGATGCAGAAAAATTAAAAACTGTTTCAATATTCTTCAGAAAACCTTCAATTTGTGAGTTTTTATAAAGGTTTTATGCTGACTTTTTTTGCTGAGTTGTCCCGGAGTAAAAGTATCGAAATGGAACACAATAAAAGTTTAAAATGCTGTTTCTATTCCGATTCCTTCTGCAGCCGATTTAAAGACGTTTCGCGGCAAATTGTATTCTAAGTCACGTACCCACGTTCTTTTAATAACCCTCTAATAAAACAATTGCAACCAACGCCATTTTTTTTCCTTCTTCATAACAATATCCATCCTTTCAGACAGGTGTTATTCATATCTCATTGGGTAGCAGACAGCGACATTGGACTGCAAGTTACTCATCCAACACCAGCGGTCTCCCTTGAAGCTCCCGCTCACAAAAGAACAAAATAAAAAAATAATAAAAAGCCTCTTTTGGAACTCTGTCCAAGATTCTGGAACATCACTCCCACAAACCGACGTCATCGTTCGAACAAAAAAGCACCCCGAATGTAACATCCTCTCCCTTCCTCTTCTGCTTCAGTTCGTGGCGGGTTGTTCTTCGGTCGAGCTGAACTCGCCAGAGATTCGTTACCTTTGCTCAGGAGGGTTCTTTGACAGGATGGTTCTAAAATAGGAACTTCGATCCTTCGAAGAATAATGGAACTTCTCAAATGGATCTTGACTGTGTGTTCTGTGGCTGGGATCGTCTATGGACTGCCCGGGAGGATACACGTCGGTAAGGTTCTCATTGTATTTTGAATGAATGGTTTCATTGATGAATATCGAAAGGATGAATGAATTTAGAAAACCAGTGAAGGGTTGCACCGGGGCTCTGGCACCCTCTAAATTTATATTAGAGATTCAATAACATTTTATAATTTTTCTTTACATTTTATTAATCTTATTACAATTTAACCAATATTTAATCAATTTTATTTCATAATGATCTTATGTTATCATCCCAAATCCAAATTGTCGTATCCTTTAAACGTATGAAATTCATTAACATCTGTTATGTAAATCAAAAGTACATAAAAACTTACGTAATACACTTATTTAGCTTTAAAATAAATAAAAATGGAGTTATGTTGACCTATTTTTATTCTTATGCATACTTTAAACTAGTATAAAATAATGTTTATTAAATTAAGATAATTATCAGATGTAAACATTATAGCTATTTACAGTTTTAAAGGATCACAGATAATTAATAACTTCGAATAATTAATATAATATAGATAAGTCAATAAAACCTATAAATTATAAATGACCAGGCTATAGTTTTTGCTTGAGAAATATTTTAAATACTTCTTTTTTTTTTTCAAAAACTTTCTTATGGCCCATTCGCAACTAAATAATAGCTACGCCACTGCAAAACTGAAATGAAAAGTAATTTATATAGATAGATATCCTAAAGCAAATGTTTATTAAAACCAATATTGTAAAAAAAGATTGTAAACACACCAAGATTGTAAAAAACTACAATATTTTTTATAATCTTAGTGTGTTTATATTTTATGACTTATTGATAAATCAATTGACATCTTAAAGGTAATGTCGATTTCTAACTAAAATTCCCAAATATATAACGAGATATTTCAGAAAACTAACAATAAGATATTTCACGAATATATGTCTTTTATTTTATTGTTACGATTTTGACTCTTTTAAGATAATCGCTATCAGTTACGCAATACTTCAATCCAGTAATAAAATTAATTGGTTTTCTATTGACTTAAATTTTGCGAATATTCTGCAACAAAAACAACATTTGACATTTAATTTTTTTTTTATAATTAACATAAATCTGTTCCAAATAAACTATTCGTTTAGATATCCTAAGAATAATTACAGTACTTTTATACAGTGTAAAAATAATTTCTTAACGTAAGAACATTTTGTTTAACGTTTGTAGCAAAACATTTGGCTTTTTACAAAATGAGACGTAATTGTATTTTCAAATGCTACAAAAAAAAATTCCATTTTGTGTTTTGGTTGGTTAATTAACGTCGCACTAGAGCTGCATAGTGGGCTATTATATCGTGTTTTGGTAAAATATAAATAAAAAGATAGATAAGTTTTTATTGCGGCTGTAGATGGTTACAATGGTTGGCAATATAACAATTTTACAAAAGAGAATACAAAATTTCGACGAAAGAACAAACATAAAATAAAATATTCTAGAATATTTTAAAGATTAAAACACATTTTGAACAAATTATAAAGAAATACAAACGAAAATTACACCAGCAATTTTTAGAATAGCAGTTAAGGTTTTAATTTGCTATTCGAAATCCATCACTAGTTCGCTGGTTAAATATTTACTTAATTATAAAACAAAAATCACGTAATTATAGAAACAAGATAATCTTTTTTTGTGTTAAATTTTAAGATAATTGAAATGTTACTGGATTTAATTGATGATAAGTATTTTTGTCTAAATGCTTCGTAAATTGGACAGATTAAAAAGACGTGTGATTCCATGTTATATTTTCGGTTGTGTTACAAAGTTTATAAGGAATATAATGAAATCTGCCGATGGCAATTCCTTTAAAAAATATGCGTGATTGATTACAAATAATTTTTATAATAATCTTTTTTTTTTAATACCAATTTTTTAAATTAAGTAGTATTTGGTCAATAGGTAAATTATAAATACTTAAAGCTCAAAATTGAAATCTTGTATTCTAAGAAAACTTTATAAATAATGAGAACTAATAAAACGAAGTTATATGTAATAATTGAAAATATATTTTATTTTATTTAATTTTTATGTTTACTAACATGTACTGTAAGTTAATAGATTCATTGTTTTGATAATCTTAATTATCTTTTGAACTCCATGAGTTCAAAAGTTTATTAAAAATTGTCTATGTGTGTATTTAAACAGAACAACACAACACTTAATTTCACGAAAATAAAATTTAATCTATAAGTTATTTGGTTTTATAGAATTATAAATAGTGAGTACTTCAAAATTGGACATTAAAAAAGGAAACTGCCCTTATTTAACTTCGAAATTTTTTTTTAGGTCTTATTAATAGTGACTCGTGTTGAAATGTAATCTTTTTTAAAGTTGTAAAATTTTACTCTAAAAATAATAGCTAACTTATCAAATGTATAGTAAATTAATCACTAATGCTTTAAAAAACCCATTAAGATTATGACAAATTAAAAATAGTTTAATAAACTACAGCTAAACCTAAAATAAAAATATTATATTTTTATTGATAACTTCCGAGAAACGTGAACGCCCTCCTCACAATAACCCTCAGTATAACGACCGTAACGAAAGAAGACTTTTTTTTAAAGAAATACAAGAAAATTATATGTTTACAAAAAATCTAAAAATAGTTACAAAATCCTTCATTAGTTTCAAAAACATGGGGGGACTATTCCTGAGTTATTAATAGCAAAAACATAGAAGACACACACATTTATTTTACATTTAAATAGTTTTCTCAAGTTGTCTTCTTTCATTCATATTATGTTTGAAAAGTTTTGGAAAATCATCATATAGCTTACACAGTCTTTCACTGTAGCATTTTTAAAAGGAAAATTTTTTAGACTTAAATTCGGTTTCCTCTTTTGATCATTTCTATTAAAACTACTATTTCTAAAACTACTATTTCTAAAACTATTATTTAATAAAAACTATAATAATTAAAACTATAATAATTAAAACTATTATTTTTTAAAAACTATATATTTACTAAAACTATTATTTTTTAAAAACTATATATTTACTAAAACTATTATTTAATAAAAACTACAGTGGCTCCCATAAGTGTTAGTACACTTACGAATTTCAAGGAAATACTGCTCTATTTATTATAAAAAAATATATATTTCATAATAGAAATTTTTTAATAAGAAATAGAAATTGTTCTTAAAAAAACTATATAAAATATTTTAAAAACATAGAAATTTCTTTTTTTGGAAAATCAATAATTAAAAAATAACAAAAATATTATCTCACAAAAGTGTTCGTACACTTTAAAAAAAACTCTACAGATTAATAAATATTGCAATATTTCTCTAAATTAGTACTTAGTAGGATGTCCTGTAACATCCACAACATCTTTAAAGCGTCTGGGCATAAATTTCATTTTTTTTTTTAATTTTTGTATCATTTTCTTCTATACTTCGATGATTACTTTTTTAAGTTTGCTTTTCGTTTTAATGTCGTATCTTCGTACTCTAACCTCTAGTTCTTTTACATATGTGTTTTATTAGGTTTTAATTCAGCGACTGATGTGTTTTTCAGAACTTGTGGACAATTATAGAGACAACAGAGGCAAATATTGAGAGCCGTATGCTAAAGATCGTCATCTTGATAAAAAACAAAGTTGATTCCGATACCGAAAGTTTGAGCTAATAATTTGAAATTGTGTGTTAAAATATATAAATAAACATACTGATTCATTGTGCTATCATCAAATACCTAATGGTTGGGATTTAGAATCATAGGCGGGTAGCTTTTGGCGACTTTTTCGGGCGATTCACTTCTCAATATGGGAATAAAGGGACGATTGTTTACAAATATGAAAGGATAAGAATTTGCGGGATTGGTTCGGAAGGTCACGTGACTTCCGGGCTTAAGAATTTCCGCGATTGGTTTAAAGAGTGACGTGATGTTTTAGCGGGAAGAATTAAGAATAAGAATATTCTATTCGAATAGAATTCGGACGGTGTTACTGTTGGAATTTTTAAGTAGATTTTTAAACTGCTTATATCGTTGTTTAATGTAAGTACCCTTTATTGCTTATTGGTATGGCTAGCAAATGTGGTTTAGTTGAAAGAATAAATTCTTTTTTTTTATCAGATGTATGTTGATAGTTTGAAAGATGATGTTAGCAATATGTCAAAAGGTGGGTTTGTTAGGAACGAGTTATGAATGTCCCGTGTGTAAGACGGAAATGAAATTGGTAAAAAGTGTGCATGTGAAGAATGATAAGTGGCAGTGGACGTGTCGAAACGAAGGTGAAAATGGACATCGTGTGCGTAGGAGTATTAGGAAGGGTACATAGTTGTTTCTAAATATTTTTTGGTTACAGCTGTTCTTTGAAACATTTCGCCATTGCCCGGTGCTCAAAGCGATGAGTAGCCCAAAACGACTGCCCGAAGGATTGCCTGTAAGCACCATGATCGACTGCCCGAAGGGGGTCACGGATGTGATCCTGAGTAGTCGGAGGCCGCAGGCCGGAGACCACAAAATCGACGGCAGGAGCCTGTGACTTTAAGCGCGCGGAACGCGTGTGCGCTTAAGAGTGCCATCGAAATGCCCCAAACGACGGCCGGATTTGCCTGTAAGCACCATGATCGACAGCCCGAAATGACATTGTTACATTCGCCATAGGCGCCGAACTGCCGCCAACAGCCCAATAAAAAGCTCTAGTACGATGTTAACTAACCAAAACAAAGTTTCGAAATCAATTTTAAACCGTCGCCATTAGCCCATTGTGGAGCTAAAGTGCGACGATATTTCATTCAATCGTGCAGACGTAATAGAAATCCTTCGAAATGAATTTTGAACCGTCACCGATAGCTCATTACACAGTAGAAGTCATCCGATCAATCAACCAATCAATAATCCGATTGTGATTCGGAAATAAGACACAACGCTCAAGTTGTTAACTGTAATTGTTGATTTAACCGGAAGTAACCCTTTACATCAGAAAAGAAAGAGGCGTGCGCTCCGTATCGGTTCATTTGGCGTCTACTTGAAAACACAGCCAAATCCGCCTATGATTGTAAGTCTTTACCGAAAACCTTTCTATTTTTCGCACTAACAAGAAATTTTCTTCGGCAGAACGCTCATGTAATCCAGCTGATCTGAGCACTTGTCGAACAGTTTTGATTGAAATTGAAATAGAACGTGTTTCATTAAATTCTGTAGATATTTTTACAACACTCAAACATGAATTTTTCATAAATTTTCTAACTATAAATATCTCTGATCACGTTGAGTTAACTTTGCCAGATAACATTTTCTTACCTTGTATTTGATCTGATCTTCTTCTTTAAAGCGTTTTATCACATATTGCACATAGAATTGGATAAATTTATTAATTTAGAGATACTCCGAGATGATTTACCACCATTATGATGAGAAATTATCAATATTCGAATGCTATATTCTTTGTTTCCTTACGACTAAAATATATTTTTAAATAATAAATAGAATATTACGAAACAAACAAACAAAAATTAATACCAAACGAATATTAAATGTCACCACAATGCAAAAATAAAAAAAAGCGACAGACGATAATTTTATTTATGAATTTATTCGAAAATGTTTTGGTGTACGATTACTTTTTTGGCGTTTTTTTTCGTCTGTTTTCTTGCATTTTCATTTTTATAAAAAGAAAATAATTCAATATTTAAAGAATATATATTAGGTTTTATTCAGAATAACATGGAGATGATGTGAAATAATATTGGACTTTATATTCGAACTCAATTCTAGACTACAGCGCTTTTTCTAAAATATTTTAAAGTGTAAGAACACTTTTGGGAGCCACTGTATATTTACTTAAACTATTATGTATTAAAAACTATATTTACTATAACTATTATTTATTAAAAACTATATTTAGTCAAACTATTATTTACTAAAAACTAAAACTATTATTATCCGTTACAATTTAAAAGTAAACTATGATACAAAAGAATCATAAAAAGTTTTTGTTCACATAAATAATCTTAATTTATATTAAAAAAAGTCATCTTTATAAAAGAGATTAAAACTCTAAACCAATACTCTTTTAAATATCTTTATTAACGCGTACGGTCGTAAATTCTTTTTTTAACGTTCAAAGTCCAATTTCTTATTGGAAAATAAATGTTAAATTATAATTGTTTTATAAAACTGTTCACTTATTCACTTATTTATTGGAAACATAATAGTATATTCTTATTTAATTTTGAGGGTTTTCAATATTTGTAATAATTATTTTTCTAACGTTACCTACTAGGATTCATAAATAGGGTAAAATAGGTTCTCTGTGGGCATTATGGAATTTTTTGTATAACGAAAGCATTTTTTTTAACAAACTTTTAAGTCAAATTAATAACTTGCATAAAATAGAAAAAATAATAACTTTTAAATATTAAAAAATCAATATATTGATAATTAATGGGCTGCATTTATTTCTAAAAGCAAGCTGTAATCCGACATTCGCAAGATGTAATCCGAAATTATATATATATATATATATATATATATATATATATATATACGAGGTGTGGCTAGAAAAAAACCGAACTAGCACAGGTGAAACAATAAAACGAAAGCAATAAGGCTGAAAGTCGCCTGGCCTGTCACGTGACTCTTGCTCCGCCTACTTTATCTGCCTCCTGCACTCAGTCTGCCCGTGGCGTCTGTTCTAAGTAGTTGACGTTTTGTCTGTGCGTCGGAAAAATTTTGAGTGTACAGAAAGAACAGCGTGTTAACATCAAATTTCTTTTCAAACTTGGAAAATCTGCAAGTGAAACGTTTGTAATGTTGCAACAAGTGTACGGCGATGATTGTTTATCGCGAACACAAGTGTTTGAGTGGTTTAAACGATTTAAAGATGGCCGCGAAGACACAAGTGATGACGCTCGCACTGGCAGACCATTGTCAGCAAAAACTGATGCAAACATTGAAAAAATCGGTAAACTTGTTCGAGAAGATCGCCGTTTAACAATCAGAGAAATGTCTGAGTTGACAGGAATTGACAAGGAAAGTGTTAGGCAGATTCTTCATGAAAGTTTCAACATGCACAAAGTGTGTGCAAAAATGGTTCCAAAGTGTCTCACAATTGAACAGAAGGAACGCCGAAGAATGATTTGTTCTGACATCCTAGGAAACATTGAACGTGATCCCACCTTTTTACAAAATGTTATTACTTGTGATGAATCGTGGTTTTTTACTTACGATCCCGAAACCAAACGCCAATCGATGCATTGGAAATCTCCTGATTCTCCACGACAAAAAAAAAGCACGAATGTCAAAATCGAAATTCAAGGCAATGATGATTGTTTTTTTTTATGTCAAAGGGATTGTACACATTGATTGGGTACCAGAGGGACAAACAGTGAATCAGCATTACTACATTAGCGTCCTGACTACCCTACGTGAGCGAGTACGGAGAAAACGGAACGATTTGTGGAAAAAAAAGACATGGATCCTGCACCAAGACAATGCCCCAGCTCACAATGCGTTGTTAGTGAAGACGTTTTTAGCCAATCACAACATTCCCATCTTAGACCATCCACCCTACTCACCTGATTTGGCCCCCTGTGATTTTTTTCTTTTCCCTAAAGTCAAGTCAGCTTTGAAAGGAACTAGATTTGAGAGTGTTGAAGCAGTAAAAGAAAAAGCGACGAAAGTAATGTATGGACTTACCGAAAATGATCTGCAGCATTGCTATGAACAGTGGAAAATTCGTATGGAGCGGTGTGTAGACCGAGGAGGAGAGTACATTGAAGGAGATAACATCAAATTGTAAATAATGGAAAATAAAATTTTTTTATAGCATCAGTTCGGTTTTTTTCTAGCCACACCTCGTATATATATATATATATATATATATATATATATATATAATTTTTTTAAAAAATATTGCAGATTCATTTTGTCATTTATGAGTTTCGAAATTCATATTTTTATAGAATAATTGTAATTTTACCGCAGATTATGAAATTTTTAGTAATTACATAATCTTTAACATTAATTATTCGAAAACCCATTTTCCCCACTTTGCAAAACATTAAAAACAAAAACTACATACATTTTAAAAAAAATCAAATTCTTTTTTATTTTAATGTATATTTAAAGTATTCTATTCTATACAAATCCCCTGATACAGAAGCTATGTTTTTTCTGATACAGAATTTGAATGTACACATTTCATAACTTTGAAGTTATATCCTATGTTTGAAGTATCTATATGGGTGGGTGTGTGGGATGGGGGGTAGGGCGGGGGTAATAATTAAAGAGCAGTTCTAAAATTTTAGAATACAAACTGAACAAAAAGAATAAAGTGCGTTTTTTTTTTAAACCATTTTTTAAAACTTTAAATAAAATTGTAGTTCTTAAAAATTAAAAAAAAAATCGGTAGAAGGTGTATATATATTTTTTTAAAAATTGCTATCGTTATGGTTCAATGAACACTTGAAAGCAATCAAAATCCATTAAAATGCTATATAAAATAAAAGAAAATGGTATGAAGGGAAAAAAGTTTCCTAATAAAAAAGTTCTACATATTAATGCTGTCGAAAAATATCTGATTTAAATTAAAAATCTTTTATTATGTAAAAGAGAATTTTAAATGAATCACCAATGTAAAGAATATATTAAAAAACACATTAGTTTGTTAAAAGATTCATGAGTAAAAATGCTTCATTAAAATATGAGGATATGATCTTGCCATCGTATCAAACTTTGATAAGGCATCATCTTGAGTATGCTGAACAGTTTTTCTCGTCGTTTCTTAAAAATTAAATTGATTTGTTAGAAAAAGTGGTACTAAAATGGTTCAAAGTATTTCAAACATAGATTATGAAGATATATTTAGATATTTAAAAGCATATACTTTAGAAGAGGTAAGGGTTATTGGTTGGGGGGATTTGAGGAGTTTTGGTTGAGGGGATTTGGTTGAGGGTTTCGATTTTAATAGGAGTGACAGAATGAACGAGAGGACATGAGTTGAACTTATACAAATCACACTTTATTTAAAAGAAAATGCCTTATTTTTTATAATAAGGTAATCAACAAATAAAACATTTTGCCATGGAATAATGTTAATTCTACAAGAACAAATGACTTTTAAACAATATTGTAGGCATATTGGGGAATAGTCAAGGTATACTAGACTGGACCAACCTCGTTGGACCTTAAGCCTGTTGTAGGTTGTCAAAATCAGTGTTTTTATAAACACAAATTCCATTATTGTAAAAAATTGTTAGAATGGAACAATATGTAATGAATTTGTAATGGACAATTTGGAACAATTTGTAATGAATTTGTATTGGACAATTTGGAACAATTTGTAATGAACAATTTGTAATGGACTATTTGAAACAATTTGTAATGAACAATTTGGAACCATTTGTAATGAACAATTTGGAACCATTTGTAATGAACAATTTGGAACCATTTGTAATGAACAATTTAGAACCATTTGTAATGAACAATTTGGAACCATTTGTAATGAATTTGTAATGGACAATTTGGAACAATTTGTAATGAACAATTTGGAACAATTTGTAATTGAATCGTTTCGAATTGCAGGAATCTCAAACCAGTGTGACAATTCTCAGGATTTTATTTATTTTACAATTATCTAATTCCAAATGTGGACTTCGCGTCTACATTTATTAGAAAATGGTGATTTATAAAAAAAAATATTCTTTCAGGCGGTCTCTTTGAGAGCGAAGATGACGAAGTGGAATTGGCGTTCCGAATTGCAGTGGACAATCTCAACACGAAGAAATTTCTGGCAGACTCGAGGATGGTGGCCATGGTGGAAAAACTGTACTCAGAAGACAGTCTGAAAGTGACGCAGTTATGTAAGTAAAATTCTCAGTCTTATATGGATGAATAAAAAGAGCAGATTCTAGCCTAAATAGGCTGCCTTCATAAATCAATTTCAATAAATATCAACAATTACAACCAAAATTTACCAGGAATAAAACCTATATCCTCAAGCACCGCAGTCTAGTTGCGACTCCTCCGTGCAACTATGTAACCTTACTGAAAAGAAAAATATATTCACGTCAACTACGTCTATTGTTGCAAATTCAGAGTTAATATAATAATCAAACTTTTATTATAACACACTACACGAAAGTAGAAAGTTCCTGAATTAGGCCGAATATTCATACAAATTTCAGGAGTTTGTACAAATTAAATATGAAAAACACTTTCCCGTTATTCTACAAAAAAAATAGTTTTAAATATATACATAATATTTATTTACTTTCCTATCATAAATTAATTGAACGGATCATGTTACTTTTTGTCTTAAGACTGAAGGAAATAACGTACACATTCTTTGGCAAACAAAGTATACATTGTCATATCAAACTGTCAAGGTAATAAAAAAACTACGTTTCTATGATAAGGTTTTTCCTTACAAATATTTGAACAGAGCTAATATTAAGACTCGTCCCCTTTTGACATTTAGAATACAAATATTTGAGACTTTATTAAAATACATAAACGAAAATATTTGTATGTGTTCTTTCATTGTTCAGTATTTCATTTATTAAGAAATTAGGACAAAGTTTAGATTTGTTTAAATTACATGATTGAATGACGAATTTGGTTTCACATACTTATAATCACAGTTAAATTCGAAGTGAATAACTTAAAAATCACTACACTGTGAAGAAAAGGTACTTTAAAATGAGTACCTGAACATACTCGTTTTTCTTTTAGTACAATTGCATCGTAAATGAGCGATGACGTACTCAAATTTAAGTAATCAACTCAAATTTAAGTATTTAAGTCAAAAATGAGCAGCGTGATTAAGTATCGCTAATCTCAACTACTGACAAACTTAAAATAGTTGTTCAGACAATGGTTTTCCACATCATTTAATGTCGATTACTTAAGTGAAAACTTAATTATTTCAACTCAATTATCTTACTTCCCATTCTTTTTGCACACTTTTTTAACATTTCTTCTGTTTATATCTTCTTCACGTCGCCTTGGTAGTACAACGGATAAAAGGCACTGGACGGTGGTGCCTGAGAATCTGGGTTCGTCCTGGTTGTAATTGTTGATATTTATTGAAAGTGATTTATGAAGACAGCCTATGTAGGCAAGCAACTGCTCTTTTTATTCAATTTTACTCAATATATACTCTTTTTATTCAATTTATATTATTTTTTTTTTAATGAAACTTATGTATTCATAGCTATAATAAGCATGTACCCAGAAATTAGTACATTTTACTTATTTTTGAATATATATTTTTAACAGTGTATGGTTATATCATTTATGCAATTTAATTTTTTTAATCTCATTAAATCATATTTAATACGGGATATTTCAATAACTATTCTGTTAAACTTGTATTCAAAAAGTGTGCAATGGAAAAAGGGAATGCACCTGTCGAAAATAAACATTGAAACAGTTTCACTACAATCGTGTATCATTTCCAAAAATTCCTGAAAAAATCCCCTTATTCTATTATTAGTCATCACTCATAATGTTCAAGTTTTAAATATAAACTGTTCCAGAGATCTGCACATTGTCTTCCGCGCTTTTTCATCTCTCTCCCCTTCTCAAACCGACACGCGTTTGTTGGTGTCCCCGAACACAATAAGTTTAGAATTAAAGCCTAAGTATCATTCCTGAATAAAAATAGATGCCTCCTGCAGTAGTGAAGAAATGTTGACTGACGTCACTCTTCCCCCCCCCCCCCCCCCCCCCCCCCTGGCTTTGTGTGCGGGGTGCGTAGACTAAAAATACAGCTACCGCTTTGAAGATGCCAATGTTTTCCTACCTACCAAGGGGGGAAAAAAACGTGGTTTTCTGTAGATAAAAGAAAGGAGCATAGGGATGTGTTTATGTTTTCTTCAGAGGTTTTTTTTTAATGATTCTTATCAGGGATAGACCATGCTAAGAAAAGATTAAAGTCGGGGCGTGTGTTTTTTATATGGTATTTTAATTATAATGTGCTTTGTTGTAAGGTGTTGTTTTGTGTGCAAGATGTATAATGGTTGTCTGTATGTGTGTATAGTGTCACTGTACACTAGTGTCCGATATGGACGACATAAACTTTGCTGACCGTGGATACGATTTTCGACTGTGGCTACGAAGGTCGAACCACAGCCGGGCTTAGAGTTAGTGGGCCCCTATACTGAATATGTGGTACTGGCCCCTTCAATTTCCGCGGCCCAGTAAAACGAGGGGGTACACTGTTAAAAATTGGTACTCAAAAATAAGTCAAATGTACTCATTTTTGATTACATTCGATGCTTATCATAACTCCGAATACATACATTTCATTTTTAAAAAGACATGTACTCAAATATGAATACAATGAGTAAAAATGAATAAAAAAAAGCAGTTGCTTGCCTATATAGACTGCCGCCTTCATAAATCACTTTCAATATAAATATTAACAATTACAACCAAAACTTACCAGGAATAGAACTCATATCCTCAGGCACCGCAGTCTAGGGCCTATAAACAGAAGAAATGTTCCTCTATAAACAGAAGAAATGTTAAAAAGGTGTTCCAAAAGTGGGAAGTAAGATAATTGAGTTGTAATAACTCAATTTCCATTTAAGGAATCGACATAAAATGATGTGGAAAACCATCTTCCGAACAGCTATTTTAAGTTTGTCAAGTTTCTTTGTTAAGAACGTTTGAACAGAAGGTGATATGAGCATTAATAAACCCTTTATGGTTATTTTTGAGAAAGTACGATTACTTAAATTTGAGTACGTCTTCGCTCATTTAGGATGCAATTATATTCAAAGAAACACGAGTATGTTCAGGTTTAAGTACGTTTGTTTTTACAGTGTAGGTGGTCGGGAATTTTTTCTGAATTAGTTTATGTCTCAGGTTGTTGTCCAAATCATTGTAAATGCCTTTACTAAATTTTAAGCTGCTTTAAGGATCTCTTCATTGTCAGTAATGCTTGCTTTCTAATTTAATTCATACAATAAATTTTTAGTTTTAAGTTCTAACATATAATAAATTCTACGGTTCTCTGATACACGAACCAAACAATTTTACCGCAATTTAACTTGTTATTTTTGTGTGTGTATGTGGTGCGGGTCCCTAGACTGTTGCATATACCTAAATCCGGCACTGAGCACAGTGGTTTCGGGAAAAAGGCATTTAAAGTTGCTGTCCAATCAATAAAAAGTTTTTTCATCCTTATTTTAAATGGTTTAAAGCTAAGACTTAAAAAAAAATATTATTTTTGACGTCTTAGAAGCTGAAAAGATTTTTCCTATTGTTGTGTTTGCATTTCGAAGCCTCGAGGTCTGGTATGGTGGCCAAAACTATACAACATACTCAATAATTATATTTAACATATACAGTTTCATAACTTAACTATTGTTTGGCACAGCTTGGCCATAAAACACGCCATAAAACACCAATCAACCAACAACATACTCCAGATCTTATCAAACTTTTATAACCTTGTATTTTACGCAATGGTGACTCAAGGCCCATGCTACAATTTCGCTTTCAGGGGTATAATATTTTTTTTACATTTGATTAAATTCGTAATTTTTCATTTTAAATTGTATATTACACAAATATAAATGAATTTCTTTAACTTCCATTTATTACTCTATTTTGCAGAGTATAAATAGTCTGCATTTTAATTTATTCTCTAAAAAGTCCACGCTTGACATTGCAGATCAGTGATTTTCCAATATTTTCAGCTTCACACTAGTGTCAGTTGACGAAATTAGAGCATTTTAATATTAAAAATTACCCAAGTTGACGAATTTAATAAAAAAGATTATATGAGACAATTGCTACGCCAAAATCATGTTTGCTTACCTCACAAAAATGTTTTGAACCATCTCTGATTTTCCATATCATTCATTGCATCGAGCCTTACGTTACACCCCACCTTCCAGGTTGCGGGCTCCTGCAGAAGGGCATTGCGGCCATCTTCGGCCCCCAGCGGGACTTGTCCAGCATGCACGTGCAGTCGATGTGCGACGACCTGGAGGTGCCGCACGTCGAGTCCCGCTGGGAATACCGGCTGGGCAGGGACCAGCTGTCCGTGAACCTCTACCCCCGGCCCTCGGTGCTCAGCGGCGCCTTCGTGCGGCTGCTCGACATCTGGGGATGGTCGGACTTCTTCGTTGTGTACGAGGATGATGAAGGTAAAATATTTCGATGTTTTATAATAGTTATTGCATGACGTGCCAAAATAATACTCATGAAAATATTAGTGGATTTCTTTCTTCAAAAACGTTAATACTGTGGGGTTCACTTCATCTACCTGATACTCCCGCTTAGGCGAGAGTGATCACTTTGGCCTGACTGGCAGAGTATCGGCGTAGCAAGCCGAAGTTCCTCGGTTCAAAACCGAGCGTAGCCAAGTTGTGTCATATCGCTACAATACGCGTTATTGAAAAGAAGAACATCGTAAAATATACAATTAGAAAATCTAAGAAGTCTGGGCATGTTTCTGGAGTAAAACCAGCTCCCTCATTTTTCAAAATAAACAACGCCTATTGAAATATTGACAAAAATGATTAATATTAACTTCAGCACATCTTACTTTGCTGATATGAGAGAAGGTTTTGCTTCCGAAACATGTTCATTTCTATTTGTAATTCCAATAGTGTATTTTTACGGGTTTTTTTTTGTTTTTAATATTCTTAATGTAATGTTTTTTTTATGTGGCGTGTTTTTATATTATTGTTATGAATTACTTTCCATATATCTCAGAGGATTTTAACTAGAGTTCCTAATTCAATGTCTTAAATGGCGCATTTTTATCTCATTGATATGAGTTACTTTTCCATATATCTCATGGTATTTTAAAGAGAGTTCTTGACAAGCTTAGTATAATACAGTGTAACAAAAATACGTAATCATGAACATATTGTAAAATTTAATAAGATACATGGCAAATTTAAAATTAGAAAAATTACTAAAAACTATTACACTCCCGTTATGTATGTTGCAATAACTAGGTGAATAATTAAAAAATTATATGAGAAAATAAATAAGAAATTATTTTACTTTTCTAAAATAATTATATAAAATTTATTGTTTACAAAGTGACAATCTAAAACTTTTTTATAGCCTCCATACATAGAAAAATTCAGTTAGAATATCTTTAATTAATATAAACCACAAAACGTGAGAAAATATAATTTTAATGAATTAAAATCTGGCTTCATATTATAGTTATTGTATACTCCTTAAAAAGTTTCTATTATTGTACTATTCTATTTATTATATGTACAAAAACTGTACATGGCACTATATAAGAAAGGGAGAAATTTTTTTGCGTATGGCAGTGAATTGCCATGTACCATCTAGGAATAAAATTTTATCAAATCATAAAACGGATGTCCAACATATTCAAGATTTTATATTTTGAGCTGGCAAGAAGACACACAAGAGTAACGACAGCAATCCTCAAATTATAATTATTATTTTTTTTGTTCTTTTTTTTGTAAAACTATTTAACGTTAAAGTCCATAAATTTCGTTTAATGTATCGGCAATATATCGTTTAGTGAAAAATTTATACTTTTTTTAGCTATTGTTCGCCTAAAAACTTTCTTTGAAGAAGGCGAGAAAAAGAAATGGGACATCAAACTGTATCAATTCCGTAACGAAAGCACCTATCGGGACACGTTCTGGGAAATCAAGCGTTCCATGAAACAAAAAGGCAAAATTGTGACTGTGCAGGATTACAGGATCGTTCTAGACGTTTCCAAGAAAAATCTTTATAACGCACTTAAAGCGGTGAGTACGTCTCTATCTATTATGAAAGATTTGCAATGTCTTGTAGTTACGTTTATAAAATATATGTCACATACTTTTTTAAAATCCCGCTTCTATTAAATATACTAAAAAGTTTTTAATAAAATGTGACATCAATAAAAGCTTGGTCTTGCTGACTATAAGTGTCCAAACAAATGCTTTAATTTTTAGTCAATTTAAAACAATAGTTCGTTTGAACTTTTCAAGGCGTTAAGAAAGCGTCAAAATTGTGAAGTTTTTTTCACTGCAAAATAGTTTACTTTAGATTTCCACGCATAGGAAATCTAAAGTAAACTATTTTGCAGTGAAAACAACTTCACAATTTTGGCACACATACACACACCACACACACACACACACACACACACACACACACACACACACACACACACACACACACATATATATATATATATATATATATATATATATATATATATATATATATATATATATATATATATATATATATATATATATATATATATATATATATATATATATATATATATATATATATATATATATATATATATATATATATATATATATATATATATATATATATATGTATATATGTGTATATATGTATATATATATATATATATATATATATATATATATATATATATATATATATATATATTATATATATATATATATATATGTATATATGTGTATATATGTGTATATATATATATATATATATATATATATATATATATATATATATATATATATATATATATATATATATATATATATATTTAATGTAAAACTTAAGTCGTTCAGCTCCATCAGAGGGTTAAATGTTTTAGTGCATTTATGCATTTATAAAAGTCAGTGGCGTAACAACATATGGGCCCGCAAGGACCGATGGGGAGGGGAATGGTCTCCACAAGGGCCCGTCGTTAAGAAATCAAATTATTGCTGCATTGTTTATTGCTGTATTATTGTAATAAATTATTGCTGCTAGCCGCATTGTGAAATGGCCTATCAATAATAAAAGGGACCGTACAACTAACGGGGGAATCTAATTTAATAAAAGTATGTTTCTCCTAAATCTAATAACACCACTGCCTGTTACCAAAATAACATGACGCCAAAATGGTCAGCCAAATAAATATTTAAAACGAATATGAAATTTGTAGCTAGAATTGAGTGAGTTATAAATAAAAATTTATTGAGTCTAAATGATATTATATCGGGTTTTTTTACAAGTGTTACAAAAAATATAAATAAATGCTCCAAATTAATAAAATTAATTAACCAAACGTATTGTTATTCAAAGCTTTTAATGGATAATTCTAATAAGAGACTCATAATTGGAATAGACTATTCATATTCATAGAATTCATTAAATAGGAAAACGTACCTTGCGCCGATTTTGAAATGTATTTTTTTTTAAAAATCATATATAATAAACATATGTTTTATTCATAACAATCATTTCTAATGTCTAGAATAAAATCAATATTTATATTTTTAGCGATTATGTTCTACCTTCGAAATATATTTTTTTTTAATTAGTAAATGAAAAATAATTTATTTTAAGTGCATAGATTTTCTTATGAATTACAGATTAAAAAAAATAGTCTCTTGTGAAATAGTTTTTAACTTTTCTTTTCTTTAATCCTATGCATTTCAATAGAAAATTTTATTTCATACATTGATACGTATGTACTAATTTTTAGGCTCAGCAAGTTGGCATGATGACGGAAAATCAGAAATATCTAATAACTTCTTTGGTAAGAAATGTCATTACATTACATTACTTTCTTTTTTTTTTCATGTAAATATATATTACATTTATGTAAATATTTATTTGGTCTGCAATTAAGTTCACAGTTGTAAATACATGTCCCTTTATATAAAAATATCTATAGAAACGGCTACAAAGTTTTAAAAAACGCTTAGCCTTAAATAGTATTGATGGCCAAGTCCAATGACTATGGAGTTAAATTCTATTGAAAAATAGTTATGAGAAATTCATAGCAAACTTCTCTTATATTTATTAATTATTCCTTATATTAATATTTACCAAATGATTTACCAACAACTCGACTGCGCTACGTTATATCAAAGGATGCAGTATTTTATATTTGTCCCAGATTATATTTGAGGGGGAGGGGGGTATTTAGTATTTCTAAATGTGGCGTACTGAAAAGTGCACGTTGATGTTAGGAAATCAAAAGTGCTTTAAAAAATTTCATTTTGTCTGATTCATAGGAAGACATTCTGATTCAATTTTTTATTTCAAAAGTTGTCTTCAAAGCTTTAAATTTGAAAATATTCTGAAGTAGAGATTATTTTTTGGGAATTTTTAAATTATGTATATAGCTGGAAAAACTGGCGATACTTGAGCAGATTTACACATCGCTATATTCTATTTAACGTTAATCCATTTAACCTTAAACGATTATTTTTATTTAAACGACACGTATTTTCACTTCACGTGTATACTACATCTAAATTAAAAACAATTAGCACAATGTATTCTATCCAGTTTTATTATATTTTATGTGTGAAGCTCTATTAAATATTATTGGGGAAGTAAGTAACAGAGCTATCTTTTTACAGGACCTGCACACCATTGACCTGGAAGACTTCCAGTACGGCAAGACGAACATTTCGAGCCTGAGGCTCGTTCAGGAGGAGACCGAGGAGTTTCAGATCATCCTGACAGAGTTGAACAACCGACTGGTTCGCCGCAGGGACCAGCCACCCCTGAAAACGCTCAAGGTCACACAATTAGTACAGTAAGATGCCACATTTAGTGAATTTAAATGATATTCATGGAGCCAGGCTCCCTGCTTTACATACAAAAATGAAAAGGCACACAATCAGATCCGCAGCTACACTGTTAAAAATTTAGCACCAAAAGTTGATACCCATTTAGCTGCAACCATTATTTGATGCTTAGTTTCACCATTTTATGGTGCTACCAAAATTCTCGTTTTCGCTACCCGGATTATGGTGAAACGCCGGTATAATTTGTTGGACGTTCTGGACGATTTTCTGGTATTTTTGTAGCGAAGTTGGCAACCCTCCGATCACAAGATCAATATATTATTACTTTATTTTATCAAGTCCACAGCACGGACACGAACTTGCAATCCTCTGATTACCGTCTGAACACCTTTATCCACTGGGCAACCGTGCCAAAAATGCAAGAGGATTGAAGGGAATCCCTGGTTTGTAGATTCAGCGAAGGTTTCGATCGCAGTTTAGGAGATTACACCATTTTTTGGTCTGCACTATTCTCGATCAAGGATTTTTGGTTCAACCTAGATTAGATTGCACCATGCTATGGTGTAAGTTGCTGCAGAGCACCAAGATATGGGGCAACGTTGAACTGAAATTTTTAACAGTGTATTACAAAATCACCGAAGTTTATTACTCGAGAAATTATTATTGATCTCGTATCGAAATTGTTTTTATTTTCAAGCAAAAAAATCTTAAAATATAAGGCCAATGAGTGAAAATCGAGTGTAGCTGTGTTGGAGCACGGTTAAAAGGGTTTCAAGTAAAATGTCATTTCAGCAGAATACAAAAATATATTAATTAGCCACCAAAAAAAGAACCTCTCAATCAGAAAGAAGACTAACAAGCTTTTTTCCTTAACGACGCGAGCTAAAACCATGTCCTATTAATGCTTTTCTTTATTTTAAGATTTCACAAGCATACGCGAGTAATTTTCTAATGAACAAGATCAAATTTATGTCAATCATGTCATTTGTTGCATTGGATTGCAAGTCAAAAAGCTACGTTATTAGTCGGAATGAGCGAATTTCCTATATAAGCATATGAACGGAAATGGGAAAAAAAATTTATTTTGTGAAATGGTTTTCACATACAAAAATCCTTCTACACAGGCAACTAAGTGTTCTGGATCTGGACTAGCATATTAAGGATATGTGAGCACTCTGAAGCATGCTTTTAGGATGATTCATTTCGACCATGTGACAAAGAGATCGCTTGACATAAAATTAGTCTCCTTCGATAAGAAAGCAAGAACCAATGTGTGTAGCACCTATCCTAAAATAAAGTAAAGTACGTACGAGGCGTAGATGGGTTCCCGTGGAGTCAGGCGTAACAGCTCGTTTATTTTTCTTCTGTTGACGAGGTTGGCATTGCTGACAAATCCATATTTCTATATTCTTTTGACATGAATACGTCGGTTTGGGGTACATCTCCACTCCACACGGAGTCGTATACTAAAAAACGACATTTGTCGAATACTTATCACTCTACTTGGAATAATTCAATGAGGTTAATTAACATACCATCGAGTAGAGGAAGGAACAAGCCGATTGTTCGCTCTTTCCATCTTCTGACATTTGTACCGTGTGAGGGGAAGTGTCATACAATCCTAAACGAGTATACTCTAACTGGTAGAGAAAGAACCGAGTATAATTAATCTGTAAATGAAAAATAATATAAGAAACTAGCTGTTTGGCCTCTCGTTTCTAGGGTACCCGTTATGGTATATACATTAAAATATTAAGTTGCCCCCGTCGCATAGTGGGGTATTTGACCCAAAAAGCTGGACAAAATTCGAAAATAAAAACTTTTTCGAAATATATTTTAATTGTGCTTTTATCATTTCTAAATTACCCTACCATCATGGGATGGTTATTAAAATTGATTCACAAAAAAATTCTGGTCGTGGTACCTATTGAAAGTTAACGTTTGTTTAAAATTGTGACTGTGTTTCACAAGCTCTTTTTATTTGCAATACGATTTCAGTCTCGATATAGTATTAATTTTTTAAAAATATGCATAAGGAAGCAAAAAACATGAATTTTATTTTAGTATATTTTAAATTGAATTGTATTTTTAAATAAATAAGTTTTCTTTTATGTTTATGAAACACAATTTTTTTTAAAATATATTTCTTAGACTTTTTTTTTTAAAAAAGGTCTTTATGTTTATGTGGCGTGCTAGGGTCCGCACTAAAATTTATACATTCATAAAATATTATCTTTTCTGAAGTTATTCCCGTAAAAAAGTCTACCACCTTCTGCCAATTAATTACGGCAATTTTTAAGAATTGTTACAATTGACGCTTTATAATTTTAGAAAAATATAACAAACATATTATGTTTTGATATTTATAAAATTTCAAATCCACAAGTGTTCATTATAACTGCATATGAACAACTGTTCGATTGTCTATCTGCTACCGCGTGATCGTAGCTACATTAGTCCGTCAACTAGTAAAAACAATTGCAATATTTTTCAGTTGTTACACAGTCTCTGTAGTTATTGAAATCAATATAAATTAAAATAATATTTTAACTCAAAATAATATTTTAAGCTTTTAAATAGTAGACTCCTTCAAACTATACAGGCAGCTGAACGTCTCAAGTTTCCCATTAAATATTCCATTATCCGAAATCCTTGGAACTTCATTATCAAATATATATTTTATAGATAGATTGAATTGATATTACAAGAACATAAAAAGCGTTCTCATTAGCATAACCAGCTGTTGGAGCAGATGTTTCAGAAGTTTTATAAACGACACACGATGCTATACAAACGATACTCACAATCTTTGTGTGCACTTCGTCTTCAGAATCGTTTGTCACAACTTGTGTAATATAGAAATGTGCGTTTATTACAACATTGCATTAATAAAGAAAGAACTGTTTTTGAAGTATGCTGTAGCATGGGTACTTTACCTTCAGTTATATATTTATTTTGTACAATAATTATTTAATTGAACAATTTATAATGTTTAATTAATTGGTTCATACAAAGAATAAAAAGTTGGGTCAAATACTCCACTTTGCCTCGGGTCTTGTACCTGTGAACATTTGTTCCCTATCGACTAAGCTCCAGAAGCTTGACTAGTTCCCCTATGAGTTCGTTCTGTTCCTAATCACTGCATAACTCACGCGCAGTTCTCCAACACTACGGCCCTACGATTTCTATTAAATGGAAACTTTAAATATTAATTAAAAAATAACTAACTAATTTTAAAATGTTGGTTCTCATGTGCACAATTAGAGGTTGAATGGCACTTAATTTTAAAATTTCTGACATTATCGTATCTGTTTTTCATGCCACAGACAGAAAGACAGGCGCAAAATATATTTTTTATTATTATAGATAGTCACCGAACAACTGGTTTTTACTAAATGTAACACATTTTAGCAATTTTTTGCATCACAACCTGTGAATTCTTTTCAATATATATATGGCAGTCACACATTTTTGAGCGATAGTTTGGCTGCCAAACTATACATAATAAAATATTCTTTTTGCTATACTACCGTAACTTGATTTTACTTGGGCCCCAAAAAAATGTTTTAGATCATTCCTGGGTCTGCTGTTATGAATATAAGACGTGATTCCCCATCTCTGATATAGGTAGCGATTTAACCAACTGGTAGCAACAGACAGGAGTTGTTTAAAATGTTATTTTTTTTTTCACTTGGATCAAAAAAATCCCCAGGGTCCAAATAAATTTACTTTGTTTGTTGCTACGGTGCAAAAGCCAATGTAGAATGTTTTCTCAGCCTTCTCTTCCGAATAGTATTCATCCGGGTATTAAAACATAAGCGAAGTAGTTGAGTAAAAATACAGTTTTATTATGCCAGCTAAGTGTGATACAGCCAAACAATAACCATTGCCCAATAACTTATAACCACCCTTTATTATTCGTTGCAAACGTTTGTTATATCCAATTATTAATCTATGTAATGATTTTTTTTTCAATCATACCATTAAATTATCCAAAAAATAATGACATTCATGATCAAAACGTATTGAAGTATTCGAATGTAAAATACAAAAGATATAGAACATTCAATATATATGAGATCCAAATTTTTTACCAGATCTTGGTTTCTATGAAAGCTGCAAATATAAAAGAATGAGTGAATATGGTTCGTTTTCAAAATTATTTAGCATGCAGCGAAACATACACAAACCCACTTTAGGTGAGCTTTTTTTAGAACCGCGAACTGTTTTTCTAACCCAAAATCTTTCATTTCATGGCGAGTCAGACATATGATGTTTTTTCACCTTCCTTTCTGTCTTTCCTCTCCATTTATTATAATTGGTCATGGTTTTCAAACAGGGAACGCTGGGTTATTCCGGAAAATATCCTTCAACAAAGCAGTGAGTTGAACAGCTGAATAAATTTTTACCAAAACTTAATTTAAAAAAAATAGGATTGGCACAGATGTCACTGTACCGTTAAATGTACCATGAATACTTTAACCTTGTGCCTGCTTCTACTTTTGCTTCTTCGGTTATGTCTAGATGTCTTTGCATTTGTCACCTCTTGGTGTCATTTTGTTTATCTTGAGCTTCTCTTTCAACCTCTTTACGTTTGCTATGTTGAAATTGAACTTTATTTCGATTACATAGTGGCAAATCGACTTCGACAAATCGTCACTTTTTCCACTCCACACAATTTTTACACAGACAGTTTAAACTGTCAATTTTTAAATTGGAGTTGTTGATCTAGTAGTTCTCTTCCATTAAATTTACGATGCTTTAATGACAATTGTTACAATTGTAGTTACAGTGGTTTAACTGAACAGACCTGGGTATGCCCGCAAGTTTTGTACCCCTTTTTCACACACGCGGTAAAATAGTCAAAAGAGGGGAGTGTATTAATAACGACGTTATCCGCCTTTCTTTACACGATGATAGGTTAATTATACCCATAGGTCATTTCTTCTAGAGTTATGAGGCTGAGCATTGAAATATCAACACTTTTTGTGTCGCTCAAGTTTCTGCCGATGACCACTGTACCTGGACCGATTTTAAATACGTATTCACTTCAAAACTGCAAAAGACAAGAAGTTAAATTGTGAATTTTGATTTCAAATAATTATGAATACGACAAGTATTATTTAAGTTCTACTCGTATACAAATATTATTGAAGATTTTTTTTTTGTTTATCGAATGGCGAATAAAAATTACATAAAATCGGTTGTGGCTGTGTCGAAACACGACCAGAAGGGTTTTCGCCATTTCAATAGATTATATAAATACTAATTGATCTCCAACAAAAGGAAGGTAAACAAGCTTTATCGTAGAATTTTGAATAAAATTGTTAAAATAAAATTAATAGTTTGTTCCTAGTGTAAAATTATAATGTTTATATATTTTCTTCCAATTAATGACATTAGAATATTAAATCTAATGATATTATAAAGTGAATTGAAAACACAATATTTAAAAAAACATAGAAGTGAACTTTTTGTTAAATTAAGGTTTTGCTGTTTTGTCAGTTTACGAAAGAATATTTTCTAAAAGGTATGGGTATATTTTCTACATAGGGTATGTTTAAAAACGTATTTTATTTAGAAGTATAAAAGACCGATTTATTAAACCAATACCAACAACACTGCAAGAATTCTGTACGTACGCATCACTGCTTGTAATACTATAAAAAGGGTTACTACCATTTAATATTACTACTATTAACAATAAAGCTAAAGTGATCGTAAATAAGAATAACCATTGCGTTGTGTATTGAATATTAACTTTTACCCGGAACGTACCTTTTTCTGTTGTGAGTCATTATCATAAAATGCTAAAAACTTACTAGAAACACTTAGGCAAGGCATTCATCAATTTAACAAGTTTACTTAAAGTGCGATGAAACAAGATATGAAATAACTAACCAAACTTCTGGATAAGGAGGTGTAAATAGTATATAAAATGATTTTAATTAACAATAAATAATTAAAATATAGTTAAACTTTTGGCATCTGTGAAACATTTTTGGCTCTCCGATTCTTCTGTCGGAGGATGGCGAACAAAACTCTCCAAAACGGGAGAGTCTATTTTGGATGTTTGCAAGATTTTCAAGTCCCCATTCCGATTGGGCACTCTGGGCGATCTCCATATACTCGGCTGTGTCCTCATTGGGCCCCCAAAACTCGCAATCCGGTTGGGAGTCGGAATCACGAAAGGTCCATGTTATTTAAGTTTACTGCCCACCATGACTCCCCGAAGTCTGACGTATTGTTGAAATAACCATTCACTTGGTTTTATGATGGCTTTGCTATTAACTAAGTTGCAATTTCTGTCGGCGGACCAGGGGGGTAGGTGAGAAGGAAGGGGTTCAAATGTGCAGGTGGTATGACGAAGATTACGTCACACCCCACTTGTACTGTGACAAACATTGAATATTTGTATTATATACTTAATATTTGTTGAGTGTATGCATCTTTTTATGTGTCACCCATCTATATAGGTCTTACACTTCTAAATAATATTTTTTTTTAAACTCGATGAATCACTTAGGCTAACCTTGTATTTTAATCGATAATAGAAGTCGTTAGGTGATAGATTTAATTATATAAGAATGAATAATATTAATGCACTTTCTTCTAATATAATAATAAAGTGTTCAAATACGCTTGAAAATAAATGTTTATTTTACGTTTTTTCAATAGACAGAGGCAGCTTTGATTTATGACAGTGTGAAACTACTTGCTTTTGCTCTGGGACAAATGGATCTTGCAAAAAACATTTCGGTTTTCCCGCCTATTTCCTGCAATCTCATGAACAAAGGAATCGACGGAACAAGCCTTTTCAATTTTATGAAAAATGTAAGTTTTACCAAACTTTTAGTTTTTGGGATGATTGCATTTATATAAAAAAAAACTTTTATCCATATAGTATTGTTTATGTGAAAATATTAAGGATATTTTCTAACAATAAATCGAAAATTAATTGTAAGTTTTTAAGAAATAAAAATATATCCCTAATATTAAAAATCCTGTCAAGCACTGAATATGTAATTTACAATTAATATATTACATTTCTGAATTTAATTATTAATAAGTTAATAAAAAGATGTATACTTTATTTGAACTTCCTTAATATATTCTAAAAAGTTAATAAATAGATAACACACGTCTTAAACTAATAAAAAATAAATATATAAAGTATTGAGTTATTTAAAATATGTATTTCACCTAATTTGAGGTTCTTTCTGCAAATATCTTATACTCTTTAATATCCAACAGAGGCGTATTTAGAGTTAGTGGGACCCTAGGCTGAATGTGTGGTGTAGGCCCACCAACTACAGGGAGGTCCCCAGAAAATTTCGACGCCCCAGAAATACTAAAGTATGAAGGGGTGTCGAGATTTCTTTGAAATTTTTTTAATTCCAGAACTACAAATTAAATCATTTTTAAGTGCAGTACATGTGAAATTGGGATACACTATTTTTTGTAAATTGCCAATATTGTTATAAAGTATTTACTGTTTTAAGGAATCTCAAGGTGCAATAGCATTTCGAATCCATGAAAATAACAATAAAATATTGCTCTCGTTTTTGTATTACCCTCAAATGACTCTAAGCAAATTAAAAATATAAGAAAATAAAATTTATTTCCGAAAACAAAAACCTATGTCATTGTATTTATCACAAATAAAACATATATTTTTAATAAACATAAAAATATTAGGGTCTATTTACACTGTTCAAACCTGTTAAGGAAACTATAAATTTTCTTTATCATAAAAATAATTACAGTATATTAATTTCATTAGGATTTGAATTATCATCCTTCCAAATAATTTTTTTAATAATTCAGTTTACTCTTCTTTGTGTGTGTTTGTGGTGCTGGCCCTTAGGCTGCAGCTTATGTAGCCTATGCCTAAATCCGGCCCTGTTTCACACAGTGCCAATGTGTTGTTGATATTCCAATAAATTTTCAAAATTCCCTCTTAACAAAAGCATTTTTGTCTAGGCTAAAATGAAGGCACCAGGTCTAACTGGATTGATTGAATTTGACGCAGAAGGATACCGATCTACAGTTTCTTTGGATGTAATGTATGTAACGAATAAAGGATTGAAAAAGGTAAAAAAAAATTAAAGTAACAACTTACGTTAGTACGGGCTAATTTGGTTCTGGGGTATTACGCAACGAAAAAATAACTGAACCATGAGTGCTACAAACTGATTGCTTCAGGTTCAGAGCACTCTCAGAAATAAAACTTTCATTCCCGAGAATTCGTCGATCGTCAAGGCTATTTTCGTCATAGTTGACAAGCGTTTCGTCATTGAATCAAGGGAATTTTAACGAAACAAAAATACTCAATTTTTGAACGAAAGTCATTTACTCAGATGCCTTTTCGGAGGCATCATCTCATGCCTTGTTCTTATACTTACACGGCTTGAATCGCGCTTTCTATATTAAGTTAAAATAGTCCCCATTTGTGACGAAATAAATTTAGTGAAAACAAAGACAAAATTAATTTAATCAGTTTGACAAAAAATATTTAATCGGAAGCGTTTTAATAGCAGGTGTCTTTTTCGTAAAAATAAAAATAAAAATATTTTCATGAAATTGAGAATATCTTTTTAACACAGTAGTCGGCGATTTAAGCCAAACCTCAATACTAGTTACTACGCAGTACGAAGGCCTTGGCAATACCCATCTTCAATAGAGTTTTGAATTATAATATTCGCCTCTGAGTGAGACGGATTTACATGTACGCGGGACAAAGTAACGGTATTTAAAATATTTTTTAAGTTTCTAAATTTAATTTCAATCTGACTAAAGTTTGTGTTTTTTAATTAATTAAACATTAAATAAAATTTACTTGATTAAAAAATCCTTGTATTTATAATGTCTTTATTATTTACAGATTGGAACAATTTTACCTGGAAATAGAGTAAACATAACGCCTCCGGAATCTTCTGATTTTCAATTCTTAGGTTTAGAAAACTCTCATTTCAGAGTAACAACATTCCTGGTGAGCACAGTATTTGTTTTAATTACTAACAGTCATCATTAATTTATACTTAATGATCGAACATGCAGGTAAACGTCCTGCCTGAAGAGTCTTCCTGAAGCCCTTTCGTACATGGCTTCCCACTAATCACTGCGTCCCTCTGGCAGGACGTCTGTTATGTATTTATCTGGACTTATAATCGTGTATTAAAAAGTGGATTTGTCGAAAGCACCAATGCTAAAACACAGAAAGTAGGTTTTATAAGTTCAGTTTACTTGTTTTATGTAGCAAAATTATAAATTTTCAAATTCTCATAAAAAATTTTAAAACTTGGAATTTTTAAACTTTTTTTTGCGACAACTCAAAAGTTTCTCGTGGTAGTATCGACCGTCCTGCCAGAAGGTAGGAAACACCTCGATACGATAGTAAAGTGTAAAGGTAAGTCTTATCAGAAATACGCTGCGTGCTACATTCTATCATTATTACCTTTTTCTTTTATAATGTGATTCGTATATTTCGACATTTCCTCAAAATTTGTTATGGAATGGGATAAAGATTAAACGAAAATTATATTTAATAAAATAATCTTTTAATTGAAAAAGAAAACCGACTTTATAAAAAATGCTTTAACAAGTAAAAAATTATTTTTAAATTTACAAACAAATAAAAAAAAAGTATTTAATATCAGTTTTATTGCCGCGCCAAAATTTAAGTGGTTTTTTTTTAATTGGCACCAACTTATAAAAAAAGTTGTAATAATTATAAAATTGATATTAAATAATTCCATTTTTCAACTTATTTGTAATATTACAAATTATTTTTTACTTTTTGGCGCATTTTTCTTTAAGTCTGTTCTCTTTTTAAACGATTATTTTATTTTTCCCTTTTTAGTTTTAAATTTAGCAAGGGACTTCGCCCCCTGTTATTATTTACTAAGAAATTCAACTTGTTGCTCACATTTTTACACGTCCGGGTAAACAAAACTTTATTATCTCAACAATGTATATTGTAAAACAATCCATATCCACGCCAATAAATTCCGGGTAAACAAAATGTCATTGTTGTACAATCTTTATTCAAATGAAAATATTTTGAAATCAGTGAGACTGTTTAAAAAAAAGTCCGTGTAATCGATATTTCTGGATAAACAAAAGCCGGATAACCAATTTATATTGCATTTTTTACTTAAATGAATTTTTCTCTATCCAACAATAAACAGAATTTTCGAAATCGGACAATATTTATTTTTAAACGGACCGGTTAATTGAATATTAAAGATAATTAAATGCCGAATAACCGGATATTTTTTTTAAAAGGAGCCCAAGTAAGACATCTTCTATCCAACAAAAATATATTTTTCCTAATATCAAAATTAGAACAGAAATCTTGCGCGAACATACATTTAAAAAAAATACATAATAGTCGAATTGATAACAACTCCTGTGGCATGCTTTGGCGGTTGGTTGGCACGCTTTATGTCGGTTAAAAATTAAGATATTTCTTGAACAACCGTTAGAATCAAAACTAGAAGCTTTATTTTTCAACTACCTTTAAGACCGGTATTCAAGTGAGTGTGAGAATAATTTACTTTCTGAAGTTTCGAATAGTACCTACACTATTCTGCGGTTTTTGGAAGTTTACTAGCAACACTGAATTACTTCCAACAACATCGTTTCAGAGTGGAAAATTATATTTTAAATTAAAAAATTTGATTTAAAAAAAAAAATTACATTAAATGTATTTTAATGCCATGATGTAATTATTCTGTCTTAATAAATTTGGTATTTTTATCATTCAGTTCTTGGGATACAAGCAGTCTTCCTGATAGATTTTTTGTTGCCATCTATTTATTATATTTAGTACCTGAAATGATTTTCTTTGTAATGTAAAATGTATTTTCTTCATTTACAGAATGATCCTTACGCAATGTATCGTGAGTCATCGAAGCTTATGAAAGGCAATGATCGATTTGAGGGTTATGGTATAGATCTTTTAAACGCTCTAGCTGAATTGTTGCACTTCACTTATGAAATCCATCCAGTGAAAGACTCCAAATACGGAAGATACAACAGCATGACCGATAAATGGGATGGAATGATAGGAGAAGTAGTCAACAAAGTAAGTTTAAGCATCCAGCCACTTTATTTATTTTTTTATGTTAACAAAATTTATGCTCCAGGCTGGTAATTGTACATATTACTCATGTAAATCGTTTTAATTGTTTCATAAAATATTAAACTAAGATTCTTTTAGTGCAATTGCTAGAAATTATAGATTTTCCAACAAAAGTAATCCCTAACTTTGGAAAGTACATCTCATGTTTTCAAAAGTAACCTAAGAGGTCTGTATTTCATAGTTTAATTTCTGAATTATAAAAAAATCATTTATGATTAATACTTTGGTTTTTATTTAATATTGCCCTTTAGCAGCAAATATTATCTATTAGCGACTAGTCGAAGTCTTCCTAAAGAAAAGTCCTCTTAGGAAGTTTGAAACATGGACAGATGGCTGTAAGAGGTTTCAGATGTTGAGTAACCTCACTCACAAAGCTTATACTATGCATTAAAACTCAAATTGCAATGCATACTGAACACGACAAAAGCTCAGTTGGAGTATATCACGAGAAATCCTCTACTTTACCAACTAACTTATTGTCATCTTACTCCAAATCAGAAGACTTCAATACAATCACTACCACTCTCTAAAATCGAATCAATTTTCTGCTACTGCATGGTTACTATTCAGCAATTTTTTTGTTTAATATTTTCAGTGTGAAATATTGTTATTTTGTGAACAGATAGGGTAAGTGACAACTCCCTGAATTTTCAGGACAGCCATTTCAAAGTTAGTAGCCTTAATGTAAAGAAAGGAAAACTTTAATTGCCAAGCGTTTATGCCAATTAAAATAGTTATTTTTGACGTACCACACAACATAGATTACAATTGGATGATTCAAATAACCTCTTAAATTCAAATTCACGGAAAATGCACATAACCATTTGTGCACTACGGCATCAGTGTAAACGAAAGAGCTTTGGTAAGTTTTTATTAGGATGTTCTACTCGTTTTAAGCCTTTCCGATTTCTCCACAATCCATAAAAGCGCTTATGGCTCGGTTCTGAGTTCGGATCAAGAATTCCTTGCCTTGGATCGAGTTTTGTGGTCGATTTTTATTCGAAATAGTCCTCATTTTTGACAAAATAAACGGCGGAATAAATTTCCTTAATCTGACAAAATATGATATCAGAACATTTAGCAGGCATCTCTTTCATTAAAAATTTCTTAAAATAATGAGCATATGCATTTTTAACCGTGCTTGTTAAGCGAAACCTTGCAATCAATCAATAATGCTCACAATGATCTTTTATTTTTTCCCAGGAAGCTGACTTGGCCATCGCCGACTTGACCATCACCACCGAACGCATGCAAGGGGTGGACTTCACCCTCCCCTTCATGCAGACGGGCATCAGCATCCTCTTCAAGAAGCCCACCACCAAGGTCACCTCCCTCTTCTCTTTCCTGTCCCCCTTCTCTGGGGAGGTGTGGCTGCTGGTGATGGCCGCCTACACCTTCATCAGCATCAGCTACTTCTTGGTGGGCAGACTCAGCCCTTACGAGTGGTCCAACCCTCACCCGTGCAGGCAGAACGACCAGGTGGAGGAGAACGTCTTCAGTCTGCTCAACAGCATGTGGTTCGCCATCGGGTCTCTTATGCAGCAGGGGTCGGACATCGCACCCACGTGAGTGGTTTTCTCTGATAAATATAAATTTTGACCTACTACAGGTTCAAGGCCCAGTAAGATTGATCCAATCAAGTAACTCTAAATTATTACTCAATGCAGTTATTATTATTTCTTCATCTCCGATTGAGGTTTTGTAAGGACTCATTTTTAGTATACCGTAAAGTTTTGGTCCCCATATCTTAAACAAGACATTGTTTTGTTTAGAGAATGTTCAGCACAGAGCTACTAAAATGGTCCAAGGTTTTTCAGACAAGGATTATGGAGATAAATTAAGAAATTTGAATGTATATATCCTGGAAAGGAGAAGGGTTAGATGTCGAGGATTTGGATTTTAATATGAGAGTGATAAAAAGAGAGGTCATAGGTTTAAATTAAACAAATCATATTTTAATCTGGAAGGCCGGAAGAACTATTTCTATAATAGCGTAGTAGACAAGTGGAACAACTTGGCAGTGAATATTGTTAATTGCACAGGAGTAATGGATTTCAAGAAGAAGTTAGATATTCATTAGGGAAGAGTTAGAAGATACTATAGCTGAACCAATCTTGTTGGGCCTTTGGGTCTATTGTTGGTCGTCAATATTTGTATTTATAATCCCTCACTTATGAAGTAGTAACGATATACACTAGCAAATTCTTCCATTGATCAATACAACTTTTGAAAAAATGGCAAATTGTTCCATTTTCTAATTATACTGTTGTAAAAAGAGCGCTTTCTACCTAAAAGTTATTTATATTTTTTTAAACACGACGAATATTTTAAAAAGTGTTAAGAAGTAAAATTCTGCCAATGTATTCATTCATACATAATTTATTATTTTTGCTTTTAGGGCTATGTCAACGCGTGCCATAACGAGTATTTGGTACTTCTTCTGTCTCATTATGATCTCTTCGTACACCGCCAACTTGGCTGCTTTTCTAACCGTCGAAAAACTGGTGTCGCCAATCGAAAGTGCTGAAGATTTAGCTAATCAAGATAAGATCAAGTATGGATGCTTAGCTAGTGGATCCACACGAGGTTTTTTTCAGGTAAGTATTTCACACAGGGCTGCACTTAGGGGTGTGCCCCAGGTGCCTCATTAAAGGGTTTTTATTGTGAGGAAGAAGTTAAATTAGTTATTCTTCCTTTAGCTCAATAATAAATTGCACGTCTTCTCTTGCAATTGTCTCTTCACCTCGAGATGAAATGAAAGTTTGTTATTTGATATATAATTATAAATAGTAATAAAAAGACATTCTGTTTTTGGACTTCATTTTTGAAGTTATGAATTACTTTTTGATGATCTAACTTTTTATTGTTGTGAAGTATTGCAATTTCTGATTTATCTTTTTATCGAAATGAGATATTGCATTGTTTCTCTTGTAATTGTCTCTCCATCTCAACTTGAAATAAAAGCATGTTAGTTTATATATAACAAATTCTGATTCAAACTTACTTTTTGCATTGATGAATTACTTTTTGTTGATCTATCTTCTTATTGCGATGAAGAAGTGAAATTTCTCATTTCCCCATTATCATAATGAGAAATTGCACTTATTCTCTTGCAATCATCTTTCCATTTTTGATGATCTTTCTTCTTATTGTGATGGCAAAGTACAATTTATCATGTTCCTTTTTATCACAATGAGAGATTGTATTGTTTCTCTTGCAATCGTATCTTCATCTCGATCTGAAACGAAGCTATGTTAGTTAATAGTATCAATAATTGTATTAAAAACAAATTATGATTCAAACTTACTTTTTGCATTGATGAATTAGTTTTTGTTAATCTGTCTTCTTATTGTGATGAAGAAGTGAAATTTCTCATTTCTCCATTATCATAATGAGATATTGCACTTCTTCTCTTGTAATCGTCTTTTCAGTTTTGATGATCTTTCTTCTTATTGTAATAACAAGTGCAATTTCTCATTTTCCCTTCATCACAATGGGAAATTGCACTGTTTCTCTTGTAATCTTCTCTCCATCTCGATCTGAAACGAAGCTATGTTAGTTATTAGTATAAATAATGGTATTGAAAACAAATTCTGATTCAAACTTACTTTTTGCATTGATGAATGACTTTTTGTTGATCTGTCTTCTTTTTGTGATGAAGAAGTGTAATTTCTCATTTACCCATTATCATAATGAGAAATTGCACTTCTTCTCTTGCAATCGTCTTTCCATTTTTAATGCTCTTTCTTCTTATTGTGATGAAGTATTGCAATTTCTCATGTTCCTTTTTATCACAATGAGAGATTGCATTGTTTTTCTTGCAATCGTCTCTTCATCTAGACCTGAAATGAAAGCATTTTAGTTAATATTATAAATAATAGTATTAAAAACAAATTCTGATTCTTACTTACTTTATTCATTGATGAATTTCTTTTTGATGCTCTTTCTCGTTATTGTGATGAAAAAGTGAAATCTCTCATTTCCATTTTCAGGTCGAGATGGAGAGGCGAGTGCAAGAGAAAAAGTGCAATATATCATTATGATAAAAAGAGGAATAAAAGGAAAGGAAAAGAAGTGAAATTTCTTTTTTCCACTTTATCATAACGGGAAATTGCACCTTTTCTCTTGTAATCGTCTCTCCATCTTGACCTGAAATAAAAGTGTGTTAGTTAATATTACAAATATAGTATTAAAAACAAATTATGTTTTAAACTTACTTTTACATTGATGAATTTCTTTTTGAGGATCTGTCTATTTATTGTAATGAAGAAGTGACATCTTTCATTTATCATAATGAGAAATTGCACTGCGTCTCTTTCAACCGTTTTTCTATTCTTTTTATGCTCTTTCTTCTTATTGTGCTGAAGATGTGAAATTTCTCATTTTCCTTTTATCACGATGAGAAATTGCACTTCTCTTGCAATCATCTCTTCAACACGATCTGAAATGAAAGTATGTTAATTAATATTGTAAATAACACAATAAGAAATTGCACTCCCGCAAACCCGCAGAATTTTTGTGGAGGGTCCTCCTTCTGTACTCAAACCTGCGACCAATTGCTCAAAATTCCTACGCGCTTCCAACCAAGCTACAAAGGCACGTTATCTAAGAAATATATTTTTTTAAAAGGTTTGTTTCTTTATGAAATAATTTTTAACTCATTTCTTAAACATAAACCGTTGATATTTATGAGATGAAAGAACGATTTGTCATTGCTCTGAGAAATTATCTTTCGTTTGAGACCTCAGTTGTTAAGATTCATAGCGTGTAAGGGGCGTAAAAGGGATCTATATTACGAAAATAATATATATTATATAATTAAAAATAAATTCGTATACTTCAATTTTGCAATGATGAATTACTTTTTGATTCTTTATCTTCTCATCGTAATGAAGAAATACAATTTTAATTTTCCCCTTCTCCGCAAAGCAGCGGGCATTTCGATACATCTCTCTGTTTTCACATCGCAGAAATATTGAAAGATCGCTTAGAAACTACTTAAAAATTCTCCAATTTTTAAAAAGGTGTAAATGTTTTACTAACTTGATTTTTTGTCAAGTAGTATCGCTAATTTTAAGTATTCTTAATCATTTCCTATAAAATCCTATTCTAAGTGTAAAATTACAAAACTGCCTTCTAACAATCATCAAATTTTAGTTATGCACTTAAGCTTATTTTAAAATACATTTAAATTAACTTCATCGTTAAATAAAAGTAAAGTTCATAAACAATTTTATGGACGTTTCCACAATCATAAAATGAAACGTCATAAAAATATTGAAGTCAAAAAAAATATGCATCAAAATAATACTAAACGGTAATTGAAGAGTACAATAAACGGACATGTAAACATAAGATATATTCTTAATGAAAATAAAATTCGCATATCATAATGTTTATATAAGGAACTCAGTGTCAATAGCTTATTAAAATATTTCAATATTTATACCCCAAAATTTCTCAGATTTGTTCATGTATAAAAGAATGTTACTTACTTAAGTAAAACAGAGTCTTCATTACGTTTCATAAGCTGGAAAACGGAATAATTTTAAGCTTTCAAAGATGCTTCCACAACTTCTTCAAAATGGCGTCCAACTGAGTGAAACTTTAACAAAGGAATCAACGTAATAAAAATTCATTGTTTTAAGATAACATTACACAATGTTGCAGTTATCGATGTCTTAATATTATACGTATGGTTGAGGATTTAACAATTAATTTGTTTGTTTCACCATGATATGTAAAAGCATTTTTGTAATAATGTTTCTAAATAATAGATGTAAAATTAAACCAGGTGTCAAAATTGATATTTGTACAATCGGATATCAAAGCATTGTTACTTGGAATTAAAGAAATGTGAATAGAACTACTTTTAAAAATAAATTAAAAATACAAAACAAAATAATCTTTAAAAAAAAAAAAAAAATGAAAAACCGACTTTAATTAAAAAGCGATAAAAAATTTATAAAAAAATTATTAATTTTACGAACAAGTTGAAGAAATTGAATTATTTCATATTAATTTTATAATTATTACAGCTTTTTTGACATCGGTGCCACAATTTAGGTATATTATTTGTAAATTGGCACCAACTTAAAAAAGTTGTAATAAGTATGAAATTGTTGTTAAATTATTCAATTTTTTCAACTTATTCGTAAAATTAAAAAAAAAATTACTTTTTAGCCCATTTTCTTAAAGTCGGTTTCCCCATTTTTAAACAGATTATTTTATTTTTGTCTTTTTAATATATAATTTAGCAGGGGATTCACTCCCTGCTATTATTCACCAAGAAATTCGAGTTGTTGCTGACATTTGTACTCGTCTCGGATCCGGTTTCATAAATGCCGGGTACATTGTAAAAAAAAAAGTACTTAAAAATGAGTACCTGAACATATTTGTTTTTCTGTGAGTACAATTGCATCGTAAATGTGCGATGACGTACGCAAATTTAAGTAATCGTACTTTCTCAAAAATGAGCAGCGTGATTTAATATCGCTAATCTCAGCTTCTGTTCAAGTCATCTTAACAAAGCGACCTGACAAAACTTAAAATAGTTGTTCAGAGATGGTTTTCCACATCCTTTAATGTCGATTACTTAAATGGAAACTAAATTATTACAACTCAATAATCTTACTTCCCATTCTGTTGCCATACCATTTCTTCTGTTTATAACTCCTTCACGTCGCCCAGGTAGCACAACGGATGAGGCACTGGAGCAAAGGTATCATCTCACGCATGAAACAAAAATAACAGCCAACTGGTGCAAACTCCACCTCTGAACTTGCAATAATTTTTTATTTTTTTCAGAAATCCAACATGAGCACTTACAACACCATGCACAAGTTCATGCAGAAGAATGCGGACGAAGTACTGGTGAACTCCAACGCAGAGGGGATACACAGGGTGAAGGAGGGAAACTACGCCTATCTCATGGAAGCCACGTCCATCGAGTATAACATAGAACGCGAATGCAATCTGACACAGGTTGGGGGCCTTCTGGACAACAAAGGCTATGGAATTGCTGTTCGGAAGGGTAAAAATCATTATTTCTTAAATTATTGCTTAACGTTCCTTTATTGTTTGGTCCTTGAAATAATTATAATTTCCTCAAAACTAAAATATCACATTGCTCAGAACTGCATAAATGTACCGTTGGCTTTGGTTAAAATGACGAGGGATGGGGCTGAATTCTCAGCATCGTTTGTCTTCTACGTCATTCATCGAATTCGAGAATTTCTTGTGGAGGAGTATCTGAAAGCGAGTTTTAATTGATCAGGATGCTTTGGTCAAGTATAATTATCAAATAACGGTCTTGTTTAAATACGCTGGAAAAAAAAAGTACTTAATATGAGTACCTGAACCTACTCGTTTTTCTTTTGAGTACAATTGCATCGTAAATGAGCGATGACGTACAAAAATTTAAGTAACCGTACATTCTCAAAAATGAGGTATGATTAAATAATGCTAATCTCAGCTTCTGTTCAAGCGATCTTAATGAAATCTGACAAACTTAAACTAGTAGTTCAGAAGATGGTTTTCCCTAATTATTTTATGTCTGTTTCTTTAAGAAACTGAGTTATTATAACTCAATTATCTTACTTCCCATTCTTTTGGCACACCTTTTTCAACATATCTGCTGTTTTCTTAATTCTTAATGTCATCATGTAAACTGATAATTAAAGTGGTCTGCAAATATAAGGTGAGGGTTAAAATAGATATATCAATTTTTTTATGTGTTTTATCTACAGAGCAGTATTTTTATTATAATAGTTGCACTGAACAATAATCACTGGAGGGAAGGCTAAGCGTTCGTGACCACATTACGCCCTTTTGAGATAGTAAGACAAAATTTTGAGCTAGTAAGGCACAAAAAAAAAAATTAGTTCTTTCGCATGGTATCACCACTGAGCTAAATAAGAACTGGAGAGTAGACAAAATTTGAGACCACATGATGGTGCTGAAACTGTATTCATCACGCGCCACGGTAAAGGTCATTATCCCCATAAAGATAGTCTTCATTACAGGTATCATATTTGAGCTCAATAACTAGTTGTGAATGGGAAGAACGGCAATAGTTTTTAGAAAAAGCGGTAAAAAGTCAGAAAATCATCTGTAACTTGCACTGGAAAACAAATTTCACGTCAATGAGGCATGACATTTGCATTTTCTGCAGAACCACTTCAAATAAACCATCATCATTCTTCACCTGGTCCTTTCACATACATCATTGTTACAGTGTGTTTCATTATTTCAGAAAACGGTCCTTTGAGAGCGTGGCTTTCTGGAGGTATCCTGAAGCTCCAGGAAACGGGACAACTGCATACGTTCAAAGAGCGCTGGTGGAAGCAAAAGAAGGGAGGCGGCAGTTGTTCGCAGACGTCCAAGTCTTCTGGTTCTGTGAACGAACTTGGTCTTGGGAACGTGGGAGGCGTTTTTGTTGTGATGCTGCTAGGAATTGTCCTTTCAGCATGCATGGGAATAGTCGAGTTCTTCTGGTTTCAGAGGAAGCTTCAAAGAGACTCGCAGGTAATTGTGCAATTGTTATTAGTAGTGGCGTAGCATTTAAAAATGTATGACGGTAGGGCTCAACTAGTTCCTTACCCAGAATACTTGCTAAGATCTAAAATTAGGATTTTTATATTAGAAAATTAAATTTATTTATTTGAAGTCAAATATTTTAAATTATTATATTCAAGAAACGTAGTATTCCGAATAAACATTCCAAACAAAAAATTAATTAATATGGAAATCGAAATACTTTTAAAAATGCTGCATTAATTTGGACGTTTGGGTGTATTTTTTTTTTTGTGATCTTACTGTAAAAAAATGCTGAAGCTCCAGGAATTTTTTATTATTATAATCTATAATAATAAAAAAAAGAGTCTGCGTGTGTGTGCGTGGTACGCAAAACACTATCTTCTACTGCTCGGAGATGTGTTAAAATGTATATATCGATACTGTATTTAACCTGTAATTGTTCAACTGTGGCATTAAATTTTAAAATTCCGTTTAGTTCCCCGTTTATAATTGTTTTAGAAGCTGTTTTTTATCAAATGGCCATTTAAAAAAAGTAGTATTTATATTGTTATAAAGTTATTAAATTTGCAAAATAACTCTTTGTGATAATTGTGCTCCAACGAGAAAACTAACGGAAAAGTTAAACATTCGAAGATATATCCGAAGATGTCTGAAAAATAGACAAGTTTTTTTTTCCGAAGAAATAAAAGAGAAGGAATAAACGAGGAGAACGTACCATTTAACGCGTGTGAAACCGCGGGTAACAGCTAGTTATAAATATAATAATATCATAAAAAATATTATGTATGTATTTTCTAAAGAAAGAAAACATGTGTTGTTGCAATGCTTATTTGTCATTTTTATTTTTCAGATGTCTCTATTTAAGTTGCTCATGCGAGAAATTAAGTATGCTGTGACGTGTGGAAGCTCGTCCAAACCGGCCCCAAAACTCAAAACTCGCAAAGAGGAGGAAGAGCCGGACAAGCCCTTACCTGGTTACAGTTCCCTTTACTAATACTACTCAACTTTTTCACCATTCATTCGAAACATTACACATATTGATCATAATTTTCTACTTCTCAATTTTATTCTTTAAGAATTAATCCTTGTAATTAAATATCACTATTGAAGTGAAATAAAAATGTTTTATCATTTAGTTTGTGTTATTAATTGTTTTTGTAAGCACACAACCTACTCAACTCATTTAAACGGAGGTGAATAGCAAGGATAGTGAAGACTATATATATATATATATATATATATATATATATATATATATATATATATATATATATATATATATATATATATATATATATATATATATATATATATATATATATATATATATATATATATATATATATATATATATATATATAAATATATATATATATATATATATATATACAGCCAATGAGAAGGATCAAAAACCCATAGATCAAACCCCAACAAAAATGACGTCAAAAATATACTTTCCTTGCCCCTTTCAAAAAGCGAAAAACGAGCACACCTTATATATATATATATATATATAAGGTGTGCTCGTTTTTCGCTTTTTGAAAGGGGCAAGGAAAGTATATTTTTGACGTCATTTTTGTTGGGGTTTGATCTATGGGTTTTTGATCCTTCTCATTGGCTGTGTGTTCCAAGCATTGCTACTTAGGTTCGATCCAACTGGTGATTTAATTTTTAATTAGCAAAATAATGTAAATATCTGTAAATAATTGTGTTCAGGTAGCTTCACTACTAATCCGTCCTTGTTTTGTTATGTCCCCGTATTTTACTTGATTGAAATTGTAACTCATTTAATATATCCAATACAAATGCATTGACATGATTGTTTCGACCCCCATTTTACTCTTTCAAAATTCATGGACATGCTCTCGTGACAGTTAATATTTTTTTAATACGCTTAATTTATTACGCAACTCTTTTGCAATTTTTACATACTAAATACAATTCTTAAAATATAATTTAAACTCTTAAAATTTAGCAAATTCTAAATAAAATTAGCGATTATCACTTTTAAATAGTTCACAAAAAACGAATAGATGGCAGCACGTCAGCAACCATTGGTTCAAATTAATTTCGAAATATTTTAATAACTAAACCACTCTGCAAATCGATTCAAATTGTTTTTCGAAGCAAATTTTAACTGCTTTCTTTTAAATAAATTCATGATTAGTTAAAAACAAGAATTCTTGTTAAATTAAATTTGTTTTGTAGACTTCTAAAACGACTGTACAAACCAGAGCATTAGACACGCCCACAGAAGGCGGAGGCGTCACTATGACGTCAAAAATATACTTTTCTCCGCCCTCCGTCAGAAAGCGCGAGAACGAGCACACCTTTTAGTCTCCACTATTATTGGGTGAATAGGAGTTTATAAGCCTTGAACAAAAAGAAATACAGACCCCTTTTAAGCTCTGTTTTGTAGTTGAGTAGAAATTGGCACGTTATTACGATACATATTTGCATAAAAAACGTAATGTAGTTTTTATTCACTTATAAGTTATATTGCACATGAAAAGTAATTTGGAAAAACGATTAATATGCACCCTTTTGTTAATATACCCTTCTGTTAAAATTGATGTCTTAACATCTTATAGCCCGTCGAAAAACAAAACAAAAACGGATATGACTATACCGGAGAAAAGTTAGAAGGGATTTTTATATTAAACGTCACTTCAGAAGATTATAAGAATTGGTCGTAGAAAAATTCGTCAACCAAAGGAAGATAAACAAGCTATTCTGCCTGACGCTCCGTACGTTCTATGCTTTCATTTATGATTTTGTTTCGTCGCCTAGTTTTCTATCAAACGAGACAAAATTTATGTCAATTGTGCAATTTGACAAGGAATAATAGTGTCTGTATTATTTACCCTAAAAAAGTAACTATATTGGCGCAAGCACGTTAAAAGTTTAGAATACTGCGTATGTCTATGAGGAATGAAACTGTGTCTTTCGCTGTCTATGCAATCACTTCAGGTTCAAATAGACCTTCATCGTTTTATCTTTTCTGTTATTTAAATCAATAATAGCATGACAAATAATTGTATTCATTAAATTCAGATGATTAATGGTCACTTTTTAACTTTAACAGTTAAAGTAGGATTATGTTTAAGATATTACTGTAATCGGATTTTTTATGGTTTTTTTTTATATAACCGAAACGCATTTTGTTAATTGCAATTTTCTTTCTTTGGGCTATTATTATGATCATTAGAATGAAGTCAATTATTAAAACCTTAAAATGGATCTGGAATTCGCCAAGAGTATAGATCTAATTGTAAACTAAAGAAAGTTATTGGAAAATATTTTTCTACTCGTGTTCTGTTCACTGAACTCTAACTGTAACTGCTGGATGGTTTAAACATTGTTTCCTCTATGGGCGCATTTAAAGCCAATTGAAAGCAGCCATGCTGTGACTCAATATTTTTTTAAGTGATTTAGTGGTGTTTTTTATTACCATAGCATTGTAGATATATTAAATGTATATAAGTACTATATTTTCTTCTTATAAAATTAAAAATGTCTACCCCTATCCAGAAGTTACAGTAAGAGATCAATGGTTCTGTTCCTTTTTCTCATTCTTCAAATAATTTTAATATTCGTTTTTCCCAATATTTATAATTTTTTTTATTTATCAACTACAGACAGTTGATAATACAAAATGATAAAATCAATAGTAATTGAAAAAAAAAAATGTTATAAAGTTCCTTCTAAAATTGAAAATTAATTAATCGTTATAGATTGACCAAATTTAAGTTAATTAAATTTTCTGAATAAAAAAAATGTCAGGAAGTATTCAAAATAAACTATATGAAAAAGCAATATAAATCCACTATCAATCTGATCAGTCTTGAATGATTTCGCTAATACATCCGCCATTTTTGGCATAACAGGGTGCAAAAACAATTGAATTAATTGAAATTTTAGTGTTAATAATGGGAAAACATAACTAGTTGTTACAAGAAAGTGGACCTTAAAGAAGTAAAAGTTCAAAATTTTAACTAAATTTTATTAGAAAGATCATGTAAGGATTGGAAAGCATCATAATCAGTCGGGGATATAATAAAATGTGGACATCGATACAACTCCCGTCGATTAACAATCGAACTTTAAACTTTAGGACCATATCAGAGATTTAAAAATGAACTATTTCTAAGAAATATCTCAAAATATTTTATATTATAGACACCTATCTCAACAAAAGCCGTTAAATTTCTTAAATTGTTCCTTTTTGTATTGTAAAATTTATCAGTACCCGAAGTTTCACGATTCTAGAACAATCGTAAGGATTCCAAATAGCGTTTTATTAAAAAAAATCTCAACCGATTTTAAAGGTTTCACATGCAAAATTGTAGATTTTAATCTTATTTTATATGGTAAACCCTACCAGTTGGCAGAATGTTACGATTCTAGCGCATGTCCCAGTAGCAGTGATGAGGTGATATGAAATGTGCTTAACTACATCTTTTTGAGCCAAGGTAGGAAAATATAGTCCTATCGCATGATGTTTGTTATAGAAACATTCTAGTTTAGAAACGACATCTTTGGCTTTCAAAATCACATTAAATGTTGCATAATGTTTTCCTATACTTGCTTTCATACTTACAAGAAAAATATATATTTATTAATTAATCAAATATTTAAGACCGACACAACACGACTAACAATGCAAAAGCCAAGGTAGAATGTTATCTCAACCTTCTCTTTTGAATAGTATTCATCTGAGCGCCACGATAGAGTAAATTTTCCCCTGATGAAAGTCCTCATTCCAGCGTTTACTATTTTAGCTCAGTAAAATAAATGCCGAACTCGTTGCCAGTTGCTTCAAGCTCAAAAGAAAACTTATTAGAAATAACTTTTCAAGTTTGGCAACGTCTAGCTGGTTGCTTAGCAACTGAAGAAATCGATTTTTCGAATTTGCCAAGTACGAATAAATTGTGCTACGACAATGCCGTATGCTTGATTTGACAAATTATTCCTAACTACTCTATCTACGAACATGCCTTCAGATTTCACTGCTTTCAATCCAATGTTCCCAGCGAGAACTTGGAGGCTCAAAATGCGTTCCGCACTTTCTCAATTCGGTGACATGTTTAGCGAATTTGGGAAGAATATTGCTCCCACGTATTATCATGATCGTTGCGAGAGGTAAATTTGATTTGATCTCCTTCAAAAGTATGTCTTGTACAATGCTTCCATGAACGTAAATCCTGAAATTAAAAATTTACCATCTTACGTAGAGCAATTAAACTCCGAACAATTATATCACGTGTATTACTATATGAACATATGTTGGCGGATGTTTTGCATTTCAGGATGTCCTTATAATGTAAACAAACCGCAGTTGAATTATTTTAGCCCTTTATTTACAAAATGCATAAAAAAATCAAGACGCATTTTAAGAATAAATATTTTGTAAATAATATATAAAAATTATTTTGTATTTTTAAATGAGTTGAGTTAATTTAATTAATAAGTAACTTTTAAGCTTAAATTAAGTTATGTTTTGCACATTTTTTGTTTAATTTTCAAATTCTTGTATTTTATCCAATCATAATTAAAATGTTTTAAAAATTTTATGCACTTAAGATGGCTTTCAAGATTTAATAAAGTTGGGCTCTATTCAATAACAAATGTGTAATATGTTTTCTGTAATATTATATAGAATTACATAATTTGTAAAATTGTTAATAATTTATTTTTAAGACGTACACTTTTAAATGCACTAGTTAGCAAATAAAAATCTAATGTTGAAAATTTGGCTTTATAAAAAATATCCAGTTTAAAATTAGATACTTAATTTATTCTTATTGATACCTACCTACATATATTAGTATGATAATTTTAATATTATAAAACCTTAAGTTATGACATCTACTAATTATAAGCATTCAATATCAACAATTGTTACAATTATGTTTTCTATTTGTAATGTTTAATCGTCAGCTTGAATGATATTTCAGTTTGTTAAGTTGATACTTAAATTAGCTTTGTTATTTGAATTTCAATATATTACCCATTCCAGAATCATCTAATAATTGCTAGAGGCATTTAGATTCCAATTATATTTAGAATTACAACCCCAAGAATTTTGAGGCTATTTTGGAAATCCCCAGGTACTTGGCTATTAGAAAATATTTTGCCTTAAATCCTCCTATATTTAAGTTGTACCTAATATTTTATATTATAATATTTGATAGCTCTAAGATATAAATGTTTTGTGTTTTAATACCCTAAGCATACTAAATTATGTATGTGATTTTATAAGAGTTTTGTGTTTTATTTAAAGGTCTGTGCAGATGAGATTATATACTATGCACAAACGTGAGTTCGTTCTTGCTATATCTGCATTCTTTGCTAGCTTTAGTATGTTTCTCTTTATTGGACTTGCTGGACCTCCTATTACTAAAACTGTTACACAAAATGCTACTAAACTTTCTCCAAGACTTAACCATTCCTTGGCTGTAAGTACTAACCCTTTCATCTAGTTTCTTCTGTGACTTAACACTCTTTTCTGTTACTGAAAATATTAAAAACTCTTTTAAGGCTAGCCGTGTACTGGCGACTATTGGAACTGAACAATTTAGTTGCATGCAATTGTAAAACTCTAATTCTAACCCTTCACTCAGCAATTATTGGACTTGTAACTATCAGGAAAAATATCCTTTCGCTCGATACCATGTTTACTTTGGCAAATAAACGTTAATTAGGCAATTTTATATGGATTGTGATAATACAAGTTTGTCATTTTTTATCTTTACTTTGGCGATTTCGAAATCTGAAACATGGCAGCCTTGATTCAAATGTAATTAAAATAATCTTTGGGCAGTTGCTGAGTGATTTTTAGTCACTCTGTTCATTAGCGCCGAGCGATTATCACTTGTGCTAGCAAACAATTGTTGTAGCCTAAACAAATTTTTTTGCTGATTAAAGTTTGTTGTGATTGTTAAAAAGAAACACATTGTTTTAAGTTTCTTAAATGTAAATAATATATTGAAGATCTAGTGCAGTGGTCGCAACCTTCTTCTCTTGCATACCCCTTGATAAAACTTTTAATGTATGAGTACCCCTTTCTCTTAGCTTTTCTCACCATCCTTCTATGCATCTTGATTTTGAGACAGTATAATGCTTGCAAATTAAAATAACTCAAATTAATTACATTTTTTACATTATTGTAAATTTTACTTTATACATGTATATACTTTTTATTTTATGTATTTTCTGCCATTACTAATATTTTTGCGTACCCCCAACCAGATAGCCATGCGTACCATAAGTTGAGAACCGCTGGTCTAATATAATAAATTCACTAAGTCATTCCAAACTGTGCTGAGGTTTTCTTGATACAGAGTACTGTGTTAATACTAGTACAGAAATGAAACAGTTTTATTATTAAGCTCATTATATATTAACTTGATGAGTTTTATTATGAACAAAATCCTTTTAGCAATACTGATGTATATTTACAACAAATAATTAAAAAAAATTGACGTGGTGAGTTTGTTAGTTTAACTATATTAGTTTCAATACATGTAATTGTAAAAAATATAAATTTACATATTTTTTAAGAGTTGGATAAAATTATAAAAGTATTGAAAGTGAACAAATATTGTATTGATTAAAAAAATATTATAGAAAAGCAGTATTCACTGTAGGCGTTTTTTGAAGAGCTGTCCGCCCCTTTTTCAAAAATGCCGTCCTCTTTTAAAAAAATTCCGCCCCTCTTGCCCTTTTCAATCAAGCACAAGCGTCCTTCCTTCTTAACTGTTTTTAAAAAAGGCATCGATTTAAAAAAAAAATTGCGTATAAATTGGAATTAAGTTTTGGTTTTTTTACAGAGAAGATTGTTTAGGGCGAGGTTACAATATTAAGGCTCTTGTTACCACATTTTAGATTTAAGTAGTCTTTGTATCAGTTTTGTAAATGATCTGATTAGGGCTACTTACATATTTGTTTTTTAGCGAAGACATTAATTTTTAAATGTCAAATTTTTTATTTTAAGTATGATATTCATAAAGAGACATCAATTTTGTTCGGGCATTTCTTTCAAAATAAGACCAGAACCATCACCAATAGCCCAATATGCAGCTCTATCGCAATATCAATCAACAAATCAGAATTTTTTTTGTTTGGCCAATGGTCCGATGTATCAATGGGTGGCCACGCCCCCTCTCCCCCAATTTTTTTTTTAAAGTGCCCTTTTAAAAACAAGAAGTGTCCTTTTACTGCCAACAGCACCCTGCCCCTTTTTATTTCTAAAGTGAACACTGGAAAAGTGTAATTAGTTTTCATTTCTAACAAATTCTAGACTTAAATGTAATTTACCAAGTTAAAATTAGACAACTCCAATCTAGTATATTTCTTGAACTCTGATATATTGCTAAACCTAACAGATCAGGGTATGGTAAAATATATATAACTGTACACTTTGTGTACTATGCTATTTCAAATCATAATTCCTAAAAATGTTGCTTAAGTGTATTATTTTATCTATTTTGGAATTGGAACACCTGTAATTCTAGAAAACTGTTCTAAATTTGAAGAAGGTTTTTGTTACCTTCTGCATTTGTTATCTTAATAAACATTCCTATTTTTATTTTTAATTATGTATGTGATTGAGTTTCGTAATGAATATTAATATATTTATTTATGAAATGCCTAATATTTTATATAACTTATCATTTAATATTCTTTAGACTGGACCTTTTGTTATGCGATCTCCTTCTCTATCTACTTTTAGTCAGCAGTTATGGGTCATTGGGAAGATTGTTCTCAAACATGGTGATGGTGAGCATTTAGATTCTAATTTGGGTTTTATATGCAGTGAAGTTAAATTTATATGTTTGTACGAAATGTATTATTTTTGTTTAAGAATCATTATATAATTGCTGAAATAGCTATTATAATATATTTATTAATACCCTCTACAGAAAATACTATAATATGCTTTAAATAAATTGAAACTGTTTAATCTTCAGCTTGAATGATTTTTGAGTTTGTTAAGTTAATATGATAATTTTTATTAAAAATACATCAGCTTTGTTATTTGAAGTTCAATATATTGTAGAATCAGCAATTTAATTGCCAGAGGCATTTAAATTCAAATTACTTGTATTCCAAGTGACCACTGTCGTTTCATCTGCATACGTTTAAAAGAAACTTTTATTGAATAAACACCATCAATAACAATACGCACAAACAAATTGCAAGTCATTAAATAGTGAAGAATTTACTGTTTCATTTCGTACGTTCAGTCTTAATAATAAATAGTATTGCAAAATTTACTTAATAATAAATAGTATTGCAAAATTTACTTAATAATAAATAGTATTGCAAAATTTACTTAATAATAAATAGTATTGCAAAAAAAGAGAAAATAAAATAGTTGTTAGATAAATATATTGGGCTTTTTTAACAACTGGACTTTTGGGCTTTGGACAAATATTGTACTTTTTTAAACAGCTATTTTAAATAGCCTAATATAACATAGAAAATATTAAATGAAAGTTAAATTTTAAAAAAAGTTGTTATTGCAGTTTAATCATCTTATATAATTTTGTCTTACCCTTCATTGTCAAAATTAAACTAAAGCATTGTGATTAATGTAAGTGTTGAAAGTAAAAAAAACTTCATTTGTCACACATGATTTTATTATTTTGCTTCAAAAATTAACTCTAATACTAACTAACTACCTCTATAACTTACTCTAATCAGAATAAAAAATATATGTTTAATGAAAGCAATTAGACACTAATTTTTAATCAGTATTTCTAACCTGAAAATTCAGTAGATAGATTATTATAGAACTTATAATTAAAAAATATATAATTTAGACCAAACTAGTGTTTGCATTTTGGCATAGTATCAGCAGCATGACGGTCACCGAACCCTTATACAATGCAAACCCGTAATAAATTCTGGCATCATATATGCGTTTATTATTATGGTTTTAAATTTTTGTTTCCATTTAGTATCAAAACAATAAAAATGGAATTCTACTAGAGTATTATTTTAATAGGCAGGTAATTTTAAAATTTCTTAGGTGTAAAGTGTCAAATATTTAAATTAATACTTATAATAAATAGCCTTTTTTGAAAAATTATGTTTTTAATATTTAGCTATATAGAAATTTTTATTATTAGATTAAATGTGGACGTCTTTAATTAATTTACTTTTGTCTCCTCATTTATAGATGAAAGGTTCAATAAACCATTTCACGTTGCGGTAACCATACATGGAATTACAGATAAAAACAAAATTGTTGAAGTTTTGGGTGACTCGGACATTCGTAATCGAACAAGGGAACTTCATTGTTTCAACAGTGTGAGTAAATGCATATTATTATTTATAGTATAATTTATTCTTTTCCATACTTAAAAGTAAACTATGATGATATATATATATATATATATCAGTGTTCACTCTAGAAATAAAAAGGGGCAGGGCGCTGTTAGCAGAAAAAGGGCACCCCGTTTTTTGGAAAGGCACTTTTTGTTTTTAAAAGGGCACTTTCAAAAAAAATTGGGGTGTGCGTGGCCACCCGTTGACACATCGGACTCGTGACTAAACAAAAAAAAATACGATTTATTAGTTGGCATTCCGCTAGATCTGCATATTGGGCTATTGGTGACGGCTCGGGGTTTATCTCGAAGGAAAGAACAGTACAAAATTGATGTCACTTTCAGTGGCGTAGCCAGGATTGTCCGAAGGGGGGGGGGGGGGGGGTCCATAAATTATTTTTGGTCCGACCAAAATCATTTTTTTTTATTAATAACTGATTTGAAATTTATTTAACTAATAATTTTATTTAAATTTAATTAATAATTTGAATAAAATTTAGTTAATAATTTGAATAAAAGTTAATTAATAATTTTAAATTAATAATTTTAAATTAGCAATTTTAATTGATAATATTAAATTAGTAATTTTAATTAATCATAATAATTTTTAAGTAGTAATTTTAAATTAGTAAATTTAAATTATGATATTAAAATTATAATTAATAATTTTAATTGATTAAATATTATTTATAAATTATAATTAAGAAGTAAATTAAAAGCTTAAAACACGTAGGCAGTGCCGTCACACAAAAAAATTTGGGGGGGGGGGTTGAGACAAGAAATTTCCCAACTTAACGATTCGAAATTCCCAACTTAACGGCGTCGGGTACGAATACCAGCTCGGTTGTTATTCTCGTTATCTGACCATGATTAAAAAATACGAGGCATTATTCCCAGGTCTTTTCTTCGAGATAGACCCGAACCAACGTTGTGGCACGCAACATTTGTTGCACGCATGTTCCAGTGCAGTGTCCGTTCTAAGTGCGATGTTAATTAACCAAACTTAACGATTGGAAATTTTGAACACAACAGTGCTAAAAATTCCTAGTTCCAACTTATCAACTTTTTATAGGATAATTTTATTGTGGAAGTCATAAGGGGAGGGGGGGATAACAAATACAGCCTTTTTTTGAAAACGTAACATGATCTGTAAATAGTGGGAATGAAAGGGACTCGGCAGTTGTGTCAACCCAACAGCCATTGCTAATCTTAACATAAAACATAAATAAAATAATATTCAAAATTAAAAAGTATACATACCAATATTTATCAAGTAGTAATTAAATTATAAATTTTTTTAATTAATAACCATTTTAATTCTAAATTAATCAATGCAGGAAAACAGGAATTTAAATTATTATAAATAAATTCAATAAACTTAGAAGTATTCAAAGAGAGAATCCTCCAAAGTTAATGTTAAAACGAAACACATATCACATAAAATAGGTACTGAAAGATGCGTCCTCCGCGCATAAGATTTTTCGTAGCAATCGTATCGAAGTCCGAGAAATTTTTTTAACCGAGGGGTGATTTAAATAAAAGAACCCATCGAAAGTTCTGGAAGTTTCTATTTGAAACTGGTAAAAACTAAAAAAAAATATATTTATTGAAAAACACACAGGAAACGCACAGCGTCAACATTACACAATTTTGCGATTGGTTAATCACAAAACAAAACAAAATAACAAAAAAAAATCCTAGACACGAGACTATAAATTTATATGGGACTGACGCGCCAGTCCCATATATTCGAAGCGCCATGGCGCTTCGAATATTAGCTGAAAGAAATTTTACATTGTGGAAGGCAAAAACAATAGGGTTATATGAAACAAAAGTGATTTTCGAATAAAAAGGAGAGGATTTGGATTTAGACAATCGCACCTAACACAATTAAAAGAGAAGTTATTTTAATAAAAAGAACACTGTGTGACGTTTGCGTAAAGTGCAACGCCATATATTTTAAAATTCTTTAAATGATAATCTGAACGTTAAAACATATAATATAACTTTGACAATAACGAACAACAGAATGAGCAGATGCGACCATTTTTTAGTCGCCTGCTGGAAATCTGAAAACATTGCTCCTTAATTTAAACAATTTATTATACATTTAAAATGTGGGATTTTTTTTAAGGAAACGTTGCCACGGTTAAAAATTTTTTTTGCTTGACGCAATAAAAAATACAATGAAATTTATAAAACAGTTCCGCCACTGGCGTTGTCTCGACTACAGACTACATTAGTCAACTCTATCTGGAGCCTTAGCGTCATATCGGTCAAAAGTGTGCAGTGAACTCTGAAACCAAACACACGAATTAAAGTTTAATTTTACAATTTTGACAATTTCTAACTTTCCCTTAATAACCTCGGTGTTTTTGCTTTCATTTGTTAAAAATATTAATTTTCTTCAGACATAAATTTTCCCAACTCGGGTATTTTTAAACCTTGAAATTCCCAACTTTTAAGGTTTCCAAATTATTGGGGACCCCCCCCCCCCCCCCCCCCACATATATCAATGTATATCAATGTATAGTAGACTTTATTCCCTACAAAATGGTATATTAAGTTTAGCTCTACTATAAAAAATAACGAAATAATCATCGGTGGTTCGGGTTTTTTTTTCCGCGGCTGTACAAACAAGCAAGACAATCATACAGACCAATACCCCATCGTCTCCCCCCCCCCCCCCCCCCCACAAAAAGTCGAATTTTCTGTCTTCAAGGTTGTTTCACCATTGTTCTCCTTAAAATCCTCCCTTCAGGGGAAAGGAGCAGGAGATACATGTGGGGTAGACCAGGAAATGAGGTTTTCTCTATTGAAATCAGAGAAAAAATCTTCGTTTTTTTTTTTTTTTGCATTTGTTATTTTTCAAAAAAAAAAAAAAAACTGGCTATGGGGGGGGGGGTTCTAACCCAAAGTAACCCAATGCTGGCTACGCCACTGGTCACTTTGTAGAAATACTACTTGAAATCCAAAATTTGACATTTTAAAATTAATGTTTTCGCTAAAGACCAATTCGGTAAGTAGCCTGAATTAGGTCCCTTACAAAACTGATGAAAAGGCTACTAAAATCCAAAATTTGGTAATATAATGTGTAATCTTGCCTCAAACCATTTTACAGGCAACCAATAAGATTCGTGCAATGCCAAGTGCTCGAAATTACCGCGGAATCATCGCGATTTCACAACAAGCTTAGTTAAAAAGAAGTTTGTTTTTCTACTGTCATAATTCACTTAATTCCAATTTACACACAACAAAAATTAATCGATGCTTTTTTTAAAAACAGCTAGGAAAGCAAGGATGCTTGTGCTTGATTAAAAAGGACAATAGGGCGGAATATTTTTCGAAAGAAGGCGGCATTTTTTAGAAAGGGGCATGAGGGCGCAATCGAGATGAAAAAAGGACGGGCAGGGCGGACCGCCCTTCAAAAAACGCCTAGAGTGAACACTGTATGTATATATATATATATATGTGTGTGTCTTAAATACACAAACTGATGAAGTATAAAAGCATAGGGTCGAGTTAAACTATCTTTAAGTCTTATCTCTCCAAATATAATGCCATTATTGATAAGCTTTTTTATGACAATGGTGTTTAATCTGTAAATTCTATGTGCAATTATAATAAGCATTTATGAAGTACAGCATGCTTATTATTAATATATCAAGGTAGAAAATGAGCTATATTTCATTTTAAATAATAATATAAAATAGTAAGCCTTTAATGAACAATTTTTATGTTAAAATTTTAGCATTTCTACGTCTATTTTTTGACATTTTAGAATTTCAATGACTAAAATGTGTATTATTAACTTTTATGTTAGCATAGAATAATGCGCAAGTTTCTTGTAGGGGAAAACGTACAGATTTGAAAATTTAGATATTAGCATATATGAAACTAGGATTTTTACAAGATATTAAAATATTAGCAACTCATTTACTAAAATGATTATTGATAAATTTGGAAAGTCAGTGTTGCTGCTATCAAGCATTCTTAATATAATAAAAGATTTAGCTGATATTTTTATTTTAGATAAAAGTTATAATTTCTTTTGTAATCAAGCCATATTATTGTAGAATTCTCATAATATAATAATTTAAATTGAAATTAAGAAATGCTTCAATTAATATGTACAACAAATTTTTCTATAGGTTTGCGAAGAATTTACGGTTGTTCATCTTGGCTTCATTGATTATACACATTATATTATTATTGTAAACTTCTATGGACTTGAAAGAATCGAAGAAAATTACAACATGAAAGATGTTGTATTCTATGTAAGTGTTTACCTGTACATTACTGTTTTAGTATTGTGAGCTTATTTTATTTACTCTTAACTTCCTTTATGCGACTTCTCAATTATATATTTATAATATTATAATTGAAAAATATTAATAAAAAACTAACAGTTAGAAATCAACAGTTGATAAGTAAAATTTATGAAACATAAAATTTTAAGCTGTTTATTATTAGTAGTATTTAAAAAAGTAGTTTCATTTATCCGTGGTATTTATCAAAGACATAAAACAATATCTTCTAGCTCAATCATCTAAGAACAAGTATTAAAATAAAATAATGTACTTTAATTATTTTTTTTAATCTCTTTTAGTTATTGTATACTTATTTTGACTGTTAAAATTGTTTTGCAGTTCAAAACTTATAACCCGTCTTTTACGAAGATTGAAATTTGGTTTCGCTGCGTCTTCATTGTTCTTATATTTGCAACTTCTGTAAGTTGATTTTTTAAAAAAAGAAATTAAAATACTGTCTACTGACACTTTTGGCCAAAGACATATCTGATAGATTTATTTTTCTTTAGTGCTGGTTTGCGTATTCTTTGAGATTCTTCTGCTTTTTCGATTGGTCGATTGAACAGAAGTGGATATCTGTACTTTTACCTCTTCTTGTTTTGTATAACGGTACACTTGCTTTGACTCTCTTAATGTTTTGTCTTGTGAAGTTATTGCTATTTTTATGGTTGCTGTTTCCTTTTGAATACCTAAATATGTGTTTGTGATCAATTGTTTTGATGTTATTCATATGAAACATTTTGGTGTCATATGTCTGTTTGTATTTTCAGTAGTGTATATTTCTTGTTGTGTCAGTAAAGTTTTATAGATATTTAAATGCATAATGGAATGTAATTAAAAATAATTATTTTAAAGATATTTAAAAAGGAGTTTATATTAAAATACTGTCATTGGTGCATTGAATATGCATCAATTGTTTAATATTTAATCTGTTTTTATTCAATGTTGTTTTCTCTAACCCAATACCATACACCATACTATTTTTTTAAGAATACTTTTTGTAAGCATAAGCTGGCATTGTTTTATAAAATTAAAAGTACAAGAAAAAATATACCAGAATCCTGTTTAGATAAACAATAACATACCAGCTAAAAATTATGTAGACCAAATAAAATGAAAAATTTATTTCAAACAACATAAATAAAACTAAATATTTTATTCTGATCAGATAGCACATCAAATCTCATTTGCTATATTGATGCATTACGTGGGTGTTTGTTTCCAGAATGAACACTGTGGCAGGAATAACAATCATATAACGTAAATGCAAATAGTCATATACGTAATTTATTTAAATACCTAATAACAATTCAGTTATAACTATCAATCTTATCTGTCAATGTATGTTACGCATGAATTGATTACCATGACGGTTGCTGTATTCTTTTGGATTAACAGTGCAATTCAAAATATAAAAAATGATCCTGGTCTTAACTTTAAAATTCATCATATTGGATCATATATGTGTAATGAAATTCATCATATATGTGTAAGTGTTGGGCCCTGGTATGTTTTTATCATATTGGTCATCTACATAAAATTACTAAATTGGTAAACTATTAATCTAATCAATAATCTATATATATATATATATATATATATATGATATGTTGATATCTATATGAATAGTTAGGCTTATAGTACTATTCTTTGAGGAAAAACCAGACTTTTAGTTTACATTTCTGTTATGTATTGACTTTCAGTTTATAACTCTTAATGCAATGTTATATCATTTTCTTTTTTATCTTATTTCATATTATACAATAGTTCTTATGTACATGTTCAACGTTAAAGTTTTTGAACTTATTAAAAATATGCCTATGAAATGACATATGTAAATTATCACTAAAATAAAACTTTATTTAATGAAATAATACTTTCAGATCCATTATTTCCATTGTCATTCCTGGTAAACAGTTGGGTTCCTGGAATGTTTGATGCAATGTTTCAAGCAACATTTTTGTGCGCTCTGCTCCTTTTTTGGCTCTGCATATACCATGGCATACGACAGGTGTGTATTCTGTTATTTTTATTATTTGAATTTATATAAATAAGGATTGGTTAATTATTACAGATATTACATTAATTTACCACTGTTATCTTTTATTAATTATTTGCATTATTAAATAGCCTAATGGGCCTTTGTTGTTTCAGATCTAATAGTAAATCTAATAAAAATAGTCCTAATCTATAACTTTTTATATATATTTCAATTAGTTGCATTCCACCACCTTTTATTTGCAACCACTGTTATAATTTTTCCTCTAAAAGCTGTAAATTGGTAAACACGTAAAATTTTCTTTTATTTCTCATCTTTAATATTTCAGTGTTCACTCTAGACGTTTTTTGAAGGGCGGCCTGCCCTCTTTTCATCTCAATAGCGCCCTTATGCCCCTTTTTCAAAAATTCCGCCCCTCTTGCCCTTTTCAGTCAAGCACAAGCGTCTTTGCTTCCCTACGGTCTTTAAAAAAGCCATCGATTAAAATTTTGTGTGTGTGTAATTTGGAATTAAATGTATTATGACAGTAGAAAAACAAACTATTTTTAATTACGCCTGTTGTGAAATCGCAACGATTCTGCGATAATTTCGAGCACGGGGCATTCCATGAATCCTATTGGTTGCCTGTGCCCGCTTATGAAATGCTAAGTTTTTTTTTTAAATTAGAAGTGCCTTTTCGAAAACGGGGTGCTCTTTTACTGCCATCAGCGCCCTGTTCCTTTTTATTTCTATAGTGAACACTGATATTTACAGACATTTTTAACAAATTTAAACATTTGCAGTTGAGAATAGCAGTACTTTACATCTAAAATTTTCTGTGTGGAATTTTTTTAAAAATCTAGAAATTCTTCAAAAAGTTTTTTAAAAAAATCAGCTTAATTTTGTATGATGACAATGTATAATACAACTTTGAGATATTTTTTGTATTTGTAAAAAAAAACCTTTGTTTCTATATCTATAATATATTTGCTCATTTATTTTTAGAACGAGCGAAGTTTCACAAAATTCTATCTTCCCAAATGTGTTATTATTGGAATGCTGTGGTTCTCAGCATTTACATTAGCTTCCTGGCAAAAGTATAACGAATTACGAGATCCCACCTACAACTATAAAGTTGACACTAGCCATTTCATGGTTTGTAAATATTCTACCTTTAGCCATTATGAAGTTTACAATTAAGTAAATGAAATAAACATATTTTTTTTTGCAGGGATTCAAAGGATTCTTCTTTACAATTGGAGCTGTCTACTTGATTTATTTGATATTTCTTATTATTAGAGCTTACACAGAGCTTCGCTCTATGCCATATTTTGGTAATGTATTTTTTTTTTAATATATATGTCAATGAATATTTTTTTATAATATATATTTTTAAATCTTTCAAATGTGTTATTACATTTTAGAACCAAGAATACATTTCAGATTACATTTTTTATCCACAAGCTTTAAAAATGATTTTTTAAATCTATTTTAACATTGTAATTTACTTCTTTAAAGTTGCTGAGAAAACTTACTTTTCATAGTAGATATAAATCAACGTTCTGTTCCATTGTGAATGTTCTACTTTTATCTGACATTAATATTTAGTATATTAAAAATAAAAAATTTCTTTTACAAATTACTTTAAAAGTTAGTTTTTGAATTATTTAAGCAACTTATAAAAAAAAATAAAAAACAGTCAAATAGTTTTATATACATTCAAATTTACGGTTAGATGTTTTGCTTGGATTCATTATATTTACCAGAATTTTTCAAAATTTACATTTTTGTTATTTGAAATATTATATTCAAGCTTTACTCTTATAGCTTCATTTAGTTAAACTTCATATGGTTTCTTTTTAGATGTCAGACTAAAATTTCTGACTATTTTGATGATAATTGTCCTGTCAATCAGTATTGCTATCACAGTTCTGAGGTTTGGTGTCTCTGTACTGCAAGATAATTTTGTGGCTGAGTTATCTACTAATTACGGAAGTTCTGCTGAGTTCATGTCATTGTACAGCCTCCTAAACTTCTATCTTGTTACAATGGCTTATGTGTATGCGCCACCAAGAAGAGCATATTTTGGTAATTTTGTTCAATATTTATATTCTTAGTAAATAAATCACACTAAAAATACTCCATGTGTAAAATTCTAATTATTTACCTTATTGGCTTTATATAAAAACACATATTTTATTCATATTAATAAAACACGTTTTTTTTTTATAAACTTGATATAGTAAATACTATGTTAGTAAATACTACTTTAACTATGTTATTAAAGCAATTTTAAGTTTAAAACTTCAATGCACAATTTTTTTTCATAATAGTTTTAAGACCATGTAAATTAAATGTGATGTTGCCATCATTTTTTTTTTTACTATTTGTTAACAAATAGTTATATTGATTTAAAATTGGTACTAAATTATTATTTTACTATTTTTTTAAGTTTGGTGAGTTAGAAAAACTGTAACGTGTTTAAAAAAATGTTGTAACTAACATGAATCATTGTTGAGTCATATATTTTCTTAAACATAGAGAAAAAAATCACATTAAATGCTCTTGGAAATTAATATGGATTTTTCACTTTCTATACATACATTCTGAAGTATTCTAAATGCATGTTCTATGATTCATCTTTAAGTTTTTGTTTTAAAAGGATTTAATCAAATGTTACTAAAGGCTAGCACATGACCCCATTCATATTTCCCTTTTAGTGATTTATAGTTTAAGTGAAGAACCAAATTAAGTGAATCAGTTAATTTTTAGGTTCCATTGCCATTGAGCATACAATAGTTAGACCAAAAACATTTGTAATTTTTAAGTATAGGTATCAGTTATATAAAACTTGAATGTATATTTTACGTTTCAGAAACAAGAGTCAAGGATAATCCAACCTTATCAATGATTAATGATTCTGATGAAGATGTAATTTATGGGTAAATACATATTACACTATTAATTTTAGTACAAAAATTTGAATTTTTTAAAATTATGTATTTTTGATCAACGTAGTGGTTGTCCTATTCTTAGAACTAGACAAACTATATTTTATATGTTTGAAATAAATAGGTATTTTCATTGACTATTTTTTTTAATAATCATGTTTTAGTTTGTTTTTGATGGTTAATGTTTTATGTTGTGTAATAAGCATTATTCTTAAATTAAGAGTAGTGTAATTTGAACACCCCAATATCTTTGCCTTTATTTAACGAATGTTTATATGAATTTCTGTCAGGAAAGATTTTAGCATCACTATAAACTTAGAATGGTGTTAATTTTTTAAAAATTAAAATTGGTCTTTTCTGGGTTAAAAATAATTTGATTAAATTTTTTTATATATTTATACAATTTTATATTGTATGTATGTACAATATTTTGTATGTCTTGAAGTTTTTGCAACTTGCAATTATCTAAAAACATTATTATCCAATATTTGTTGTTTAGTGTTTAATTTTGTTTTTGAAAGTTTTATTCTAAGTAGAGCACATTGTTTACTTGTATGGATGAGTGAATGGTTTGAGTGCTCACAAAATGTTTTATTAGTCTTTGGGGGTTCTCCATTTTAAAAACTGTATCCTGGTTTTTATTTCAAGTTGCTTTGTATGCATTGTTTCATAAATAATTCATTTGAAATAGTATTCTACTTGTATTAATGTATTTCAGTATATTAATAATATTAAGTAACTACCATTCCTCTAAATTTATACTTTTAATTTACCAAACATTAGCGAGGTCCCTGTTTTAACTCGACCTTTCAGCATATCGCCTGTTTGACTGTAAATGTGTTTGTTTGTTTGTTATGCATTTAAGAGCAAATGTGTTGTTTGATTTTCTTGAAATTAGGCATGAATGTAATTTTAAGTCCTTAAGAATATTTTTTTTAATTAATCGCGAAGTCCAGAACTAGTTAAATATATATACTATTTTGTGAATTGTAATGTATTGCTATTCATTTTATTTCAGATCCGACTCCGAAAACCGACCACTAAATCCGATTAGAAAAAGTCCGGATAAGGAAGAAAGTGATTAAGGCAGCAATTGCAAATGTATTGTATTGTGGACTTTGTAAAAAAAGGTGAAATCATTACAAGCATCCATATTGATAATTGAATCTTTAATCATTCTATTTATAATCATCGATCATATAATCAGTATCATCATATAGTTTTAAGAATTTATATTTTTAAGTTAGTTGATATTTTTACTTTATAAACTGTGATAGCTCTTTTAATGTTACCCCTTGCCCAGGGCAGTTTAAAAACCATGTGATTAATTTATTTCAACATTTACTGTAGCCTACACAATGGAATTGAGGGAAGTTATAACACTTTCTATTGCGGTGTAGCTGACATTTTTTAATTTGTATATAAAAGGGTAATTCTATAGGACTATAAGTATCTATTTTGTTTACTGCTAGGTTTGTAAATGATTTTTAAAATGTTACTGGGCAATATATAATGGAAATGTTGATCATATCAGTGTAATAAGAAATGTGCGCATTACATTTTTTGCAAAATTTAATACTTTTTTATTTGTTTGTTTAAATAGTATTTTAGTAATATTTAATTCTTTAAAAACTTTTTAAAGGTTTTATTTATTATTAGGTTGTACAAGCATTGAATTCAGCTTGAGACATATTTTATTATTATCAAATAATAATTTTCAACAGGTTTGGAAGCACTTTTTTTAATTTTATGTTCATTTAAGAATCAGCAATTATTTAATAATACTGTGCCAAGTAAAATCATGCATTAGTTGTAAGGAATAATTTTTTATGTATAACTGAATTCTTCTCACTAACATACCTAATATCTAGTATTACAAATGTATATATTGTGATCATAGCATGTAAATAAAACTATCAGTTCCAACAATATTTAATCTTTATAATCAGAATAACTGCATGTATTTCATTAAATCAATGCTTTTGACTGTATTCACATATTAACACTTGAATATGAATCAAATTAATTTTATTTCTAAAGGTTTTGAATACCTATTTCGACAATGTGACATTTTCCCTTTCCAGTTCTGTATTGTAATTGTTCCTTTTCAAGATTTATAAAATATAAAGTTTATGACATATTAGTAACATTTGTTACTAAAGTTATTTATGTTTGTAAATGTTATGTAAAGGTTTTTTATCTTACAACTTAATATTTTTGAATTTTTTTAAAAGTTTAATACTATTATAAATCTCTACTAAAAAAAATACAAATATGGAATTGAAAAGAAAAATGCCTACTTTATAAAGAGAGATAATTATTTTTGTGTTTTCTTTTGGATTTTTACAATAAGAATGAATTTCAACTAAAGTAATCATTATTTTATGTTTAAATTTCTGAAAGAATTGCTTTTGTTTAACAAATTTGGGATTAAATTGTGTTTAAATATATTATTTCTGTAAACGTTATAATGATTATATATTTAAAATGTACGAAAATAATTGTATTTATTTGCAATTTGTTTAACTAACAAGCTTAGCAATATACAGAAATTGAGTACTTGAGAAATATTTTACCTATTTATAATATTGTACATTAGTCATTGTAAATAGTTTATAAATCTGTCTTCAATTACTAATAAAATTGTGTGACAATCTAAGTAGTTATTTTGTATAAAAGAATAAAATATTACCTATATTTTAAAACAATATAAAAATATGTACATAATTTTTACAGATAGTAATAGTAACATTTGTAAATTTAACTGCATATGCTATAATTTTATTTTCTAATATTATATTCCTGAAATTTTCCTCGATTTGCTAATTTAACACATTTATTTTTACATGCACGCTCCTCAAATTATAGTGACCATAAAAAACGTGATATTTAAAAAACTTCTAAATGTTTATTACTTGTGTCAAATGCTATAGATAGGCCGGCATTGTACAAAATTCCTTCCAATATCAAAAATTTTAAATTATTCTGAAATTTAAGCTTGTCTGATGATTTCCCTTTTAAAATTTAAGCAGAACGTTTCAAGAGGAAAATCATACTTTTGATTAGGATTCAAAATTAATGAGCATTATCCTAAAGAGGGCCACTCAAATTTCTGTGTAGGAGGTTGGTTAAGCATACCCTATGCAGTACAATTTTGGTCACCTTTTTAAAAAGATAATGATTTGTTTGAACGAGTTCAGGGTTCAACATAGAGCTACGAAATTGGTTCAGGATACTTCGAAAATGTACTACAGCGACACCTTTTAAGCCTTTACTCATGTATACGCTCGAGGAGAGAAGGACTAAAGGGAACTTTATTCGACTACTTAAATCTATTAAATTGGGGGATGTTGAAGACATAACATTTAATGCAGCCAATGTGACTAAAGGTCATAGTTACAAATTCATGATCAAGTTATACAAATCGCAACTTAATTGGGAAAGTAGAATTTTTTATAATACAATAATAGATACACTCAAACCTGTTTTTGTGCGGTGGATAGGGACCGCATCAAAATAATTCGCACAAAACTTCAAAAGTAGCTATAAAAATTGTTTTCGCGACACAATTTTTTTTATGCGGTGGATAGGGACCGCATAAAAAAAGTATCACATAGAAAATAACTCAAAACTTTACGAAATAACTAAGAATTGCTTTTTAAACAAAATCAAGACACAAGGCTTGACAGCTACTTGGAATCTCGCCTAACCTTTTGGGATCTGATTTAGAAAATACACATGCGAACATTTTTGAATATTTTATTTACATGTGTACTTATTTTACACATACAAAACTTTTCAAAACATATAACCATTATCCTTCGTAGTCTGACAACACGGAACTTGGTTCAAAATCGCTTTCGTCACTTGAAAATACTACCTCGCACTCGTTTAGAGTTGACTTTTTTTCAGTTACCATGTAGTCAGTGATCAGTTTTTGCGACGAATGTTGTTTCACTAGACGCTTGTATATGTATCGGTAGCCAGATAATCAATTATGTTCCAATTTGATTGAAATTTTCATATACTGCACAAAAACAAGTTTGAGTGTATATAAAATAGCTTGCTTGAAGAGGTGATTAATTCGTCAGGAGTAGTTAGTTTGAAAAGACAACTAGATCGGAATTGATTAATTATCAGTGGGATGTGTTAAACAGAACCAACCTTGGTGAGCTTAGAGCCTGTAGTTGGTCATCATTGTTTGTGCATATCGAAATATAGATCAGTAGCCTTTTGACTTTCAGTCTGTTTTGAATATTCTTTAAAATTTCGCTAGGTACTTCAAAATTAAAATATCTAATTTTGCAAATAATTTATGAACCAATATTTGAAATCCACAGATAGGCAATAATATGTCCCTCCCTATATTTGTCTATTATAATTTGCTGGAAATTTGGGGGAAATGCACCAAAATCTAGTTTGTTACATAATTTTTTTTTTTACCCTTTTCAAGATTTTATGCAATGAAATAACTCATATATATATATATATTCCACTCTGAATCTCCGTCCTTTCCATAGACTAGCTTAAATTTTTTTTTGGATAGAAATCAACCTTTTAAGGAAATAATTTGTTTTTTTAATATATTTATCCACAATTTTATTGAATCTCTATTTTTTTACTTTTTTGAAAATTAATTTTTATTATATGGTGTTGTATTAGGTTTTGGGAGCAACGAGTCTCTTCGCATAGTCATCATTTCCCCGATGTAACATGACAAAATCACTCACAAATATTGTGCATTTCAAAGAAGACACACAAAATTCAAATTGTATCTATTAGTAATTATCGGACATGTATAACTATTGGACAAAATAGCCTTTCACTCTATACCGGGCTAACAAATTTGTCAAATAATCGACAATTTGGCGATTTTGTAAGGATTGTGAAAATAGTTTGGGAATTTTTTCGTCTTCATTTTGGTGATTTCGAAATCTGAAAGGTGACAGCACCGGACAGTTTCCGAGTGATTTTTTAGTCACTCAGCTGATTAAAAGTTGCAGTGCAATTATTGTTTGTGCCAGGCAAATTTATAAATAGAGATTTGATTACATTAGTAACAAGTCCGTGACTTTTTCCTTACCAAATTCAAGAGTTTAATAACTATTGGTTAAATAGTGTACATGTTATGCATTAAGCATCCCTATTCCTAAATCATAGTAACATACACCAGCTGAGTGCAAAAATGTATCATTTCATTTCCAGTTTTTATATCATCAAGTCCATTTGAAATTCTTCGAAGGCTATATATATTAAGATGGTCTTTCATTGAGTAGTATAACTCTTCACAATTCTTTACTCACTCTTTCTTTAATATTCGGATCATTGGAATATTTTTAAGAAAGAATTTATATTGAAAAATCTGCTTAAGATAATTTATAAAAAACAAAGGTGATTTAATGAGCGCTAAGCTACCCTTGATACAACTGCAGTTTTATGTACATATTATTAGCATTAATTTTTTTTTAAGAATCAATTCTTAGTTAATATTTTTTTATGAATTTTCTCTCAAATGTTAAAAAAAATCTAAATAAGTAATTTTCTGATGAAATAGATGGTTTTGAAATCTTCTATATAGTTTAAAATAATCTTTACTCGGTGTTTCTTTTTTTTCCCTCGTTTTAGGAATCAAACTGACATTTTTTTTTTATAAGAATGTCCACTAGAAGGATGTGTAATTAGTAATCGTTTTTTTATTTTATTTCTTAAATGTACATTACGAAAAATTATGCTGCAATGCGTGTGTCCTGAAAAGTTGGCCAATGTGCTCGAGTGTCTTGTTGTGAACTTGTCACATCCCATTCCATAGACGGACGCTATAAATAACTTACACATATATATTTGAGATTTATATTTCTTTGGATATTTTGTTCAATAAAACACAAGGAGTTAAACGTTCCAATTAAAATAATGTTTATAAAAATTGGACGGGAACCTCAAACACTGTAGAAACCGTAATTAAAGATGATATCATAATTTCACCAATAATTAATAAAACAATTATTTTTCATTTTGTATAATGGAAGGTAATAACAATTTCATAGCAAAAGCATATAACTTGAGAGAACAAGATAAATGTTCACTTACTTCAATAGTTTATAAGGACACAGCTTCAAAATCTCCCTCTTCCTCTCCCCCCCCCCCCCTCAATAGTTTATAAGGACACAGCTTCAAAATTAAAATAGATATATTAGTTAATTTTGCAGTTTTCGCAGCTATTTAAACACAAGTTCTAGTTAGAAACTGGACACCCAAATTAATGATTAACCTGGTTTCAATGAACGTATTTTGAACATCATTCATTAATTAGTTTGGGAATCAGGAATTTTTCTCAACATAGAAACCAATTTTCTGCTGGCGCCTCTCCCCCCCCCCCCCCCTATCTCACTCCTTTGTGCTGTTCTCGGCCACTTTCTCCCTCAAGCAAAATATCCAAGTACTTTTTGGAAGGAACCCAATTGACCTCCGACAATCACACTCCAATTGCGCCCTGGAGTTGTTTCAGTGTTGTCTTTCACTAACAAAGAAATGAGGAGACATTCCCACCACTAGAATTCCCAGAAAACGTTTGTGAGCCTGCAGTTTCCCCTCCGCCTTGCTTGCATTCCCCACGCCCCCTAATGAACTCCACTCTTCTCAAAGTCAGTGGCGGCCCGTGGTCGAAAATGTTAGTGCAGCCGAAATCATGTGACCCCCCCCCCCCCCCCCCCCCCCAAAAAAAAAAATAACTTTTCCAAACTTTCAAAAGCCATTTCTGGGATATTTATCGATAAATCCTCAAACTTTGAGGAATCGGCAAAACAAAAAAAATATAGTCATTCGCTATCTTTAAATCTTACGTCAAATTCCATTATTATGGTATCCAAAATATAACATTTTAAATTTCTTAAACACATCTTCGTGAGTTCGGAAGTCATCTTGTCTTTTGAAAACAATTTCTGTTTTCGAATTCGTAATTTCAAAAATACGTTTGAACGTGTTCTGATTATGGTTTTGTCTTATAATGTTCTAAATTACCTTGACTTGCTGAAGACAATAATTTATATCTAAAGATTTTTTTTTGAAGAATGTCATATAAAACATCTGTTTGTTGAAAAATAAAATCAAAAATTAAAGATAAAAGTGTGAATCCAAAATCATTAAAATAATTCAGAAATCCATTTGTCCATCGAATTGTTCCCATTCACTCCCTCAACAGCCATTCCTTCCACAGGGTTGCGAAACAGCACTTATCAATACCGCCAAAGCTGAAACAATTATCGAGCCAATATGGGCTTTTCCTCCATCAGGCAAAGCGGTCTAGAGATGCTAGTAAAATTCTCGGTCCCCTCCCCACACGTCCCGCCGATTCAAACACGGGAGCCAATCAATTCACAGAATTCCCAACTACAGCTCGAGTTGAAAAAATCCTTTTGAGCTGCGTTTGTGACGTCACAGTCTCATTTTAACGTGAAGGGGAAGTCATACCACGTAAGGTTGTCATGGCAACGATGCAGCCGATTTCTGACTTCGCTTTTTAGCTGCAATTTTCATTGACTGAAGTTTTTTTCCCTTCTGAATTGTGCATTACGGCAAAAAGGTTTGCTATTTATCGGAGATTTTGTTTACTACCGTAGAAATTTCATTTTCAATTATAATCTTCATTTAAGAAAATTAGTAAAATATCTGATTTTAGTTTTTGATGAATTTAGGTGCAGCCCGGCTGTACTTGCTGTAGTGGGCGAGCCGCCACTGCTCAAAGTTTTCTCCCCATCTTTGGTCAATGCTTTTGCTTTGGTATATATTTCAATATCGAAAATGGTAGGGGAAGAATCTTGATGATAAGTTGAACAATTGGAGAGGTCGAGGGAGGGAAGGAAGTGTAGTGCGTCCATTTGCGCCCTACTTATGGAAGATCTGAAAAATGGGACATTGCCCTCCCCAGGAACAGGCCTGTCTAGTCTTCGAAGTACATGTGCGTGTTTTTTCTCCGCATTCTCTCCCAAGTCAAGAATCGCGAACTAAACATGCCACATTATTATAAATATTTCTTGTTGATGAACACAGCAGTTCTTGCATGATTTTCTCCTGCCCACATTCTGTGTTTAACGTTTCCCTATATCACAAACAACCAGCAGGATTTGCCACTCTCTTAAAATCCTTTTAAAAATGTTTATTAAAAAATAAACAAATGATTGATTTTTAGGGATGAACCGGATAGTGGTTTTGCCGGATACCGGATATCCGGCGCACATTACAAACCAGATATCGGATATCCGGCAGTTTCTTTTTTATGAAAATATCTTCTCATACACACTAGAAAAAAACGGAAATCGGTCAAAAATTACAAAATATTTTTTTATTCTATAATATTCCCCAATTCCTTACCTTTAAGGTGATACCAAGATTGAATAAACATTCAAAACACTTTTTTTTTATTTATAAAGGGTTATTCTAGGGTGCTGCTAGCAATGGACGTATGTTTTGTACACTTTCACTTAATTTCTAAATAATTGTATTTTTACCCTATGCCCTTTCATTCCAAACATGAAAACTCAAGTTTGCTTAAACTTTAGAGAAATTTATTTTTATTTCAACTTTATATTAGTTGTGAGATGTTATGACCCTCCACCATAACGATTCTTTAAAAAAAATAAAAAATATAATTTTAAAGTTAAAAACGAGAAAAATTCAAGGGAGAATCTACATACTGTTAATACATTGCTGTAATTTTCAGGAAAATACTTAAAGCAAAGATAAATTGACCGCCACAAAAAAAAAATCTTAGATGTTTTATACATCCGGATATCCGGCTTGGTAAATCGGATATCCGGCACTTTACTTCCGGATATCGGATAGTTAAAAATCAGCCGGATACCGGATAGTTACCGGATATCCGTTTCATCCCTATTGATTTTTTTTTAATTAAAGTGGAAATTGGTTGCTATTTTATACTTGAATTTCTAGATTAATTTTTCATATAAATAGTAAAGTGATTTGCTCTAGTTAACGGGAGTGCCCACACCCAGAAGCATTAAAATAAATAAAAAATATTACTCCTCATATGATATACAAATCCTAGGAATATAGGAATCCTAGGAATATTCGTAAACTATTCGACTTTTCTAGTTTATGGTGAATTCCGGGAAAATGTTGCCATGGCACTTAAAATTTTAAACTTTATGTTGAGTCATTTGTCATATACCATTTTTTTAAGAAAGATATGAACTTTTTGAATCTTAACATATTTTTTTTAAATGAACACAATGACTTTTATAAAATCAAGGTCAAAGTCACTTCTTTACTATATGTTTTTGCAGTGCGGAATATCTACATTTTGTTTCATACCATAACTTGACTAAAATCCCTTACCAAAATAAAATAAATAGATTAACTTTTATACTTTATTCATGTAGTTTTTCTTTCTATTAATTTTTTGTGCACAAAAATATTTTTTAACCTTGAAATCAATCATTTGTTAAGTCAAACCATAAATGTCCTTCCGTTACCAAAATACTATATTTCAACCACCACCATTGGGTCTATAACTTAATGAATTTTTGTACAAAGCAGACTTATGACACTTATTAATTAGAAACAGCAACAATTTTATTTTGTTTTTAATTTAGATGTTTTTTAATGGTAACGGAAGGACAAAAAACATGGTAACGGAAGGACATTTTTGTATTAGCTGATTTTGACTGAACTTTCCACAATTAAGCAAACTAATTTTCAGTTATTATTGAAATTCAAACACATATAAATATTATATATACTTATTAACTGTATTTTCTATCTTAATACCCTCCCCCTCTAATTTAATAAGTATGTCACAGATACATTGAGTTTCAATTAAAACTGGTACTACTTTTCTATTTATTCACTATATGGGTTCTTTCTGCAATAAAGCCATAAAATGGGAAAAAGAAGAAAGTTTAAAAGCGATTTCTTACGATGACGTTAAGTGACGCATACAGAATTTTAGCAAGAAAATATTGATATTAATGTATCACTATAAAAAGTTTGCAAGCTTAGACCCCAGTTTGTTTTGTTACAAATATACCTTCTACTTAAAGTTTGTCTAAATTGTTTTGTTACCAAATATATGAATACTAATGAACAAAATTTAGCACATTTAAAATGAGAGTAATGGAATGGAGACAGAAAGCCATACAAAAAAAAGATACAAGAGTTAATTTAAAAAGTGCCTTTATGCTCTTGAAAACAAATCAGCACAGTTTTAAAGCATATTTTTATTAAAAAACATGAATCTTGTGTTTTAATAAAATAATTCAAAGAAGAGGTGAAAATTGTAGTTGTACAAGTTGATTTAACATTCAAAAACCAACTTAACATTCATGTTTGATCAGTATAACATCATGGCTACATTGAAGCATTTTTGCCATTAATCAAGGCAAAGGTACTGTAAATGTCCAAAGTGGTTAATGGGAAATTTACCACTATTGCCCCATCAGATAAAATAATTGATTTCTCCATCAGATAAAGTAATTCTATCAAGAAAGATTGAACAATATCCTCCTCTTCCTGACACATGCAATACTTATTATTTAAAACCAATTTCAAAATATATTATTGAGTATTGTGAGTACTCTAGTTCTACAGAAAGAAAGGTATTCAAAGAAAACATACAATCAAATATAAAAGATGCAGACAAGGCATATGGGTCAAGCAATGCATTAGCAGTTAGTGACTTTTAGTTAGTCGAATAGCAAGGACTAAAAAGTATTATGTTAGGCAAGTGCTTCATTCAATGATGTCATTGTAGAAGTATTATGTTTAAGAAAATAAAATAATGAATGACTAAATTTATATTTCCTGAGAAAGAAGGTAATTGCTGGAATTGACTCAAATAAAATAACCAAAAATTGGATAAGCCAAAATTTTTAACAAATGGGTCTGGAAAAATAATTTGTTGCAGAATTAGATTTAAAAACAGCTGAATAAGTAGAATTTAACACTTATTATTCTTTTTCAAAATATTAATGAGTAAATTGTAAAACAATCCAATTTTACCCACTTGGAATTTTTGTCCTTCCGTTACTTTAAAAAAACATCATATTTTTGGGCATAATATAATAATTTCTAAAAACTGCACTGCAATTTATAATAATTGAACTCTCCCTTAAGTGTTATAATTTTTCTAGATTTTTCCTTTTTACGGTTTAGCTGAACTTTTAATAAAAAGGTGTAAGTGTGGTATACCACTTCCAAAAAACGTCCTTCCGTTACCATTACTAAAATTTAAATTTCAAAAAAAGTTATTAAGTGCTAAATTCTAGATTTTGCATTTTTAATAAAATGCAGTAAAGTGTATAAAAGTCTACCTATCAGTTATTTGAAATAAAAAATATTTTTTAAATTATGACCATAAGTTGTTGTACAAACTGGCCTTCCGTTACCGCCGGAATTCACCATATATAGAAGTTTTCATGTATCTTATCACAATTTTTTTTATACTCGAATAAATTGACTTTTGATTTGAATTAAAACACCCAGAAATATAATTTATTTTTGTTAAAATGTACATTATTAACGAAGTAAATTAACAAAGGAAGAACCAGATAAAAACACAAGTTTAACACAATGATTAACTAAATATTTAATTTCAAAAAAACATTTTACCCTACTTCACCACCCTAATTACTAAACATAGTATGAAATCGTAATCTTTTAGATATTTTTTGACACATTACTGTGACAAAGCTTTGGTTTTACCTATTTGAAGATTTTTTTAAAAAACTTTTGATTCAGAATGCAATTAAAATTTTAATAGAATTATAATTTTATTAATACCACTTGTAAGTATGTTTTAATTTCCTTTTGTAGAAACATATTGTATAGATGAGTATAATAGATATAGATTGTGAAATGCCTTAAAAACTATGTAATCATTACACATTTTCCAATTAAGGGAATGCAAGGGTAAGGATGACAAACGCAGATCCAGGTGGGGGGTAAAGGGGTAATTACCCCCCCTAACATCTAAGATTATATTTTCAAAAGTCACCTTAGGCAATGAAAAATTTCAAACTAAGGCGGTCAAATTTGGTGTTCATGATAACAATATACTGTATTACCCCCCCTAACAATAATCTCTGGATCCGCCCTTGAAAGATGAGCTATCCTTGTTTAATGAAAACCCTTTTCCCTTTTAAACCTCCATTGTTTCTTGCTTTTCGATCACAAAATTGCACCCTTCTTGCTCCAAATTATATTCCTCGACAGCAGTAATATTGTCACCAGGAAAAGAATTTTCTTCCCTGTGGACAATGAGGTGCTTATTAAGAGTACTCTTTAGTTTAAACTGTTTGCTGCACACTTCACATACATGTGGTTTTTCACCTGTGTGGATAAGGAGGTGTTTTCTGAGATTACCCTTTCTTTTAAACTGTTTGTAGCACACGTCACATATATGTGGTTTTTCACATGTGTGGACAAGGAGGTGGCTATTGAGATTACTCTTTTGTTTAAACTGTTTGTTGCACACTTCACATACATGCGGGTTTTTACCTGTGTGGATAAGGAGGTGGGTTTTGAGATTACCCTTTCTTTTAAACTGTTTGTAGCACACGTCACATACATGCGGGTTTTCACATGTGTGGACAAGGAGGTGGCTATTGAGATTACTCTTTTGTTTAAACTGTTTGTTGCACACTTCACATACATGCGGGTTTTTACCTGTGTGGATAAGGAGGTGGGTTTTGAGCTGATGCTTTTGTGTAAACTGTTGGTTGCACACTTCACATACATGCGGTTTTTCACCTGTGTGGATAAGGAGGTGTTTTCTGAGATTACCCTTTCTTTTAAACTGTTTGTAGCACACGACACATATATGTGGTTTTTCACCTGTGTGAACAAGAAGGTGGTCATTGAGATCACCTTTTCGAGTAAATTGTTTGTTGCACACTTCACATACATGCGGTTTTTCACATGTGTGGACAAGGAGGTGGCTATTGAGATGACTCTTTTGTTTAAACTGTTTGTTGCACACTTCACATACATGCGGTTTTTCACCTGTGTGGGTAAGGAGGTGGATTTTGAGAGAATACTTTCTTTTAAACTGTTTTTTGCACACTTCACATACAGGCAGTTTTTTATCTGTATGGCTAAGGAGGTGTCTATTGAGAACACCTTTTCGAGTAAATTGTTTGTTGCACACTTCACATACTTGCGGGTTTTTACCTGTGTGGATAAGGAGGTGGATTTTGAGATTATGCTTTTGTGTAAACTGTTGGTTGCACACTTCACATACATGCGGTTTTTCACCCGTGTGGATAAGGAGGTGGATTTTGAGATGATGCTTTTGTGTAAATTGTTTTTTGCACACTTCACATACATGTGGTTTTTCACCCGTGTGGATAAGGAGGTGGTTTTTGAGTTGCTGCTTTCCGGTAAATTGTTTTTTGCACACTACACATATATGTGGTTTTTCTCCTTTGTGGATGAGGAGAGGCTGTTTGAGACTTAACATATTTAAAAATTGATTGATGATCACTTAACATTAATTTTATTTTTGATAGGTAGATGAGGTGCTTTTTGAAAGTACCATTTAGAGTGAATACTTTACGTTAATCGGTAGTTTTATGCATATGGACGAGGCTTTGTACTTGAGAACTCGGTAAAGACCTAGAATGGTAGACGGGTTTGGCTGTGTTTTTAAGTAGACGCCAAACGAACCGATGCGGAGCGCACGCCTCTTTCTTTTCTGATGTTAAGGGTTACTTCCGGTTTTCTTCACGATTACAGTTAACAACTTTAGCGTTGCGTCTTTTCTGAAGACGGCACAAATTAGGAATTAGAAACGGATGTGACGTCACGAGGACAACTTTTTTCCGAAGTCGTTTTTGTACTAGAAATAAAAGATCTAGCATTAAAAAACCTCAAAAAACTGCATATTGACCAATCAAATACGTTTGTAGTTTTGGCTTTGTTTAACCTAATTTTTTCAGCCAAACGCTGCGATAATGTTTGTTTAGGTTCGTACTTTGGTGACAGCTTTTGTTGCTATACTTTTCTCGGTGTACGCAACACGCATGTTTTATCGATCTCCCGTGAAAACTTGCTTTTATTGTTCTACCATCTTTAGTTGTAATTATATATCTAATTATATAGTTTTTATTTGTTTTAAAAGTTGCTTTTATATTTTCTTAACTCTTGCTTTAAAAAACCACCCCTTATTTTATTGTTCTTAATACAGCCTAATTTGCTGTTCTTGTAAGCTTTCTTGCTTAATTTGTGATCTATTATTTACCAAACTAAACACAATTTTTTTTATATTTTAAACATGTTTTGAAAATTGTAATTTTTGTATTGATAGGCGTATTATATATCTAATAATATAGTATTTTTTGTTTTATAAGTTGCTTTTATTTTCCCTTAACTCTTGTTTTAAAAGAACGGCCTCTAGCTTTATTGTTCTTATCCCTAGTTTTATAACATCTTTAGTTGTAATTGTATATAATATATCTAATGATATAGTTTTTATTTGTTTTATAAGTTGCTTTTATTTTCCCTTAACTCTTGTTTTAAAACTTTTCATTATTTTAACTTATTTTATTGTTCTTAATACAGTTTAATTTGTTGTTCTTTCAAGCTTTCTTGCTTAATTTGTGTTCTATTATTTCCCAAACTAAACACAATTTTTTTTATATTTTAAACATGTTTTGAAAATTGTAATTTTTATATCAGTTTTCTTTTTCTAATTTTACTCCTTATCATTGAAATGAGAGTTCTTGTAGTTGGGGATTCCATTATTAAGTGCATGGGTGAGCACTTAAGTAATGGCTTGCGTAATCATGATGTTACTTTTAAACCATTTCCAGGTGCCAAAATTGAAGGAGTGATGGACAGAATTTCCGCCTTAGATAATCACTTTGATTGGGTTGTGCTCCACGTTGGAACAAATAATACAAATCAAGATAGTGTGCAAACCATCCTTAAAAAGTTTGGTAATCTTTTTAAGGTAATATTGTCCTGTATCCCTGATGCGAAAGTTGTAGTTTCCGGCATTCTACCCCGCAACCTGAACAGCTTTGAGAAGGATCCTATCAAAAGGGCATTGTTTGTAGAGCACCTTCCATTTTTAAATGCTAAGATTGATGAGATTAATTGTAATCTAAAATTCATCTGTTCAGATCGTGATGGGCTTTTCTTTTACAGATCACCACACCCACTTTTGGGATATGATGGTCTACATCTTGGGAAACTTGGACATGCTCAACTAGCCAGGGAATTCGTTGATGTTTTGAGCTCGTTGATTCATAGACAACACAGCATAAGTATTGCTCCTTGTAACTTTTCGCTCGAGAATTTTCCTCCTTTGGTTTCTACATCCAATGCTGTCCTACCTGTGGTATCTTCCCATTTCTCCCAACCTGTGTTGTCGCCGTCCCTTGTCCAGCCTGCGACGTCTCCTCCCTGTGTCCAACCTGTGGTATCTCCTCCTTGTGTCCAACCTGTGGCTTCTCCTTGTGTCCAACCTGTAGTGTCTCCTCCCTGTGTCCAACCTGTGGCTTCTCCTTGTGTCCAACCTGTGGTGTCTCTTCCCTGTGTCCAACCTGTGGCGTCTCCTCCCTGTGTCCAACCTGTGGTATCTCCTCCTTGGGTCCTAATTGTGGCTTCTCCTTGGGTCCAACCTGTGGTGTCTCCTCCCTGTGTCCAACCTGTGGCGTCTCCTCCCTGTGTCCAACCTGCGGTGTCTCCTCCATGTGTCCAACCTGTGGTGTCTTCCATGTGTCCAACCTGTGGTGTCTCCTCCAAGTGTCCAACCTGTGGTGTCTCCTCTATGTGTCCAACCTGTGGTGTCTCTTCCATGTGTCCAACCTGTGGTGTCTCTTCCATGTGTCCAACCTGTGGTGTCTCTTCCATGTGTCCAACCTGTGGTGTCTCCTCCCTGTGTCCAACCTGTGGCTTCTCCACCTTGTGTCCAACCTGTGGTGTCTCCTCCCTGTGTCCAACCTGTGGCTTCTCCTTGGGTCCAACCTGTGGCTTCTCCTTGTGTCCAACCTGTGGTGTCTCTTCCCTGTGTCCAACCTGTGGCGTCTCCTCCCTGTGTCCAACCTGTGGCGTCTCCTACCTTCATTACACCTGTGAGACCAACCCCCACTGTTCGACTTTCAAGGCTACCTCCCTTCATCAAACCTATGAATCTATCCTCCTCCATCCGACCTTTGAAGCCATTTTCCTCCATCCGACCCGTGAATCCACTTCCTGCTGTTGAACATGTGAGGCCTTCTCAACCTGCGAGGCCTCGTTTTGTTGTCAAACTTGTGGATCGTCCTCCTTTTGTTCAACCTGTGATGTCATTTCCTACCATCCGACCTGTGGATGTACCCCTGCCTGTTGGACGAATGGAGCCCCCCGCTGCTGTTCATTCTCTATCTGGTCTTTTTGATAATTGTATTTATAATGTTAAAGTAAGTAACCGCTTTTCTGTTTTGGAAGACATTAAGTTGTCAGTAGTGAAAAATACCTCCATTTCTCAAGTTACTGGTGGTGGCAAAAGTGAAGTTTATCCCAGGCAATGCCTACTTTGCAAAGATTTTTTTTAAAACTAAACACGCTTTTTATAATCACAGGAAAAATTCCAATTGTAAAAAAGAGTCTCCGTCTAAAGGTCTATACCCCAAGACATGCCCAGTTTGTTTAAAGTCCTATTCAAATAAATCCTCATTCTCCAAACATAAAAAAAATTGTGTTAATAAATCATGTCTTTTATCTACAATTGGTATTAAGAGTGAAAAGTGTCCAGATAGTCCACCTGCAGTCCCTGTAGCTAAAAATATTCCTGAAAAATTATCTTGTGCAAATCCTGTAACTAGAATATTTACTTCTAGCTTAGATCTTAAAACAAACATTGATTCCCAAATCTCGAAACAAATTAGTAAATATCCTAGGAAATGTGTAAGTTGCTATAACATTTTTAGGGACAGAGGTAGTTTTTTTCGACATAAGCGTAATTGTACTAGCTGCATTAAAACAAATAAATATAAAAGCTGCCCTTTTAAAGAATGCGGAATATCATTTATTTCTTTGGGTAGTTTAAATAAACATTTACTCGAAGATCATGACTTGGGATGCATAAAAGTATTAACATTTAAATCAATGAATGATTTCTATATATGGCTAGAGTCTGAGAGTACTTCTACCTACAGCTCTTTTAAAAAATTAACTGGAAATAAAGTAAAAGAATTAAAAACATTTTATTATTATTCTTGTCAATTGTATAAGCCCAAAGAAAAAATTCCCGATGAAACCCCAACTCCTCAAACAAGCAAACCCGATGAAACCCTAATTCCTCAAACAAGCAAACCCGATGAAACCCTAATTCCTCAAACAAGCACACCCAATGAAACCCTAATTCCTCAAACAAGCAAACCCGATGAAACCCTAATTCCTCAAACAAACACACCCGATGAAACCCCAACTCCTCAAACAAGCAAAAATGTGATTCGTAAAAACAAGAAGGGTACTATATTGCATAGAAATTGTCCTGCTAGGATTTCTGTATGTGAAGAAAAAGTTTCTGGTGTGGTTACGGCACATTATTTTTCAAAACACAATCATGATTTTGAATTTAATTATGATCTCCACCACCCTTATGAAGCAAGCTTTAGACAAGCTCTCAATCTATTTATACAATTAAAAGTTCCAGCCCGTGAAATACAACGTTTAGTAAGGGGAGATATAACATGTCGTAATAATCGTGATATTAATATGCGCATTCCAAAAGAAGAATACGTGTCTCGCAAAGAAATTAAAAATTATGCAAGGCGAATATACTCTGCTATGGATCCCAAATGCGATCACGATTCTGTTGCGTTAATCGTTGATCAATTATCTAGAGAGCCATATGATGCTGTTTTGATATTTAAACCTGAAAAGACAAAAACTACTCATGGGCCTTGTGACCTAGACAAGCTGGAAAATAGTGCGGAAATATTTGCATTAGGCTTTCAAACTGATTCGCAGAGAGAAATTTTAGTTAGTAATTCCCATAAACCACTTTGCATTGATGCAACATATGACACTAATAACCACAATTATTTTCTAATTACTCTTATTATTTCGGATGAATATGGGCATGGTTATCCAATTGCACATTTCATTACAAGTCATTTAGATAAAAGTACCATGGTTTGCATGTTCATTAGTTTGAAGCAGAAAATGCCAGATTTAGAAATACGGACTTTAATGACGGACGATGATAAGTTTACATATGAAGCATTCAATGATGTTTTTGGTCCAAATGTTAAGCATTTATTGTGTCAATGGCATGTTTTACGAGCTTGGCAGCGTCAAATTTCTAACAAAGTTTCGTCAACAGAACTTGCACTAGAGATTTATGCAAAATTAGTCAAATTAATGTATGCTAAAGATCTTACAAAATTTGAAGACCTTATGGCACAGTTTATAGTTTATATCTCTAAATGTAAAGCATTTCAAAAATACTTTAAGAAATACTATTTTAATAGAACAGAAACATGGGCAGGGTATTACCGATCATTACCATATTTGTCCATCACTACTAATAACTTTTGTGAAGCATTTCATAGCTTGTTAAAAAACACTTATTTTAAAGATAAAATTAATAACCGGTTAGATACATTAATAAGAATATTGTTGGATTACGAGAGAGACCGATACATTAATCGTTCTGATAATGTAAAACGTAACGTCCCCTGGGCTGCAGATCATAACAAGGTTTCCAAAGTAGCTCACACTCGTGGACGGAAAATACCTGATACAGATGTTGCTAATCAAAAGGATTTCTGGTTAGTTAAATCGCAAACCGCTAAAAACAAACTATATGTAATTAAACAAGTTAATACGAAGTGTCCCATAATTGAACATTGTTCTGTTAAATGCCTTGAAATGACTTGCATGTCATTATGCAGTCATATGTATATTTGCACTTGTCCCGCTGATAGTAGCTTATGTAAACACGTTCATAAAGTTCATTCGATGTTAGTTAGAGAACAACCTGTAATACCAGCAAATAATTTCTACAGCATGGATTCATCAGATGTGCTGGTTCAAAATAATACCCATTGTGGTGTTGATAAACACATTAATATAATTTGCTACCCACGTACCGATGAACATAGATTAAATAAATGCCAGGAACTATGCACTCAATTATTAGATCTAGTTCAATTACCAGAAATACAAAAGGTAATGCTAAGTAGGGTATTCACATTATTAAACTCAATGGTTTCTAGTTGCCAGAGCACTTTAAATTTGAAAAATATCCTTAATATTGCAACTAATAGGATTCCCTCTTCCAAAGTGGCTCCCAACCAAAAGCTTGCTGAATTAAATTTTCTTAAAAAGAAAGCAAAGGGAAAACGTCCAAAAAAGCAACCATTTTCTAAAAAGTTTAAAAAATGCAAATTAGAATATATATGGAAGAAGTAAGTGATTCTCCTCATAAACAATTTAAGTTTTCTTCTGAAAACTCTAATATTAGTATTCAATCAAATTCTGAAAATGGAAACGCCTTGTATTCTTTTTCTTCAGATTTACCTTTTAAAACGGATTCCATATCCACTATAGGCATTTACCATTTAAATTTCATATCCCTTAAATCTCTAGATCCATATATAAGTGACGCAGAGTTGAAAAATATTAAATTAATGGATAAGCAATTTGTTAAAGGGCGGTTAGACGATACAATTGTCGATTCGTATATATACATGCAATGTGAGAATAACAATAGCAACTTTTCGTGTGAAGGATCCTCGGTTTCGCAATTAATTCTTTGGGATGTTGAGTTATACAAACTTAAAACAAAGCTTAAATTTAATACCCCTGTTATGTTTTTTCCTATTTACTTGTCTGATCATTGGATTTTAATTGTTATAAATAAAAGAAGTAAATGTATCGAAATCTACGACCCACTTTCTGCAGATATCGGTTGTAAGGAAAATTTTGATAATTTGAAAAATATTTTGGAAAAATTTAATGATATTAATTTACAAGAATGGGAGATAACTTCACCGTCCGATATTACTAAAGATGATATTTCTCAAGAAGTTAACATAAATTCTGGAGTATTTATTTGCTACTTCGTTCATCAATTAATACATGAATATCGTTTAGATACTTCCTTTAATCCTAATGACTTTAGATATTATATGTATAAAACTTTAATAGATAAATCTCCTGTAAGATTTGATAAATCTGAATACATTTTCCCTGACATAAATCAATCCAATACAAGTGTTAAACTTCCCCTGAACTTGGACATCCCTAAATTCGACTTTATAAGTAAAGATAATGTTTCGCCCAACCAAAAAGTTGTCCGACAGTTAGATTTCCATAAAAGTAACTTAAAAAGAAAACCTCCTATAAATAACATGTTTTCAAAAATCCAATGCTTGAAAAGAAAGTCGGAAGATTCTGAATACGCCAGCAGCTATGCTGAACAACTTAAATCCTTTACTACAGACAGTCCTACAAAATTTATTGCATCAACTGGTTCAAAATCTTGTTCTTATAAATCAATTTTTAAAACAGACTCTAATTATGTAAAGAAAGTTGGCATTTATAGTTTAAATTACATATCCCTTAAATCTCTTGATCCATACATAAGTAATGAGGAATTAAAAAGCATACAATCAAAGGATGCTGTATTTGTTAAAGGCTGGTTACACGACGTAATTATTGATTCATTTATACATATGCTATGTGAGGGCAATACAGACTTTGGTTATAAGGACTCGTCAATTTCGCAATTATTAATTAATAATGCTATAACACTCGATCTTGATAAACCGGTGATGTTTTTTCCTGTTTGCATATCAAATCATTGGATTTTAATAGTTGTAAACAAACAGAGAAAAGTTATTGAATTCTACGACCCAATGAGTGTGAACATAGGTTACTTGGATAGCATCAGAACTTTGTTAAAAAACTGCAAAATTAGTTTTACAAAAATAACTTCACCCGAACATAATCTTCAGAAGGATACCACCAATTGCGGAGTGTTCATTTGCTATTATGCCCATCAAGTGATTCACAAAGAAAGTTTTAATAAAGATTTTGACCCCAATAACTTTAGATCATATATGCACTATGCTTTAATAAATTCAGATACTTTTAAATTTGACTGCAATAAACACTCTTTATCTAAAATGGATGATCCTAATGTAAGTGTTAAGTCACCCCACTACTCCTGCATCCCTAAAATTAATTTCGCAAATAAAGTTAATGCTTCGGATTGTGTCGTGTCTATAAATGGAATTAAGATAATGCAATATATGCTGAAATCTTTAGATCCGCATATTACAGCAGACGAAGAAGAAATTTTAAAATTGGCTTCACCTTGCTTTAAAAAGGGTTGGTTATATAACTCCATAATAGAAGCATTTTTATTTAATATAACAAAAGGTGTTGGTGGAATCGAATCTGCACCTTCTATACTTTCAATTAACATGCCCAACCAATTGAGCCATAGAAATCTAGCTTTAAAAAAGGATTTCTATAACACTAAGATTTTATTAATTCCAATAAATTTAAATTCGCATTGGGTACTACTTATAGCTCACATTCAAAAATGTAAATTCGAGTTTTATGATCCATTACAAAAAGGCATAAATGAGGATTTTACAAACGTTATACAAAATTGTGCTTTATTTCTAAATAATTTACTAAAAGTTTCATCAAACTGGACAGTAGACAGACCTTGTTGTGTTAAACAAAAGGATAATTTAAATTGTGGGGTATATATTTGTTACTATGCAATACAAAAAATGAATAATAAACCATTAACTGGACTTTAATACAGATATTTTCAGGAAATACATTTATAAAATAGTAACTCAAGGAGCAAACAAGTTTTTGTATGATTAACCCTTGCCATATTTGTTGTAATAAATTTTTGGTTGTGAAAGAAATTCGTTCTTCAGAGTAAATTTCAGGGGTCTTAACATTTTATGCACCCCTGCATATGTCCCAGGTTGACCTTTGACTATGGTACTGCAAATACAAAGTTTCAGGTATTGCAGGGAGCCAAATGTTAAAAATTTTATCTTCTCATCATCATAATTTTGCTTTAATGAGTTATATTTAACAATTTCCTTGTATATAGAATTTTAAAGTGTTTTACATGTTTAAATTAATAATTTTAATGTTTTACCTGACATTTGTAAATTAAATTTTCTTATTTAATGGGCCTTATACATTTCTTATTTTCCATTTTAGCTTACCTTTATTTAATCTTATTTGTGGAACTTTGAAAGCTCCTACATCAGACACCAAACTATCTAACGATGTAAAAAAATGCTGAGCACATACTTCCAAGAACTTAAGTTTTATCATTGCTGCACATTTCTGGTGGACAATATAAAGTATAGTATATGCACGACGTTCACAAATTCAATTTGGATTGGAGTAGAAAACCCACATCCTTTGCGCCCGATAGCAGTTGTTTTAGGACATTTTCTGTCTGAGATTCTTTGTTGGAGTTTAGGGAAGGGGCTGGTACCTGGGTCACCAAATAAACCCCTAAACAATTCCAACAATAGATGAGACTCCAGGTATCAGGCATTGTTTTGCCGGCAAAAGCCCATTACTTCATCTGAAATAAACTAGTACTTTTTTGCTAATATTATTAATAAATAACCAGGTGAAATGATATTTGTGAGCTATTGCAAATTATTTATTAATGAGAATATTTTCAGAGCACTACTTCAAAATGCCGTTTATTGTGAATTTGTTGTATCATGATCCATTTTTTTTTTAATAATTAATGATTTTTTAATTTAAATGGATGAAAAATTATTTGGTTGAAATTTTAAACAAAAATTGGTTATTCTGTATTCAGCAAAATTTGGTATTCAGTGCATCCCTACTTTCCAGTATAGGCTTGTGAGATGATTTTTTTTATGACAATTATTTTATTCTATACATTAGAAAGCCTCTTCACATTTCTGTCCGTGGCTGTTCATCCATTACACTACTGTTGCACCTAGGTCAAGGTATTTACTGAGGGGTGAAGTCTACTGTGTCTGGTAGTATAAGGTTATGCCACTAATAGTAAGATTATAAGTGCAATTAGTAATTTGTAGCTTCAGAATTGCAATCTACTTGTAAAAATTTTGATTAGCTATAGGAAAAATAATTAAATTCTTTTGCAATTCAAGAATTCAAAATATTTTGTTATAAATTTTGTAAGCATTTAATATAGTTATAGCCATTTCTTTTTTAAATGTTCAAGTCGTATTACATAACATAACTTTTTGCATATGTTTTCAAAAGGTGAAATACTTTCTGTACCTTACCCATTATCTCTTCTTGGAGCATTGGTAAATCTTCGCTGATTAACTACATCCTTAAAATTGAAAATTATTCTTCTTCTGGTAAAAGCTTAACTTTAATCAGGAAAAGCATATAAAAATATTAAGTCTATTAAATCATGATGTACATAGTTACATAGATTGGTAAGAAGTTGTAGGTATGACTACCAGTAAAGGTATGGTTAAGGGGCGAATGGCTTCAGATTGCCACCCAATATTTAGGGGTAAAAATAATGATCAGCTATGTTTGTTTGCAAGTTAACTATATTTTATTACTATAGAATGGACTTTGTCAATGAATATTTCCTTTTAAAACATTAAATGGTGAACATGTATAATAAAATTTAGACTTAATTGAATGTACAAGGGGAGATTGCAATATATATTGCACTGTTGGTTAAACTAAGTATAAATAACAGTTTATTCTTTGAATAAAGTGTAGTTAACTTTAATTTACTGTGGAAACTTACTAAATATTTATGAAGTATTTTTCGATGCAATAGTATAACAAAATGAAAATTTAGCAAAATTAGTATCAATACTTTCTCAGTGGATTAAAGGGATGGAACCAATGCAGTAGTTAAATCGGCACAGGGGCCTGTGAACTTGAATAAAATATAATTACAATTAAAAATATATCAAATGTGACAAAAGTTACACCACTTAAATTATTCAACAAAAGAGTTTTATAGTAGAAAAGACAATTTTGTTATGTGTGCCTCCTGTCATTGTACACTTTATTTATATAATCTTTTCTTTATTTGTATTCAAGTTAACAAATTCTTATAACTGGTGTGCTGTGCAACTGTGTACAACAAAACCCAGAAAAGTAATGTCTTGAAATCATGTAACCTGCTAGTATTTTTAACTTTCAAATGATAAAAAAAAAAATGCAAAGTATGATGCTATGTGTGTTTTGTGTTGAATATTAATTTTTTTTTGTTACTAAATGATCAATTGCTTACATAAATAGTGAAATTACATTAGCAGTCATATAGTCAGAAAGTGATTTAAAAATTGTACATTTTACTTCCAAACCCCGTTTTCGCACCCTGCTGCTACGACAGCTATTCGGCTGATGATTGGCCGAATATCAAAAGTATTCGGCCTAAACAGATGTTCAATATATGGGCCAAATATTCATTTATCCCATCTCCTTTTTGTTTAGTAAAAATGGCAAATTCATAATTTTGTATATATTGCCAAGATGTTATTTACAAACACTTCAACGTTTACAGGCTTAAATGTTATTGTGAAAAACTTAGTAATTATTCATTGGTAGCTAATGTTTTCAAACACATTTTGATAATTGAATTAAAATTTTTTTTAAAAAATGAGTATAATTTAGACTTGTATACTACTTTTCCTGGCATTTGGCAAATGTCAAAAACAAACCATTACTTTGAAAATATTTTAATATGGATATCTGTGCTAAAAAAAATTTGTTATTATTGCTTTTAATACTATAATTGGTCTTCCTATAAACTGTGTTGTTCTTATTCTTTTTTTTTCTATTGTTTTGATAAATCCTTATTATATATAGTCTATATATGATTTAATGAAGCTTATGCCAAGAAGAGTCCTCAAAACTGTTGGTTTTCAAGTCATCTGGTGGAAGCTTCTTAAGACATAACTAAATGACGCTTGTTTTTGAATCCATGTTTAATGTATTCCTGGTATCAATCACAAGTGTTTTTAAGTTCACAACTGAGAGCCAAAGCAAGAGTGAATCCTAACATAAAGAAAGTAAATTTGTGTTGTAATGCTGTTTATACATATATATTAGCCTTCGAGATAGCCCACTGTGTAGCTCTACTGCGACGTTGATTAACCAAACCATATGTATTAGTATAGTATAAATTTAAATACTGCTTAGTATAATTTTTCTTTTGTGCATATTAAATTATGAGACTGTGAATTATTTATAAACCTGTAAAGTAAAACTCAACCACAGCTGATTCAAATTCCTCCACCTGTTCAAGAAATAACTTTAATTGTTGGGTATATAAATGCTACTATGTGACATGAAGAATAAAAAAAGACTAGGGAGAAAATGTATACAATAACTAATGATTCTTAATGAAATATTCCACAGTTTACAACTTTAATCAGTCAGATTTTCATTATATTTTTACACAAGGTTTGGTTTTGTTAAGTAACGTCGCACTAGAGCTGCACAGTGGGCTATTGGCGACGGTTCGGGGTCAATCTCGAGGGAAAGACCCGGGAACACATTCATACATGCACTTCGTTATTTTAGAACCATGGTCAGATGATGAGGAAACACCTGAACTGGCACCCAACGCCTTCAATAGACGTCGGGAGTTTGGACCTCGATCAGATTTATCGTGCACGAGTCCCGTATACACGCCAGTATAATTTGTTGGATATTCTGGACGACTTTCTAGAATTTTTGTAGCGAAGCTGGCAACCCTGCGATCGCAAGATCACTGCTTTTTTACTTTTCTATGTCAAGTCCATTGCACGGATTCGAACCACCAATCCTCTGATTAGTAGCTGAACGCCTTACCAACTGAGCATATTTTTACATAAAATAAAATTTGATAAAAAAAAAAACTATACAAATTATTGTGTTTGTTTTGTATTATAATGAAATGTATATTTACTAACCATTTTCCCTTCAGGATTTTTTTAATACAAAAGCTGATTTTTTAATATAAAGCATTATTTCCCAAATTAACATTTTAATTGATACCCCATTAAAGTTCTCCTATTACTAGGCTAAAATCAATGGAGATGTAAGAACATTTGTATCAACGCACACTAAGGTTCTTTCCTATTTCCTTAATAAAATGTTCATATATTTTAATTAAGGAAAGTTTTACACAACTAGAAACATCATAGTACAGGCTTAGTTAGATTATTTAAAGAACAAAATATCTCCTTTAGTATTGTCAAACTAAAAACCAAGAAAACAACTAAAAAAAATTATGTATTACACTTAATAAATAATGAATACTATGTAAGACCATAGTGTTTCCTTCAATAGTGCATACAAATGGGGGATTGATAAGTGCATATAACTGCGTCTGTTACACCTCTGTGATTGGTGCGTCTGTCTTCCACCAATCACAAAGGCATCTTCAAAAAAATGTACTTTTGTTTTTTTTCCACAATTTTAATCTTGACTATAAGCTCATGCATACTGTCCATTATAATAAATATAATTCTATCGCATAAGGGCAGGACCTGATTAAGACATTGAAGCAAGGGAATCCCACTTTTAAATGGGGGCCCCCGTGACTCTTAAATATACCCTAGAAAATCGAATCGAACTTTCACATGCACTAAAATACTTGCCCCTGAATGACGTTAAAATTAAACACATTATAAATAATATAGCAAAATATATTAATAAGTAATGAGTATTTATAATCTGTATCTTTTGAGGTTTTTTTTCAATATTCGAACAAAACACAAGTGGCAATTTTTTTTTATTAAAATTTGTAATGCAATTTTTTATAGCTAAATTTAGTAGAAAAATATATGTTAGGGGGTATTAAATATATTTATATAAAATGTGTGAGTTCACCCTTGTGAGTGAGTTGGGGGCCCTTCAAAAATATAAAGTGTATAAGCCTGGGTTTCGCGGACCTCTATTCGGTAATCAGGCCCTGATGCATAAGGGAGAGAGGTAGTTGGTCCCTGGAAAACTAAAACAAACCAAAAATACACATTGTCTATAGTATATTAAATTTCCGGATGTCAGGCAGCAATGTAGTCAAAAGCATATTTATAATGAAATTACTATAAATGCAAACATAAAGTTAGCGTTAGGGAGAAGGGGTGTTCTGTAAACGTTAGAGTATTCATGTATATAATGCGTGAAAAATAATTATGCTCTCTCTGTTATTATTCCCTATTTTACTGGGTTAGACCAGCATCTGGTATTTCTAGTGAGATGATCAAAAAGGTATTGTCTTCTCTATTTTTAGGGATCAACGTTAAAAAATTTTGCGCAATGCTCCGCAGTGCAGTGGCGGCGATTATGGGTGCCAAAAGTGCGGGGGCAAGATAAAGAGGTCACGAAGTGTGTGTGAGGGGTGAGGGCAAGACAAATTTCGACCATTGACCGTCAGTAAAAGTGGGGGTGTTGGGGTTATTTTTAAAAAGTGCAATATTAAAAAAGTGAGGGGCAACATCCAAAAGTGTGGGGGCAAAAATACTAGAAAGTCGTCCAGAATATCCAACAAATTATACTGCGGCGTGTATACGGGACTGGTGCACGATAAATCTGATCGGGGTCCAAAGTCCCGACGTCTATTGAAGGCGTTGGGTGCCAGTTCAGATGTTTCCTCGTCATCTGACCATGGTTCTAAAATAACGAGGTGTGTGTATGAATGTGTGTGTGAATGTGTTCCCGGGTCTTTCCTTCGAGATTGACCCCGAACTGTCGCCAATAGCCCACTGTGCAGCTCTAGTGCGACGTTATTTAACAAAACCAAACCAGAACCTTCACAAAAATTAACGGCGTGTATATACGGGAACGGGTTTGGTTTTGTTAAATAACGTCGCACTAGAGCTGCACAGTGGGCTATTGGCGACAGTTCGGGGTCAATCTCGAAGGAAAGACCCGGGAACATATACACATTCACACACACCTTCATACATGTACCTCGTTATTTTAGAACCATGGTCAGATGACGATATACGAATACGGGAACGGGACTGAAGCACGATAAATCTGATCGCGGTCCAAAGTCCCGACGTCTATTGAAGGCGTTGGGTGCCAGCTCAGGTGTGGTCCTCGGCATTAGACCATGGTTCAAAAATACGAGGCATCGTCCCCGGGTCTTTCCTTCGAGATAAACTCCGAACCGTCGCCAATAGCCCATTGTGCAGGCTCTAGTTCGACGTTCATTAACCAAAACCAAAACCTTTTGTGACGTAAATTAACAATCCAACCGTATGATATATATTTATATATTAATATATATAAAAATAGAGGTTGCGCCTGGTGCCGCCTCAGATATTGTTCTCGTCATCTGACCATATTACAAAAATACTAAATTTCGAGTATACCCTAAACTCTTGCCAATAGCCCACTGTGTAGCTCTAGTACTATATTATTTAGTGAAATAACCAAACGAAATCTAGATCTTTTCTTCTAGACAGATTCCGAACCGTCACCAATAGCCCGCTGATAGTGTGGCTATAGTGTGACGTTTTTTTAACCTACCAACTACTACTAAAATTAATATTATATTATTGTTAATAAATAAAACATTCTTTGTTTAAATATATCTATCTGGTTTCTCTATAATATGTATCCATGTATTCGTAAATGAAAAATAGTATTACAATTTAATTTAAATATAAAAAAAAATTCTTTAAATAAAATAGCATTTATAATAACTTCTTTGGCAATAAGTTTTGACAGAGTAAACTAAATTCTTGATTTCAGTTTTGGCAAGATTTTTCCAAAAGCGCAAATCAGATCTGATTGGTTGAATTGGGAGTCAGTCACGTGACGTAGAGTTTTCAAGAGCCAATGATATCCGCCAAAATCTTCTGAAAAAAGTTGTCCTCGTGACGTCACTATGTTTCTAATTCCTATATTGTAGCTGCACCGTCTTTTCTAACCACAGTCGGATGATTGATTGATTGGATGACTTCTACTGTGTAATGGGCTATCGATGACGGTTCAAAATTCAATTCGAAGGATTTCTATTACGTCTGCACGATTGAATGAAATATCGTCGCACTTTAGCTCCACAATGGGCTAATGGTGGCGGTTTAGAATTGATTTCGAAACTTTGCTTTGGATAGTTAACATAGCACTAGAGCTTTATATTGGGCTGTTGGCGGCAGTTCGGCGCCCATCTCGAATATAACAATGTCCTTTCGGGCCGTCGATCATGGTGCTTACAGGCAATCCTCCGGGCCGTCGTTTGGGGCATTTCGATGGCACTCTTCAGCGCACACGCGTTCCGCGCGCTTAAAGTCACAGGCTCCTGCCGTCGATTTTGTGGTCTCCGGCCTCCGACTACTCAGGATCACATCCATGACCCCCTCCGGGCCGTCGATCATGGTGCTTACAGGCAATCCTTCGGGCAGTCGTTTGGGGCTACTCATCGTTTTAAGCACCAGGCAATGGCGAAATTTCATCAAAGAACACCAGTTAATCGCATTCATATTGCTAACATCATCTTTCAAACTATCAACATACATCTGATAAAAAAAAAGAATCTATTCTTTCAACCAAACCACATTTGCTAGCCATACCAACAAGCAATAAAGGGTACTTACATTAAACAACGATATAAACAGTGTAAAAATCAACTTAAAAATTCCAACACTAACTCCGTCCGAATTCTATTCGAATGGAATATTCTTATTCTCAATTCTTCCCGCTAAAAAATTACGTCACTCTACTTTAAACCAATCACCGAAATTCCTATACCAAGGAAGTCACGTGATCCTCCGAACCAATCAAGCAAATTCTTAACCTTTTATATTTGTAAACAATTGTTCTTGTATTCCCATATTGAGAAGTGAATCGCCCGAAAAAGTCGCCAAGAACAACCCGTCTACCATTCTAAATCCCAGCCGAGAACTCTTCTGTACACATGATTTCTATTGCAGGAATGGAGAGATGGTTTCTGAGGTGTGTGTTCTGAGCAAATTGTTTACTGCATTCTTCAGATACATGTTTTCTTCTGAATGCGAAAAGAGATTCCTATTCCGTTTAAATATTTTGTAGATTACCTCAAAAGTACAAAACATGTTTTGGAACAAATGTACTATCACGGGGCACCGAATTTTCAACAAAATTAAGTCACCAATTCTGTGAAGCGATTTGTTAATCCCGCCAAACGAGACGGTAACCCTCGATTATGCAGTCGTAGTGCAATGGAACGATGCTAAATATTATATTTATAAATGTTATAATTTACTGATTTATCATCGGAATGTTATTTTTTCGTAATTTCTGATACTTTAGTAATAAATTATTGTAATAAAAGCAAACTATCGGCGTTTAAAAATATAAACATACTTTTCGAACGCGAAACAAATTTTGATCGTTGCCAGTTAACTTTGATAACTTTTATTTGCATTTGTATTAAATAGCCCAATGTGCAGTTCTAGATCACGTTAATTATCCAAACCAAACATTTTGTTTTCAAAGGACGAGTAGAATGACCACGCCTACAGTGACGTCAGTGCTAGTTTGTTTGTGGGATAACGTTAGAATTTCACTCAAAACTATTAATATATTGAAAAGCTCGATGATATTTTTTTAGAATATGATGTTAAAACACAAGTTAAACGTAATTAATTCAAAATTTGAATATAAAAAAAGCGATATTATTGTTTGTTTACCAGTAATCGGCAACCTACACGTGCTCAATATCCCACAAACAAGGCTAAACTCCGCCCCGTTTTAGTTGTCCAATGGATGGTCAGTAAATTAGAAAGAAAAAGTAAAAAGTAGTGATCTTGCGATCGGAGGTTTGCCAGCTTCGCTACAGTGATTTTTCTACTAGCATGCATTATTTTCAAATTAAGAAAACCCATGCTGAAACTTAAAAAATGATTATTTGTGCAGTTGTGGGAGGCAGCACAAGTTTCAAATCGATAAAGGATGCTATTATTTCCGCTTCATATGTAAATTAAATTAAAAAATAAATTATCGTCAAGTACTCTGGTACAAAGTAGTGCTTTGGAATAGCGCCAAATACTTCGCCAGTTCCTACTTTTTAAGCGATTGTTTACTTCGCCATATGCTCCACACCGATGAAAAACGGTCTTCATCACGTGGTTTTAGCGCTGCCACACCCTACAAGCAGAAGTTCCGAAATTGGCGCAGTTTCTTCTTTTCGGCAATAGGGTGTTCCGTCGGTATTGAACTTCTAAACATAATATATGTAGGTATTTACTTATTTTCAAACAATGTGCATTAAATATTTTCCTTTCATTAACGAAACGAAAATATCCTTTTGTTTGTGTTCAATGCTCTAAGAAACGAATGTCTTTATATTTCTAAGGTTTTATTGTTCATATTTTCTTATTGAAATATACAAAATAACAATTAAAAGAACTACGCTTATTGTGCATCTACATAAAAACAGACAAATATACAAGTAAAATACATAATTATATTTAAATTATAAATAACAAAAAAAACATGTTAAATTTCAACTATTTATTGAAGAATTTAAAGTAAGAAATGTAATCCCATCTCCCCCGCACACAAAAATAAACTTTTTAAAAAATCTACGTGGTTTTTTTTTATTGTACAATTAGGATTAAATTTTTTTTTGTCCGAAAAAAAGTAGTATCAATTCGTAGTATTCTATATAAAGTCGTCCTTCCAAAAGACGCTTTTCAATAGCGCATTTTGCCTGAGCATAAGTGCTCATAACCCGGATTAACGTTACACTATTTAAATATAATCTCCTACTTAATGTATATACATTTTATATTCGACTAAATATCGTATTGTCATCAGTATTACGTAAGTATGTAAAGTTTCAAGGCTATACGTCATTTAGATATCATTAAAATTGAATTGTTAGATATGATACAAAAAAAAAACGCAGAGTATTATACAAAGTTAAGTAATAATATAAATACTATTTATTTTCAATAACAGACGCTCTGAGTTTATACTTAAAAAGCAAACGCCTTGATTATTGTCGAATTTTTTTAAACAATTATTACCAAAATCTACATCAAAGGCTTGAGAAGAATTGCAAATGGTCCTCTTTTACTTCTTTACTGTAATAATATTACACAAATTTAAGGCAACTGAACTGAAACTGATTTACACACTGGTATTTTTTACTTTAACGACATTTCCAAAATATTTTGGATAAATCCTCGTTAATACAAATTATAAAATTTATTTTATTGCCTAAAAATCAACTAATGAAAAGATAAAATAAACTATTGACCTTTAAATATCGATGTTTTAGTGTTTAAGTTCCTAATTTTATTTTTTTGTAATTCTCTAGTGCAGCGATTCTCAACCTTTCAGTATTCGCGGCCCAGTTTTCAATCATAATTTTCATCGCGCCCCCCCCCCCCCCCTACAATAAAATGTATACAACAATAATGTATATTGAGTATTTTGGATTCTGTTTTCAAATTATTTTTAACTAACTGCCAAAACAAGAGTAAAAGCAAGCCAACGTTAGCGAAAAACCACACCTGGCATTTTGCCAAGCGGGCGGTAAACAGATGAAACGAAAGCGGAGAAAATTTAAATATTATATTTGAAATGAAAGCCAAACAGGGAGTCACTTTACTTGTCATTCGGGCCCAATTAATTTTCATACTTACGAATCTGCCATTGTTTTTCACATACATTAAAAAAAATTGCATATGTTTGCACAAAATATAAGTCATTTGTATTTTAGCAATTGAATTTTAAAGTAAAAGCAGTACAAATGTTATAATTCTTCTGAATTAGTATGCATGGGAACTGACAATAGGAATGAAGTCTTTTAAAAACACATTTGGAATACCTGATTAATCGTTGGGTTGTCTTTTCCTTCGCTTTTTCTTAAAAGAAAAAAACAACTAAACTGGATTGTTATTGCCTCAGCTTTCTTCTAGAAAATAATTTAACACAATCATCTGATACGTGTTTCATTTTGGCTTTAAAAGGCAAAACAAAGCACCATAACTTTCAGAAATACTAAACAAATAAAAGGCCTCAAAAACTAAAGTCCAATTTTTAGGAGTACAAAAAGTAGAAACTGTTCAAAACATCTTTTCATTTGACCTTTATTTTTGACCTGAATATTTTAGTAAGTTGCGGCGATTGGGTGGTAAAAGTGTGGGGGGGGGGGCAAGATCAAGATGAAACAAGTGTGTGTGGAGCGCGGGGGGGGGGGGGGGGTAATAAAAATATTGACCACCAAAACAATGAATATTGCATATTTATATTTACTCTTTGTTTTGAATTATTTAAAGAAAGGATACTATCTTAAAATAGGTACGAGACGCCCAGGTCGATTATTAACTGACCCTTTTACGATTATTTCCCCCCACCACCATTTTTTTATGGAAGGGTATGGACTGTTGCAAAGAATCTAATTAATATACTTGTTGACCGACCTGCAAAGGGATAGGTATCCTTTCCATTTGTGTCAGTGTTGAAAAAGAAATGAGGAAAATTTTATCTTCTCACCCTTCTTATTCCCAGAAAATTTCCTGCAGTATTTGCAATTCTGCATTTGTGGTGCGGCTTTTCGAACAATGAGAAAAATAATTACAGTTTCAAACTGTAAAATAGTGCAGGCACGTAGGTATAGATTTTATAGGGGTTCAGTGGAATTCTTAACCCCACAAAATCCTCACCCAACCCACCACCAAATCTATAACAATTTTTTTTTCTCAAAAAAATTATTAATTTTCATTAGTAAAAAGAAATACGTTGGCATTTGAATATCGAGGAAGCAACAGTTGTCACTGTCATTAACTACTTTTAATAGTTGTCAATAACTATGTATTCTTAAAATTAGTAAATCACCCCTAATTCTGAAATAAATTTAGAGAACAAATTTAAAGTTTGAGAATCCTTATAATATATGCGTGGGAACGATTAGTTAGATAATTTATAGTTATGGTAATTTAAAGATGTAATAAGCGTTTTAGTTGATCAAAAATGTAAAGAATAATATAAAGGCTACATGAGCTAAAGAAATGTGGGAGTAAAATAACTTGACTTGCATGGTATTGTGCAACACAATCGACACTGCTGATTTTAAATTAAACGTTAAATATACATAATTTAATTCAAAAGAAATTATTTACTTATTACCAATAAATGTTAACTTCCATTAATTAAATTAAAATTATGAAGGTAATTTTAATTCAAAGATCTAAAAGAAACAAGAAATTTACCAACTTAACAGCGCCAGGTGTTGTTCTCGTTATCTGACCATGGTTAAAATATATGAGGCATTCTTCACGGATCTTTCCTTCAAGATGGGCCCCGAACCGTCGCCAATAGTCCAATATGCTGTACTGCGGCGACGTCCTATGAGAGGTCCATTCAGAGGTCTATTTTAAGTTTAAGGCAAGTTGGGTGATTTAACCTTCCCTCGCTTTCTTTTGCTATTTCTTGGGCTTACATTTTCATAAATCAGGGATTTTTTGACGGATGACGAAATTCCCAACTTTTAAGGATTCCAGATTAGTTGGGAAGGAGGGAGGGGGAAGGGAAAACCGCAAATCACATGCACAAACAGTAATAAAACAAGAATTATTACCCTTATAACGTCAAATGCTCAAACGTTCGGCGCCTATAGATTGCGCAATACTACATTTTAATGTAAAGTTTCATACAGTCGCTTGATAAAAAAAAGGGTGTCTGATCTTGAACTATATTTAGAACTAAATAAAAAAAAAGAAGATATTTATATTTTATATTTTCTTTTTATTTCCTGTCAAACGATGAATATTTTGTAATGACGAAAATGGGAAGGCGCCTAAACTTGTGTTAGCTGTCTGCCTGTTGGGAAAAGAGACACCCCCCTCCCACACACACTTTTAAATAAAAAAACCGTTTGTATTTTTCTAAACTTTTTGTTTTGTTTTGGAAATTTTTATTAATTGGGGAAAAAAGCATTATTTTTGTATTTTTTTTTTTAAACCTTCATACCGATGGGGGGGGGGGGGGGGGCTGCGTACGCCACTGTCTCGAGCATGCGCAGCAGTCAGTTAATCAATTTTTTTAAATAATATTTTCTCTTGGATATTCTCGCGGCCCCCTTCCAGTGTGCTCGCGCCCCCCTAGGGGGGCGCGCCCCACAGGTTGAGAACCGCTGCTCTAGTGTATTGTTTTGCTGCATGGCTAAGCCTTATTTTTAAATACTCAAACAATATAGATTTAATAAGTAAAACTTTATGGTTGTCAATAAGGCTATCGTTTAAAATATGTTCGTCTAAGATATGAAAAATATTTAATGGAATGTTTTGCATGCTTTTAATTATTAAAAATTGCATGACGTTTTTTTTTGCAGTTTTCCGGATTCTTCCAAACATCGAAACTCTTTTTCGGCTACTTTGCAAAGTTTTGAGCAGTCAACCCCTGGTACAATTAAACCTCCCCTATTCTTTCTTTGAATTAAAGCGGAATTGTGGGGGTTATGAATTAAAGCAAGTTTACAACTTGCACATTTTATATTGTTGGAAAGCTTTTTAACTATAAATCCGCTAATGTATACAACAATATCAGCAACAAAAAAACTAAATAGGAAGCATTCGAATTTGTAATTGACTTTTCAATAACTATATGTAATTAAGGTTAATTGAATACATTTGAATTATAAATTTAATGTAGTAAATTTTATACTGATAACATTGCAGAAACTAATTTGAAAATATATGTACATACTTATATGACATCCCTAATTAGAAAATAACAAAGACAAACGCAACATTCGAAAATGGAAAAAATAACTATTTAATTCTAATTAAAATAAAATATAAATGAAAGCTATTACTGAATTTTGTAATACAACTGCTATATGTTATTTTTAGTAAATTCCGAAATGGCCTCTTTAATTTATATGTTAAATTCCTTTAAAGTACCATTCTTCAAGAAACGATATTTAAATAGAAAATTAAACACAAAAACATATTACAATACTTTCGATTTCATTTAGTTTTGAAAGTCGCCAAAGCATGCCAAGACACGCCAAGTAACACCGGCGCTCGATAACGTGTTCAGAAAGTATTAAAAACCTTACAAAAACAAAATTTAATATTTACGAAACATCGAATTTGCTACCTAAGGAAAATACGAGACAGTAGTCTAATTTCCTATAAATATTTACTCAATTGAAACAGATTATATTCATAAAATTTAAGAAAAGAATTCGTAAACCTCATGTTAAGCAAAGTATTTTTGTTTATTTTACATGATTTTAAAATTTGGTTTGAAATAAAATGTTCAGAAACACTTACCAATAGAAGGTGTATGGACCTCCTTTGCAAAATTTTTCATTACATCCATAAGCGGCACATTTATGAACCATTTTGTTTGCGAGCGACGTGAATCATCGCTGTTCCTATTGGAAATCTATTAGGAGGAAAATAACTTTTTCGCGCGGGCGGGTGAATCTGGATACTGATCACGTGACTCGGTGATGGACACGCGTAAATCGGCATTTTTATTCCTCTATTTTTATCATTACTCTATGATTGCAAACCGTTTTTTTTTTTACTTGATCGCACCTCCACCTTCCTCTTTACTCCGTGCATGACAAACAAGGAAATCACTTGTCGAGTCCATTGCATTGATTCGATTGGTTAAATAACGTCGCACTAGCTGCACATTCGGCTAATGGCGACGGTTCGGGGCCAATTTCGAAGGAAAGACCCGAGAACAATGCCTTGTATTTTTTTGAACCATGGTCAGATGACGAGCCGCATTGATTCAAACCAGCAATCCTCCGATTACTAGTTGAATGCCTTTATCTACTGGTCATCGGGACTACAAGATATCTTATAAGAATAGCTCAGTTGGTAAGGTGTTCAGCTACTAATCAGAGGATTGGTGGTTCGAATCCGTGAAATGGACTTGACATAGAAAAGTAAAAAAGTAGTGATCTTGCGATCGGAGGGTTGCCAGTTTCGCTACAAAAATACTAGAAAGTCGTCCAGAATATCCAACAAAATTATACTGGCGTGTATACGGGACTGGTGCACGATAAATCTGATCGGGGTCCAAAATCCCGACGTCTATTGAAGGCGTTGGGTGCCAGTTCAGGTGTTTCCTCGTCATCTGACTATGGTTCTAAAATAACGAGGTGCATGTATGAATGTGTTCCCGGGTATTTCCTTCGAGATTGACCCCGAGCCGTCGCCAATAGCCCACTGTGCAGCTCTAGTGCGACGTTAATTAACAAAAACCAAACCAAATCTTATAAGAATAATTAGCTTTTACGCTAATAGCATAAGCCATTGAATTACACTTACCTATAAGAAGAATGAATATGTATAAAATAATAAAACAAAAATATTTGAAACAATTGAAAAGTGCTCCTTAATTTGAGTGATGCGGACATATTTAGCAAGAAAGTAGTCTATTTAAAGGTTTCTGAATTACATTCAGACCAAATACCTCTCCGAAACACAAAACATTTATGTGTCAGAAGTGTGCGAAAGAAACAATTTTCTTAGAATATAAATTTCAAAATCAACTTCTCATTGGTGCAGAAAATAATCCCTCCCTGTATGTGCGAAATGCTCTCGAAAAAGCAGGATCTCTGCATCCCAACTGGAGAAAAACCATATATATGTGATGTGTGCAACAAACAATTTACTCAAAAAGGTACTCTCATTCAACACCTCCGTATTCACACAGGAGATAAACCACATGCTTGTGATGTGTGCAACAAACAGTTTACTAAAAAGAGTCATCTCAGTCAGCATCTAATCATCCACACTGGAGAAAAACCACATGTATGTCATGTGTGCAACAAACAGTTTACACAAAAAGTTGCTCTCAGTAAGCACCTCCGCACGCATGCTGGAGAAAAACCACATGTATGTGATGTGTGCAACAAACAGTTTACACAAAAAAGTACTCTCATTCAGCACCTCCGCATGCACACTGGAGAAAAATATGTATGTGATGTGTGCAACAAACAGTTTACTCAGAAAGGTACTCTCATTCAACATCTCCGCATCCACACTGGAGATAAACCACATGCTTGTGATGTGTGCAAGAAAGAGTTTACCAAAAAGTGTCATCTCAATGAACACCTCCGCATCCACACTGATGAAAAACCCCATGTATGTGATGTGTGCAACAAACAGTTTACACAAAAAAGTACTCTCATTCAGCACCTCCGCATGCACACTGGTGAAAAATCACATGTATGTAATTTGTGCAACAAACAGTTTGCTAAAAAATTTACTCTTAATAAGCACCTCTGCAAGCACACTGAAGAAAAACTACATGTATGTGATGTGTGCAACAAACAGTTTACTAAAAAAGGTATTCTGATTAAGCACCTTCGCATCCACACTGGAGAAAAATCACATGTTGTATGTGACGTGTGCAACAAACAGTTTACTAAAAAGAGTCATCTCAATGAGCACCTCCGCCTGCACACTGGAGAAAAACCACATGTATGTGAGGTGTGCAAGAAACAGTTTACTCAAAAAGGTACTCTCATTCAGCACCTCCGCATCCACACTGGAGAAAAACCACATATATGTGATGTGTGCAACAAAGCATTTACTAAAAAGTGTCATCTCACTGAGCACCTCCGCATCCACACTGGAGAAAAACCACATGTATGTGATGTGTGCAACAAACAGTTTACACAAAAAGTTGCTCTCAGTAAGCATCTTCATATTCACATGAAAAAAAACATACATATGCAACAAATTGATAAATCTGAAGAGACACCTTCCCTTCCATTTTAAAGAAAATATTCTGGCAGGTGAAAACAGTGCATCTTCTGAGGAACAGGATTGGGAGTTGGTTAGGAAATGAAAAGATTTTACCAACTTAAAACCGAAAAGTAAATTCAGTGTTGAAGATTTTGATAGCAGAAGGGGTTTGTTTGCAAAGACTAGCCAGATCCCTAAATATGCTTTTCTGTGTTTGTACAATTCGGTAGGGTTACAGAGCTTCTAAGAATATTGTTAAATATGAGTATAATTTATTAAAGTTTGTAATGTAGGTACTCTATGTTAACTATACGTTACCATAAATATATGTATACTTATTATGTGAGATTATGATACAACAAAATGTAATTGTATTCTGAAAAATAATTTAAAAAAAAGAAATAGAACAAAATCTTGGTATGATTAATATATCACTTACTATCGTAAGATTAATTTTCTGTCTATTCATTGAGAGCAGAAGGCCCAAGCACCCAATTGTCATAACCTATTTGTGTAATAAAATAGGTAAATATAGTTGATTGAGGTGGGACTTGACTCTACCTATAAGGGTCATTCCACACGAAAACACCCATTTCAGAATTAATTTGTTGCTCCATAGTCACGGATTTTTTTTAATTTACACCCTTGTTAAATATCACAATCAAACCACCAAATCTCAAATATTTTTTAATTTTATTGAAAAGGAGCCGATTTATAGCCATTTGAAAATCAGTCATTTTTCTCAAAAGGCGGCCATCTTGGATTTACTACAATGTCTAAAAATGCTTGTAATATGAGAACCAGAGGATCAAATTCAACAAAATTGGTATCAAATTAAAGAAAATAAGCAAAGAATACATATTTAATATTTAAACAGTTTCAGTTATTCATTTTAATAGTTTTTACTATATTCAAAGTTAAAAAAGTGCTTTAAAAATTGGTCCAGTTTGACGGGCCATAAAAAAAATGGCTCACTTTTTATTTTGCTATAACTTGGTAAATATATTATTTGATATGTCTATATTTAATACAAAAAAAATCTCGAGGGTATTATTCTTCATTGCCAAAAAAAATTGATATAAAAAAAGGTCTCTATTTTATACCCAAATAGGGCTATTTGCAACAAAATCTGACTATTTATTGCTAAACCTGGCCACTTTTCAAAGTTGGACACTTTTCAAAGTTGTGAACGATGAGAGATAGTATGCTATACATAACATATACCTAATGAAATTCTGCAACATATTGCAAGGTCAAAGCAATGACTGTCTCATTGCATAATTTTTGTTTTAGAATATATGACTTCATTATGTATTCTAACCAATCAGATCAATATTACATAATCTTTGCAAAGTGCACTAAGTGTGAGCAATTCCTTTTTGATCAAGCTCATTTGAGTTAGTTTTGTCTAGATGTGAAGTTGTCCGGATATTAAAGTGTTGTAGTTTAATATTAAATGTAATGCAGAAATGGCTTGTTTTGCGTGTAAGAAACTTAATGTGACATTGCATAATGAGTTTTTTCAGTGCTTAAATTTTCTTCGAATGATTTGGAATATTAAAAAGGAGATTTTATTATTTAGAAATCGATGATGAATGTTATGTTAGTGGAAAGAACTGCAAGACTCGTAAAAATAATTACTTGAAATTGTACAAACTGAGACAGAGTACATGTTGTTACCCACTTAATAACCATCCTGGCAACAACAAAACAAAATCTTTAAAAACAATTCCTTAAAAGTATCAGTCATCCGGGAGAACTGATATCAGGGAAAAAACTGTATTTAATAATTATGCTTTAAAAATTGGTCAGATCTGAGCTTTCGTAAAAAATTTATGTGCACACAAAGAAATCAATTTCGCGATTAATGGTATCAACAAATTCATCAACTGGTGTAATAATTATTTTCAACTCGGCATTCCTTTAAAATGTTTGGAGATGGACACTCAGCACACCTATATGTACCATACACTTTTCTGACTGTTGAACATACTAGTTTCTTCAATAATGGTATATAGTCATTGTCATGGAGCATAAGTTTGACGTTTTAATAATAAATGCAAACATGCATAGAATGAATAATATCCGACTATTGTTGCCATCATTATAAAAATGAATTACCTTATTTTCAGTATCCAAACTTAATTTGACACTTTTTTCCTCACTGGATATTGATAATAGACATGTTTTTTTTTTGTTAAGTATCTAAATTTTTTTCACTAAATATTTTGTAGTGTAAATTTATTTTTATTCCTAACAAATGTCCTGGAATCTAGGACTAATGTCAAAATCTCCTACTTTTTCGTTAAAAGATGCATTTTTAAACTTATGCAATAATTTTTCAATATGCACTCGGAACATTTACGTTTCTTTGGCTCTAGTTCATTTTGATCATTAATATTCTCGATAGCCTAGTATAGTGGCTGCTTTAGTAGCAATACATTTGCTTAATTTTTTAACTTTATTTTACATGCAATTATATTTTCTCTTGGAGCTTATTCTACTCATCTTTACTGGTGATATTTCTAATATTTCACAGCTTTTATCCAGTTGCTCTACCAACAGTAAGGATTCATTGAAATATTGATCCTTGGTGCATTCATTTGCAGGGTAATGAGGAGTAGACACTATATCAACTGATAAGTTATAATGTGAATAACAAGTAATACATAGTTTTTTCCCTGATATCAGTTCTCCCGGATGACTGATACTTTTAAGGAATTGTTTTTAAAGATTTTGTTTTGTTATTGCCAGGATGGTTATTAAGTGGGTAACAACATGTACTCTGTCTCAGTTTGTACAATTTCAAGTAATTATTTTTACGAGTCTTGCAGTTCTTTCCACTAACATAACATTCATCATCGATTTCTAAATAATAAAATCTCCTTTTTAATATTCCAAATCATTCGAAGAAAATTTAAGCACTGAAAAAACTCATTATGCAATGTTACATTAAGTTTCTTACACGCAAAACAATCCATTTCTGCATTACATTTAATATTAAACTACAACACTTTAATATCTGGACAACTTCACATCTAGACAAAACTAACTCAAATGAGCTTGATCAAAAAGGAATTGCTCACACTTAGTGCACTTTGCAAAGATTATATAATATTGATCTGATTGGTTAGAATACATGATGAAGTCATATATTCTAAAACAAAAATTATGCAATGAGACAGTCATTGCTTTGACCTTGCAATATGTTGCAGAATTTCATTATATGTTATGCATAGCATACTATCTCTCATAGTTCACAACTTTGAAAAGTGCCCAAAAAAAGCCAGGTTTAGCAATAAATAGTCAGATTTTGTTGCAAATAGCCCTATTTTGGTATGAAATAGAGACCTTTTTTTATATCAATTTTTTTTGCAATCAAGAATAATACCCTCGAGATATTTTTTGTATTAAATGTAGACATATCAAATAATATATTTACCAAGTTATAGCAAAATAAAAAGTGAGCCATTTTTTTTATGGCCCGTCAAACTGGACCAATTTTTAAAGCACTTTTTTAACTTTGAATATAGTAAAAACTATTAAAATGAATAACTGAAACTGTTTAAATATTAAATATGTGTTCTTTGCTTATTTTTCTTTAATTTGGTACCAATTTTGTTGAATTTGATCCTCTGGTTCTCATATTACAAGCATTTTTAGACATTGTAGTAAATCCAAGATGGCCGCCTTTTGAGAAAAATGGCTGATTTTCAAATGACTATAAATCGGCTCCTTTTCAATAAAATTAAAAAATATTTGAGATTTGGTGGTTTGATTGTAATATTTAACAGTGGTGTAAATTTTAAAAAAAATCCGTGACTATGGAGCAACACCCTTTGGGTGATTTCACATGGAATGACCCATAAGCTTTTCCTTAAAATTTGGCATATAGTATATTACAGTTTAATATTCAACTTATCACTTTTTTAGATAAAGCAGATAGTTAACAACAGGTAATGATTTTTAGCCAATTTTTTTAATTTGACACCAAACAAGTAATGTTTTTAATTTGCTGCGTTGAAAAAGGAACAGATATAGAATAGGAATTGGGCATGTTTTTTTTCTTGGAGACAAAAATGGTCGCCAAAACAGTGTTTCAATTTGTGCGGATGAAATTTTAGAATTTATTATTCAATTTTATGGAACAAGAGCAGGTTTTAGATTTTCCTGATGTTTAATTATTGACCAACAGTTTTAAGCACACACACATTGCACTAATGTCACTGACTCTTACCTCGATTTATGGCCCCGAGCAGTTGTGGTCTCCGGCAACTAAGGATGACAGCTGGTATCCCCTTCGAGCAGTCTATTATGGTGCTTGCGAACAATCTCGGTCGATTACGGTGCTTACGTGTTCTGAACAAACTTCCTGGCAGAATATCATTTAATTATTGTGGAAATAACCCCCATTGTAAACATTCAGCTACTTATTATAAGCAAATCTTTCGGCTTCCACATTTGAAAATTGCTTTTTCATAGAATCGAGTGGAAGGCAAAATCTCGGTAATAACAATTTACATCATACGTAGAAACATGTAAAATGAAGCTTACCCATTGTTGTTCTTTACACTGATTCTCATGCATCTCTTTGGATATTTCGGAAACAATAATACACATTACGAAATTTGATATAAACATCAATATTAATTTGATACAACATCAATAACAATCAAAGTTGCTGCTAATAATTTTGGGAACCGCTTTCCTTTACCACGACTGCCTTCATACACGACACAAGCAGCATGATGACATCATTAGGGTTGCCAGAATAGAAACCAGTGGAGGAATTGAGTGAGGGGAGCACATTGAGATGGATTGCCATAAGCCGAATTTATCCCCCAATTAAAATGTTGCTAAATGCCCTATAATACATCTGTACATTGGAAAAAATTAACATTATATACAAAGTTGGCAGGAATTTCTTAAGAGTTTTGTCTTAAATGGAGCACTCGAATTTTATTCTCTCACATTAATAAAATTTCTTCTGATATATGTTTGGAAATTTATACTGGTCCATAGATTTTTATAAATAATTGCGCAGTAGCTTAGAAGCTGCATTAATTTGTTCTTAACTTGAGTCCTAGTTCGGCCAACTAAAGAAACACTACACAGATGGAAATAAAAAGCACATAATAAAATAAATTTATTTACGAATCTGTACAGTTTAAAAGGATCAACGTTACAACTTCTCAGTCCCATAACTTCATTGTGCCATCCCACCCCGCAGAAACAATTTTTGAAGTCTCGTGCGGATGCCATATGACGCTGGAGCACACATTGTCGTGGGCTTTAAATTTGCTGAATAATTTGGTTGTCTTCCAATCCCATACGTATACTTTTCCATCTGCATCACCAGAAACAATGTAGCTATAAAATAAGAGTAAATTATAAAGCATAAGTGGGATTTTATTACCTAATTTTACTAATTATTGCTAATATTGTGCAAAATAAAACATTTACCTCATGTCGGGAGCAAAATCTAAATTGCAAGCATATCCAGCCACCTATAAGAAATATTTAAAAATTCATGATTTTTTTCATGCATGTTATGGATTATTGCTTAATAAGTAGGGATGAAATAGATATCAAGTATCCGTCTGATTTTTAACTATCCTGTAATTATCCGATATCTGCAAGCAAAGTGCCGAATATCCAGATGAATAAAACGCTGCAGATTTTTTTTTGTGATCAATTATCTTTTGTTCTTGCTTTAAGTATTTTTAACCGACTGCCCAGCGTGCAAACCATAACTTAAAAAAAACACCCCCCAAAAACTTTAAATTAAAACCGCCAATGCGTGCCAAGGAGAGATGTTATCAATTCGATTGTTATGTATTTTTTTTTGAAAATACTACCAACATATTCTCCCTTGAATTTTCCTCAGGCTATTCAGGTGGGTAAGGGGTGAAGTGACAACTTTCTCGTTAAAACGTGACAGGGTGCAGTTCAGACACGGTGGGTCACAGAGAATAGATAGTAAGGATGAAATGCTGCAGACATTCGGAACCAGCCACTAGCTATCTAGGAGTACTTTGAATTTGACAATCCACATGGGTGGTGGTCTGTAGGGTACATAGCTACATCTTTGTTCGTTATATAATAGAAATTGTTTTATTCTCCAGTCTAGTAAGAGCTAGTTTTAGCATTTAAATATAGCGGAAGTTAGATCAACATTTGGAAATATTGCGAAATTACATTTTCAATAGCATCCAGCTCCGACCGAAAATTAAATAACTGTTAAGAGAAGATCTTTTCGTAAAAAAAAAAACCTGCCAGATATCGGCAAAATCCTGTTCGGATATTAGGTTTGTAATGTGCACCGAATATCTGGTTCATCTCTACTAATAAGCTTTTTGAAAAGTATACTTTAACCCATTGTGCTATTCATTGCAAAGTATATAAAATTTAAATACTAGGTCAGTTATATAAATATTTATAATGCTACTTATTTAATATTCATAACAGCTGTTGTAACATAGTGGTTATAAATAGCTTGTCACAAAATAACTTCTAGCTCTTTTTTTGTCATATGTTGTATCTTCTTCTGAACTCATATTATTTCGAGTAAAATATTTTGAAATATATTACCATTTTTAGATTTGATTGATTCATTGAAAAATTTCAAAATTTATAGTCGAATTTCAACTTGAATTTTTATATTAAAAGTTTCTCTTAAACGATTTTATACAAAGCCCCTAATATTACACCTAGATTTAACACCTGAAGAAAAAGAAATATTAATTAAAATAGTATGAAATACCATATGTCCTGTAAAAGTCTTCTTTCGATTGAGTTTGAACCTGTTTAGTGCAGAGAAAACCATAATTTTGTTGTCCATAGATTGGCATGCTAACCATTTCCCTGAAAAATAAAACATATTGTATTACTGCAACAATAGAAAAATAAACTTATATTTTTCAATATCACTCTTAAGGTGTATGTGACAATAAAATATTTCAATCTGCATTAAATCACAGACTTAAAACTCAAATGAATTCAATTTAATAGATTACCAAAAGGTGTGTTTATTAGAAGTTAATTTAATAGGCTAATAGAATTTTTAAATAAAAGTTTTCAAAACACATAATAAAAACAATGTTAAAGTATAAAAATTTTATATCTAATTTAGTTACTTCACTCACCTTAAAAACATATTAGCGAAATATTTATACTTTTTAAAATGTTTAGGATATTAGTACAAAGCATTAGAATCACAGGCCACAAAATTGAAGAAAAAAAATTAATTGCGGCAAAACCTTAAAATATATTAGACTGGTGAACATTTTAACAGATAAAAGAAAATTACACTACATTTTATAATATTGTAAACTATATGTTGTTTGTATTTTCCAACGTATCCTACATTTATAAAAGTAAATTTCAAGGATATCATATTTCTAACATGCATAAAAATGATAAAGAAAAGCAGTATGCCTAGTGAAAACTTTTAACAGACGTTAATCTAGTATCATATATATATTCTAGTAAGTGTATTAATCTAGTATTATATATATATTATTTCAGACCCAGTGTTCACTCTAGGCGTTTTTTGAAGGGCGGTCCGCCCTGCCCGCCCTTTTTTCATCTCAATATGCCCCTTTTTCAATGCCACCCTCTTTTGAAAAAATTCTGCTCCTTTTGCCCTTTTCAGTCAAGCACAAGAGTACTTGCTTCCCTAGATGTCTTTAAAAAAATGTTGTGTGTAAATTGAAATTAAGTGAATTAAGACAGTAGAAACTCTTTTTTTTAACGCGTGTTGTGAAATCACAATGATACCATGGTAATTTCCAGCACGGGGCATTCCATGAATGCTATTGGTTGCCTGTGCCCGCATATGGAATGCTGAGTTTTTTTTTTTAAAGTGAATATGGTTTGGAGCGAAGTTGCAAAACTATAGGAATTTTATTACCAAATGTTGGATTTAAGTAGCCTTTTTTATCAGTTTTGTAATTGGTCTGATTAGGGCTACTTACAGATTTGGTTTTTAGGGAAAACATTAATTTTTAAATGTCAAATTTTGGATTTTAAGTAATATCTTCATAAAGAAACATCAATTTTGTACGGGTCTTTCCTTTGAGATGAGCCCCGTACCAGCAAAAATAGACCAATATGCAGCTCTACCACAATGTCAACCAATAAATCGATATTTTGTTTTTGTTTGGTCACGGGTTCGATGTGTCAATGTGTGGCCACGTCCACCCCAAACATTTTTTGAAAGTGCCCTTTTAAAAACAAGAAGTACCTTTTCAAAAACGGGGTGCCCTTTTACTGCCAATAGCGCCCTGCCCCTTTTTATTTCTAGAGTGAACACTGCAGACCCATTTTAAAGATCCCTTTTGCGGGTCTTGCACACAACCACTCTTAACATGCGAGGTATTAAAAAAAAAGGGAATTTCCCACACAGAGAGCGTGGACAGTGACGAATAGTACTTTTGTCTCATGAATATTAACCTTTTTAAAGAAAATTCGTTTAAAATAATTTATTGTAATTAAAAAAAAAACAGGCCATGGATAATGCTGCCATCTAGGGACAAAACGTTAAACTTAATTTTTATTTTTTGGCTCTAATGAATGAGTGTGTGTGTGGTGGTAGAGGGTTGTGCATGCGATAATTATCGCACAGGCATGCTAGTGTTTAAAAATATATCAGACAAAACATTTTTTCCAAACTTTGTAGGGTTAATTTTTCACATATATAATACAAAATATAGTTTACTGATAACCATAATTTATGCAAAACTGATAAATGTCTTTTATTAATGGTTAAAAAGAAAACACCAAAAATTTAATAAGAAAGTGTTAAATACCATTTGGGGAGAGTGTTACGGCTGGCATTGAATGCATGGTGGGATCGGCTATGTACTTCATGTCAACAGGTATGTCCCACTCCCACACCCTTAAACTCTTGTCATCGGAAGTGGATACAAACCGACGATTCTCATCAACAAAGGTAATGGTGTTCACAGCTCCCAAGTGCCTGTCGTACTCTTGAACGATTTCATTGGAGTTGATGTCCCACTAAAAGAAAAACAACACCGTATTAGATAAGAGTAATGACGTTTTTAGAGTATAGTCTATTATGAAAAAAAAATTTAAGTTGTACAAATGTAAAGCTTTATGGTTAAAAAAGATATAATGTAATTGATACTAATTTCTTAGAAAACATAGATTTATCGAATTTAGATTAACATGTTATTTGTCCCCTACCCTTTCATGTTATATTACAGTAACAATAAAGCTTTCTATCATATTCATTTTCTGTACAAAAAACACATATACTTACTGATTAAATCATCATACATATTTCTGTAGTAAAGATCTCTTTTATGCCCCTTAGACGCAACAAATCTTAGCACATCAGGTATCAAAAGAAATATAATTTCATGAACCAGTGATGAATTGCCTTTTCATCTCAACGTTTTTTTTTTAAATGTGTTTTAAACAATTCATTTTCACGTTTTGTTCATAAAAAGCTGTTGGTAATGCTGCTATCTATGATCCGACCATTATTTTTTGGCAATAATTATCACGCGGTCATGCTAGTATATCGAAATAACATAAATGTTAATGAAGTATTATATCGCCACTTAATTGTTTAACTTTACATATGCCAAGCATTTTAAATTTTTGAGATATTTAAAATTATGGAGATATGTTTATAAGTTATATTTAATATTATTTGTTTTGCAACTGACTATTCTTACCTTCAAACTCAAAAGGATAATAAAACCAAATTAAATTGTTCTACATTTAATAATTTCTTTACATAGAATTCTAATAACTTAATATAAAATATTTAAAAATTATTAATGTTTTATTGATAAACTTGTTTAGAGGATGTAGTACAACAAATGTTCTCAAGGCTGAAAAATACAAACACTAGATTCATTACTTCATACAGTGAAAAAGGTAAAAAATAACAGAAAACAACTTACACAAACTATTTTCTTATCAGATGTACCTGCTACAAACAGATTTTGTTTGTCTTCATCAGGATTGAACTTGACACAATAAGGAATTTTTCTATTAGAAAATTGTCCTAGGCATTTCCCTATAAACAATTGAAATAAAGTTACAATATATCACAAAAACTGTGAAAACAAAACAACAATAGCAAACAGTTCATAGAAAGAAAATGTCAAATAATCAATACGTTATTCACACCTGTTTCAGTATCCCATAGTTTTACATCTCTATCATAGCCCGCAGACAGAAATTGTGTCCCTGCATTGTTGAAACAGATATCTCTTACAGCCTGTTTATGACCAAGATAAGATCTAATGCATCTTCTTTCATTGTATACTTCCCAAAGCTATAAATTACAATACACAAATGTTAGGAGATATGGAAAATTTCACAGGAATTTGAATGTTTAAATAAAAATAAAACATATAACTTTCAAGTTACTTTACATTTTTAATGCACCATTAAATCAAAACTAAACAATTATAAATAAATGTTTTATATTAATTTTTATTTATTAATATTCTAATGCATGTGTTCGTCTTAAGGTGGATTATATTCAAATACACATGGTACACATTTTAACCCATATCTTTACTATAATACCACTTTATTAAGTACAGTATAATCTTATTATAACGGACTGTTAAAAAAAAAAAAAATTAAATCCTAGAGGTTGAAGCGCCATGGCTGGCGACCATTTAAATTTTGTTAATAATAAACAATTGACAAATGAAAATGTGTTTTGCATATATGTCATCTCGGTTAGTTATTAACTGAAGAAATAAGCAGGGAACTGACCCAACAGAAAATTAATTATTTTTTTCAAATCGATGAATGTCAGAATTCATTATGAAGCAGAATCTTCTTGTTCTAAATATTAATTACAGTGTACAGAAAACATATATTTTCTAATTCAACCTATGTTCAAGGCTGTTTTTTATTATATATATAATAAACACTACTAATGATTCAGTGATGTGCACCTGTTGCATTACACCTCTATAAGAATTATTTGTTATTAACCTTTCATTAAAATGGACAACCTTTAGCCACTATCCATGCATGAGGTTCTACAGTATTTTAAAAACTACGAAATACATCCCCGTTTCGAATTACTTTTAAGGCTTTGAATTTCTTATTTTATGATTAAAACTAGTACTTAGTATTAAAAAATATAACATCACAAATCATTAAACAAAAGGAAACAATCGAGTAAAATTTTTTGATTATCCTACAAGCAAAATACTCACTTTTACTCTGCAGTCCATACTGCAAGAAAGTAATAAATGTGCTGACTTTGGAAACCATTTTATAGCAGATACACCCTTTGAATGGCCAGTCCAGGTGTGGAGGAGCTTCTTTGGTATATAGCACTTTTCTGGTGGCTCATCGGATTTGAGGTTAACACCAACATCTTGTGGAACATGAAGAAATGATCTTCCTTGGTAATCATATGCATCTTTAACTGTAAAACAGAAACAATGAATTTAGTCATTTTACTTTAGACAAATGTTAAAAAAAGCAAATTATTATTATTATTTTAGCTTGATCTGCAATTTTTTAAATACAAATGGCTAATTCTTCAGGTTTTATATTCAGTAGATAAACTAAGATGAAGTAGACATCACAATGGTATTTTATAAAACGAAATAATAAGAGTATATTTTTGCAATTAATAACTTTTTACGGCTTGTTCAGGTATGCCTTAGTATCCTCAAACTTATAATTGCAAGTAATTATGTTTTATATTATAGTTAAAATATATTCAGCTTTGTCAATATTTTGTTGCCAACCTTATGATTTAATATAATGCTACTAAATAAATAACTCTTTGAGCTTTTACACACAAGTTCTGGAAACATAACTTAAGAGCTTAACAACCTTGTAAAAACTGCTGCATAGTTTCGACACTTGTAATCTAGCTTAAATATTTATTATATTTTGTACCTAGGTGAAGTGTGATTTGCCCTAAAAAGAATTTATAAAGCAATTAAAAAATATTCACTATTAAATACTAAATTTTACTTTTTAGTAAGTTATTAGAGGTCTATCTTACGGGGAAATATCTTATCAAGAAATCTTTGACTAATAAATACAAATTATTACAAAGAATATAATTCAAATTAGTATAAATGTGAAAATTATTCACAGACAGTAAAGTATTTCTGTACACCACTATGTTTTAAGAATCTAGATACACAATTTCAAGGTTTTAATTGAAAAATGTGGTTTCTATATCCATACCTGTTAATATTACAAAAATTATAAGCAATTTTTTAATGTCAAATTTATATATTAATTAGTTTGCTTAAGATTACAGAAATTTATAGTTTTATTCATAATACGAAATATAATTTAACCTCCCCCCCATAAAAAATTACACTAAAAATAATTCAACAAAAAAATCACACACTAGAAATATTAATTGTATTCATTAAGTAAAATTATGTAATTGAAAAGTACTTACTGTGAAGTATGGATTTCTCATCCAAGGTCTTATCTTCAGTAACTTTACCACGTTTCTGTCTTTTAGCTAAAATTTCATCTAGCTCAACCTGTTCTTCCTAAAAATGCAAATGCAAAAAAAAAATAAGCAATAATAATTAATTAAAAAAAATAGACTGTTAGGAATAGTTGAATATTTTATATGGGCACATTAAAGAATATTAATAGATAAAGCTATTTAATTTAAGTTTAAAAAAAAAAACATTTTGTTATTTATTAGCTATTTCAAAAAAAAAATTACTTCTTATTTAGACCAGATTTGCAAATGTTTTTAATAAACCCGAGAGAAGGAAACAGTGGATTACTAAAATATATATTTTGTGGTTTTGCAAATTCATTTGGATTTTAAATAAAAGTAAATAATTGTTTACAGTGACACATAAAAAACCCTCTCCAAAATAACTAATTTAAGTGTGGCTATATATATATATATAGTAAAAGAGGATAAAAATGATGTAATTATATAAATATAATAATAGAAATCATATAAATATGGAATATAAATAATCCTCTAAACATATGAACCCCTCTTCATCAGGGGGAGCGAGGCCCACATGTTATTAGACAATTGTTCTATATTAATAAAGTAGAATTTAAATCAAAATTTGGACAAACGTTACCTCTGACGGACAAAGAACTCTCTTTTCATCTACGTAACCTCCCCAAGGACCAAGAAAACCTTCAATATCAGCGGCATCTGGATTCCGTACACGTTTCCTCTTGTCCCCTTCCCTTTCTTTTGTCTTTTCAAACACTGTCAGCTCTAAAGAAATAAACATGGATATAATATCAATGATGCAAGTAATTTGGTTCTAGTTAACAAACTACTCAATGCACTGAGCTAATATAATCACTGGAGGGAAGACTAAGCATGCACGACCATCTTGCACCCTTTTAAGCTAAGGGAGAAAAATACAATCCTTTTGCTTGTTGTTTGGCATAGGATGAAGTGCAGACATTCTAGTTTTAAAACCATATTTCTGGCCTTAAAAAATACATTAAATGTGACACACTTAATGTTTCTTACTTACAAGAAAAATAAATATATTACAATTAATTAAATATTCAAGGCTGACAGAACTTGACTAAAGGTTCAAAAGTCAAGGTGGAATGTTTTCTCAACCTTGTTTTCTGAACGGCATTCATCTGCGTGCCATGGCAAAGTACATTTTCCGAAATGGGAGTGATTACGCCAGTTATTATTTTGACTCAGTGAATAAGTCTCAAGTAAAAAAAGTATTTAACAATGAGAACTGTTATAAATATAACTGATTGCGTTGGTAAATATTGACAAGATTATTATTTCACCATTTCAAAAAATAAGTCTTTAAAATTTTTTTTACAACAAATATGCACAATTAAAAAAAACTTAAAAGCAAGAAAAGTGTTCTAAAATTTAATTATTATTAAATTTTTACTCCAAATGCATAATATTTCCAAACTTGTAAATATGTTCAAAATTCAAAAGGTTGAAATAATACATTACTTGTCTCAACTTCTTCAGTCTCTGTGGTTTCTTTTTTAGAATCTACAACAACCAGTTTGTCTTTACTAGCTTCAGCATTAAGACTAGGATCAATAGCATAACCTAGAAAGACCATAAAATAAAAATAAGTTTTTAAAACAAATAATTATAGAACTGTATTCAGGATTTAATATATGAAAGATTAAATAGAACATTAAAATCTAATTATATTATTCTAGTTAATCGCTACCAGTCAGAAAAAAAACCTTACAAAATTTATAGACAGTTTCAAACCAGAATGTTCAATGTCAAACTTACTAAAAGCAATATTAATAAGTTTGGACACAAACACACAGAAAAAAAAGTTGTATGTTGTGATATTATTAGTGTTCACATAGTTTTAAAAAAGGGCAGGGGGGATTTGTCAAAAAGGGCACTTTTGTTAAGTAAAAAGGCACTTTTTGTTATGTAAAAGGGCACTTTTTGTTATGTGAAAGGGCAAAGGGTACGATTGGGATATCAAGGCAATCCTACAGACCTACGTTTTTGCAAAAAAATATTTTTTTTAATTACAGGGCGCAAAGAAGATATTGAAAAAAAGGCATGGCACATTTTTCACTTCCAAAAAGGACAGGGCGCATCGGCACTTACAAAAAAAGGGCAGGGCGCATCGGCACTTACAAAAAAAAAGGGCAGGGCGCGGCGCCCTTTGAAAAACGCATAACAGGAACACTAGATATTATGTGTTTCATACAGGAAAACAGCATTTATTTTGTTCAATATCTATTAAAATTTATTTATCAATGAATCCAAGTTAAAAGTGAAAGAATGCAATTGTAGAAAATAAAATGTGAAGGAAAACGTAAATTTACCCAAGAAAAATCTTACCAAAGCTAGTGAACGTCCGACGCTGAGATTCAAAATGGAAGTCATTGATATGGGCTGGTTCAACAAAGCCAGCCAATGAATTTTTATCGGCTTTTTGTTGCCGTGTTTTGAAAGGATTTTCAGGACCAGCCTGAAAAAAATAAAAAAATAATATATATTAAATTAATTTATACCATATACATTAATTCAAGAAATAACAGAAGAATTCTTTTTCAGAAAGTTGCATAAATTATTTTTTAATGTTACATCAGAATTTTTTTGAAAATAAGGACATAAGGATTTTTTTTTACTCTTGATTAACGTATTATATGAGGTTTGAAAATTTGGAGTATTACAATGAAAAAGAAAAAAAACAATTTTTAGAAAAGACTTTAAAAAATACTGCTTAGGCAAGCTTTGTTTTATATGATGGATATAGAAAATATATCTTACCACTGGAGCATATAGTTCTTCATACTTAGGATTATAGGTAATAATTTTACTGGTTGGATCAACACATTTTTTAGCACTTGCAGATTCCTACATGAAATATATAGAAAAATATATATTAGAAAATGCTTTATAAAGTTCTAATAAAATATTATAGGATATATTGTTTTTAAATACCTATTATTTTTAATGTGAAATTACTTATTTTATTAAGTAAATGTAATCATATTTTAAAAAGACCCATAGAATATTTACTAAAAAAATTATTTATTATTGGATTGGATTCACTGCAAATATTTATGCGATTAAATTTGGCAAACTTAATTGCATAAGGTATCTTAGTAGGTTCTCCTTGGTGACAAAAAATATACTAATAATATTTGCTAAAACATATATTTTATTTTACTTTATTAACAAAGCATACTGTTCAAATCACAAATAAATTAAAAATATTTCATAAAGCAAAACTTTTAAAACAATGTGAAATATTAATATTCTGAAAAGACATTGTTTAATTATATAAAATATGACTATTTTCTTGTCTTTACAATTCATCTCAAGCAAACCACACCTGGGGATTCCAATAAAATTTAGCAAAACAAACTTATATTAAGGATATAGTTTGTTTATATGTTATGCCAACTTAAAACTACGCACTTTGCATTATTACTAGGGATGAAACGGATATCCGGTAACTATCCGGTATCCGGCTGCTTTTTAACTATCTGGTAACTATCCGATATCCGGAAGTAAAGTGCCGAATATCCGATTTTCCCTGCCGGATATCGGGATGAATAAAACATTGAAGCTTTTTTTTGTGGCAATCAATTTTCTTTGTTCTTGCTTTAAGTATTTTCCTGAAAATTCTACCAATGTATTAACAGTGTGCAGATTCTCCCTTTAACCTATAGAGACTTTAAAAAACCCACTTTTTTTCACATTTTTTACTTTAAAATTATATTTTTAAAGAATCGTTATGGTGGAGGGTCATCACATCTCACAACTAGTATAAAGTTGAATAAAAAAAAAAAATTCTCAAAAGCTTAAGCAAATTTGAGTTTTCATGTTTGGAATGAAAAGGCATATGGTAAAATTACAATTATTCAGAAATTAAGTGTAAAATGTACAAAACATACGACCTTTGCTAGCAGCACCCTAGAATAACCCTTTGTAAATAAAAAGTTTTTTGAATGTTTATTCAATTTTGGTATCACTTTAAAGATAAGAAATTGGGAAATATTACAGAATAAAAAAATATTTTTCAATTTTTGACCGATTTCCGTTTTTTCTAGCGTGTATGAGAAGTTATTTTCATAAAAAATAAACTGCCGGATATCCGGCAAAATCTAGTTCGGATATCCGATATCCGGTTTGTAATGTGCGCCGGATATCCGATATCCGGCAAAACCACTATCCGGTTCATCCCTAATTATTACATAACTGTTGAATAACATTATGATACAAGAGATTTTTACACAAAAAATTTCTTCACATAGGAAACAGAAAAGCATAACAAGAGGCAAGTTATAATCTAGTTTGTCAGTTTTATTCTATTTAAATGAGCTAAAATTTTGATACTTCAAAAAAATTTGAAATTTGAGACCCCATTTTGCTACTTTTTTGTAACAAAAATATTTATTTGTATTCATATTCTGTTTTGAGTAATAGAAATAGAATGTATCTGAAATAAAAAATTTTTTAGAAGCTTTTAACTGATTAAAGTACATTCACATTTAATGTAGGGATGCGAAGAATAGTGATTTGGCCAAATACTAAAGACTTTGAGGCTAAATAACCAAAACATTAACTTAATGTCAGTTATTTGTTTATTTTCGATATGCGTCAATCTAAAATATCATCAGACCAAGGTTCTAAATTACGAGGCAGAATTCACGGGTCTTTCCTTCTATATAGACCTCGAACATTACCTTCCATTCAGAAGAGCAACTTCCGTCATCTAACCATGGTTCCAAAATATGAGACATATTTTCCGGGTCCTCCTTCAAGATATATGCGAAGCGTTTACAATAGCCCAAAGTGCAGCTTTAGTGCTGCGTTGACCAATCAATCAGCAAGCAGCCAACAAGGCAATCACTAATTTACCGACCATCCGTTTAAATGCCAAATGTTTGGTTTGGTTAATAAACATGATCTAGAACTGCACATTGAGCTATTTAATACAAATGTAAATAAAAGTAATACTCTTATAAAAGTTTACTGGTAACGATAAAATTTTATTTCGTATTCGAAAGTTTGTTTATATTTTTAAAACGGCGATAGTTTGCTCTTATTACAATAATTTGTTACTAAAATATCAGAAATTACGAAAAAATAACATTCCATTGATAAATCATTAAATTATAACAATTGTAAATATAATATTTAACATCGTTCCATTGCACTACGACTGTATAATCGAGGGTTACCATTTCGTTTGGCGAGATTAACAACGCATCACAGAATTGTCGACTTAATTTTGTTGAAAATTTGGTGCCCCGCGATAGTACATTAGTTCTCATGCGACTACACTATATTCATGTAAAACAAGTCAAATAATAAAACAAACAAAAAAGTCTAAATAATAAAGATATATTTTATGTAAGTTCATTTCATATATTTTATGCAAGTTCATTTCACGTAGAAATGTAAAATTCTTTGTTCAGAAAGAAATATAAAAATGCTCGATAAAAACTTTAATTCATTACTATTGAATTATGCTATAAAGGCTAATAATATTGTCTTAACGGGTTAAAAGCTATTTTATGGAATGATATAGAAAATATGAATGAAGAAACTGACCTTAAATTCTACAAGTGGCGCCGCATTTATTTGAAATTTATCTTTCAAAGCAATTATACTTGTGGAAGAATCGAACACTATAGATTCTTCTAAGGGTTCATCTGATGATAAATCACTGTCACTTCCATAGTCTTTTAACAGAGAAATTGCAGCCATGTCTGTCAAGATTTGCACACAAAATAAGATAGTCTTTAAATTTAAAGTTTGAAAGCACACAAAAACAATTTAATATGACAATGTTTATAAACACCACACAATTCTTTTCAGTTCAGTTTACTTTTCCAAAGAATGCATGATGCGTTAAAAATTAAAGTGGCTTAACATCAAGTGCAATGAACTCTAATTGGGTTACTGGAAGGCTGATAGCCTGTTTCGCCAAGAGAGGAATTGAAGGTATGTTGGCTTTCACCAACTCAACTCCAAACAGTGCCGGCAGATAGAAGATTCGATGTTAAAATCCTTTCATTTAAAAATTTATTGCGCTCTAAATACAATTTTTTTTATAATGTTGATAAATATAACAAAACACACGGAAATATTGTAGCTTGCGAGGAAAGATGTTGTCTGTGTTTCTTTTAGAGGGAAATATTAATTTTTAGAAGTTTTATGCATCCATTAGTGCTATATTTAAAAAAAAAAAACTTTTAACGCTAATTTTTGTTTATTTATGGCTTTAATAACTTAAACTATTCAGTATTTTAATTAATTTGTGGTAGTTAACAGTAATTACAATATTAATAAAATATTTAAAATAACGTATTAATTAATTAAAAAATATTAATTATAATTATTATAATTAATAATTATTTTAAATAATTATTTTTATGTTAAAAATAGCGTACTATAATTAATGCGTAATCATAGTCAAGTGCTCTACCATTATAAAACACACTATATTACTTAGTTGTAGCTGATAAAATATATAAATTAATTAATTTGGTACATTACTTAATTATATGAATTAATTTGATATATTAATTAATTATAGTAATTAATTATATATTTGAATGTATTATATTAATTACTTAGATATATTACTTATTATATATATTCATTTATTTTATTAATTACTTAGATATACTAATAAGATATATTGATTAAAAAAATTAATTTTTATATATACTATAAAAGTATTTAGATTAATTTCTTAATAAGTTAGATATATTAATTTCTTAGTAATTAATTATAATAATTAAAAAAATTATTACTCTACATTTTATTGAAACTCCGGACAAGGAAATTTGATGTGATTAATAAGTTATTAAATTTCTTTAAAAAAAAAACTTGATCTGTCTGAACACCAGCCGTAAGTTTTACCGTAATTCATTTATTACGTAAATGGCTGGCCAACCACAGTCAAAAGAAAATTAAAATACCATTAAAAACACAAGCGATAACACACTACCCCAAATCCCCCCCTTGTAGGCTTCATCGGCTGCAGTGGTCACAGTTAATCTAGGTCTTATAATCTTATAAGTAAGAAATTAAGTATGGAAAAACATTAAATTTGATTAAACAACAAACGATAAACACGTGAAAGAATGTCACCAAATCATTCTAAATTCCTAGAAACGACAGTTGGATTCAAGAAAAAAATTCGCATTGAGGAAAAAGTGTTAACCCTTTCGCTCCTGGCGGTCTCACACTAAAACCGCCTATTTGCAAATTTGTAGGATATTTATAGTTTCCATGGTAACTACATGCGTGAATAGGAAGCGCAGTGCGCAATCTGATGGCGCATAGCGAAATTTTTTGGTTAATAATGTAAGTAACAGTGAAAAATTTGTGTCACTCCAACACAGAATTGTGCAAACAATCAGGTTTCTGTTTGTTATTTAGGTTTTTGTTAAAATCTGTTAATACCTGACTATTTTTTTGCTAATAATGTTAATATTTTTAGCCCTAATTAAGCATGATGATTCTAAATGAAAATTGGATCCTTTAAAGATTGCTCCATTGGTCCTAAATGACGCTACATCGATGCTTTTAATTTTCTGAATGAGTGGTCCAAAAATTCTATAAAAAAAAGTAGGTCTCATATTTAGATGTCTAGAAAACAATTTAAAAGAGAAAAAAATGGCGAGTTGCCGTTAAATCGACGTCGAATAATCGCAGTTTAAAATATATGACCAGTATAAGCAGCAACAGATATATCAGCATATATCTGAATAAAAGTTTATTTATAAAATAAGTAAAATAAAAATTATTAATGCTGGCAACAAAGTTACGGTACGTCGAACAGCTTTCAAAAATTACCGGTACGCCTTACCGGCGTACCAGCCGCATTCCATTGATATTTAGAAAATTGGATCAATACACGAGCCGGAGAACTATGGACGACTATTACTAAACGTCCTGGAATCAACTAACTTAATTGTTAAAATCTTTTTTTTATGTTAATGAAAAAAAATGTAGATGGAATATGGTACACTGTTTAAAATAGCTACTTAAAAATAAGTAAATTAAATAACTTTTTATTGCATTCGATGCTTCTGTATACATTAGTTTCAATTTTGAAAAAGACATGCACCCAAAAATTAGTTCGATGAGTATATGCTTGCCAATATATGCTACCTTCATAAATCACTTTCAATAAATATCGACAATTACAACGAAGATTTACCGGGAATCGAATCCAGTTCCTCAGGCATCACAGTCCAGAGTCTTATCAGTAAACTTACCAGACGTGAAGAAGTTATGAAGAAGCGACGTGAAGAAGTTATAAGTAGAAGAAATGTTAAAAAGGTGTGCTAAAAGAATGGGAAATGCGATAATTGAGTTGTAATAAATAAGTTTCCATTAAAGTAATTACATCATTTAATGTGGAATACCAACTTTTGAACAATTTTTTTAATTTTCTCAGATCGCTTTGTTAAGTTGGTTTGAACAAGAGCTGAGATTAGCAATATTAAATCACGGTGATCATTTTTGAGAAAGTACACTTACTTAAATTTGAATAAGTCATAGCCCATTTGCGATGCAATTATACTCAAAGAAAAACGAGTAGGTTTAGGTATTCATTTTTAAGATTGGATTGGTTTGGTTTTATTACTAACGTCGCACTAGAGCTGCACAGTGGGCTATTGGCGACGGTTCGGACCCTATATCTCGAAGGAAAGACCCGGGAACGATGCCTCGTATTTTTGAACCATGGTCAGATGACGAGGAAACACCTGCCTGAACTGGCACCCAACGCCTTCAATAAACGTCGGGACTTTGGACCCCGATCAGATTTATCGTGCACCAGTCCCGTATACACGCCGTTAATTTTTGCGGATGTTCTGGACGACTTTTCTAGTATTTTGTAGTGAAGCTGACAACCCTCTGAACACAAGATCACTACTTTTTACTTTTCTTTGTCAAGTCCATCGCCTGGCATCGAACCGAGAACCTTCGTATTAACAGCTGACGCCTTTAACCGCTCTTCCACGGATAGCCTTTTCATTTGTAAGAACATTTTTTAAAAAGTGAATTAAGAATATTTTGTTACAGTTGCACTTGTCCTAATGAACTTTTTCAAACACATGCGACTGTTAGATCTTAGAGATTGTGCCATAGTAGCTCATTGTTTTTAGTCAAATGCAGAGTTAGTATTTCACGTGTATTCTTATTCCTTCCTCACGTTCTTTGCCAAGATTTTTCTACGCGTTAAGCCTTTTTTTAAATTTTTTCACCTTTCTGTCGCATCTCTTTCTTTTTGTCGTCAAACTAATAGCTCCATCTCTAGCCCAACAGAAATAATTTTAGTTCATATCATGCGCCAAGAGTCTATATTTATTTCAAGGTTGCCATAAAAAGGTTTAAGGCTCATAACTGTAAATACTTTTGCAGATATTTGGCAAGGTAAATGCAGGTCGTTTTAAAAATATTAAGTAGGATTGCTTCGAGAGATTTATGTTCTTTTATGAAATAGTTTTAGCTGTGAGGTGAGCCAAGAAAGAGCGTCTGAGATTAGAAATTCTCGATTCCAGATGTAACTTTTATCGCATTCTTTTTATTGCATTCATTAAATATATCTGTATTGCTCGTAATGTTCTCAATATAAATAAAAAGATGTAGGTGAAAGAAAATATGGGAATAAATTTAATTTTGCAAATGCACTTTTGAATTAGAATTATATTTCCACATGTAATAATTCAAGAAATATATCTCAAATGCACCGAAATCCTTGTTTTTTTAATTCCTTTTTAAATAATTAAAAAAATACTTATTGTGTAATATATTTTTTAAATTTAATTTTATACATTATTTTTACTTGCAAAAGTATATTTGAAATGCATATATTTTTAAATATAAATGCAAAATTTGAAAACCAATAAGAAGCTTAAGGTTCAGTTAAAGTTTGGGAATTCTAACATTATCTAGAACCCAGGACCCCAGTTTCCCAGTGGATAAAGGCGCTCGGCTAGTAATCAGAGGATTGCGAGTTCGAGCCCAACTGATGGACTTGACAAAGAAAAGTAAAAATGTAGTGACCTTGCGATAGAAGGGTTGCCAGCTTTGCTACTAAAATACTTAGAAGTCGTCTAAACAATTCCAACAAATTATACTGGCGTGTATACGGGACTGGTGCACGATAAATCTGATCGAGGTCCAATGTCATGACGCCTTTTGAGGTTGTGTTGGGTGTTAGCTCAGGCGTTGTCCTCGTCATCCGACCATAGTTCCAAAATACGAGGCACTGTTCCCTGTTCTTTACTTCGGGATAGGCCGCGAACCGTCGCCAATAGTCCTATGTGCAGCTCTAGTGAAACATTAATTAATCGAACGAAACCTACGTGGACTGAAGTTTCATTAAACAAATGTGCCATGCTGAATTAAGAATAATCACTGTTGTTACAATTGTCATATACCCTATTATTACAAAAATTTTATACCTTCTTTACTTCCGATTTTGTATGAATTGTTTAATTTAAACTAATTACATCTGTATCAAAATCAAAATCCTTAATATCCCATTGTTTAACAAATTCGAAAAATTAATCAAATTTCAGTTATATTTTCTTTCTTCCAGAGCATAAACGTATTTAAATTTCTAATATATCTTTATAAAACTTACTATACTAAGAATAATTTTAGTAGCCATTTATTGAATCATCTGAGACAAATATATGTAGATATTAAAATACGGTGGCCAATATTAGTTTTCTTCATTTATGGAAGACATGCAATTTTTACAGTTTTATGAATATGTAGTAATTGAGAACCTAAATATTTTATATATAATGTCCAATGGCATTACAACACTGTAAACAATTTTTTAAATTAATGGAATAAAGTTCGATTTGTGTATTAGTCAGTATTCCGTCTTGCTTTTTTATCAATATAAAATTGTGAGAATTTGACCAAACAATATTAATTCCGTTTAATGATGTGACAGAGAACAGAGATTTAGAGATTCAGCGAACAAGTTTTTGTTAATCCATCTAATTAAACATTATTTAGTGTCAATGTGTAAGAACGTTGTACATTTAAACAATAAGGTTGTAATAAATATACAGGTAACATAAATATTTACATATAATATCCAATGATATTACAACATTGTAAACAATTTGCCAAATTTATAATATTTATAAAAAAATGTTTATACAGATTATTCTAGAATTTATTTCTAGAAAAGATTTTTCGACAGTATTAGACTAAAAATGTGATCAAAACATGTTTCAGAAAACTTTTTTAATGTATAGTATCTACTCTTTGTCAATAATTCATTTAGCGCTATTTAATTGTTAGTAATTTAAAAATGAATCATTTAGTTTTAATAACATTTATAAGATTCTAGTAATCATGTATATCTTACTAATTTACAGAAACATAATAAATTGAATGCCATGCCTTTTACTTCATTTGAGTTTTAAGTATTTCGAGGTACATTAGTTTATCAAAGACCCTTTTAGCGGTGTGTAGAAAATTAAAATAAATACCTAAATTTCATTCATTTCTTATTGGAATTAGCAGTTCTATAATGTTACTAGTTTTGAAGAAAGTGTTTTTGAACTACAAGCAATATTTTGTATCAAATAAAAGTTAAAGTAGCATTTAACGGAAAAATGTCAGACGATGCTGTGACTGATGATTACGGAAATATTAATGATGCTGATGGAATCGAAATACTATTATACGAAGAGAAAAATCAATACAAACTTTTTATGCAAATAGCCATTATAATGTTTGTGAAGTTTGATCATTTCAAACAAATACCAAATTGCTTTTGCGTTTTTAAACGTGTAATTATATATATTTTTTATTTTAAGAGGTTTTTGAAAAATTAATTGAGAAAAATAAAATAAAACGGGGCTTTAAAATCTCACACAAAAAATGGAATTAGCTGTTCTATCACAAAACTACACTGGAGAAAGTTGATTAGTTAACTATAAATATTATTTTTAACTAATAAAATAAAAAATAATATTTGGTTGTGGTCGGCTAGCATTAATGGTACTTTCAGAATCGAAATTTAAATATACAAAGTGAAAAATCAATACAACTTTCTACCCAAATAGCTATCATAACGTATTTGAAGTTTAACCACCTCGAAGAAAATGATAAATCGTTGTTGCGTTTCTACACATCGTATATATTTTTAGTCGCAGTTTCCCCGTTGACAACGACAACTGTAATGAGTGATGAACAATTGCCTCAATTGTCATTGCAGTTTCGAAGGGGGGTAATGAAAGACATTTCCTTTTCCTGGATCACTGGAAAACAAAGAAACGTTTCAGGTATGACACTACCCACAGGTGATATTTCAGCAGATGACAAAACAACTGTCCTCCTCCCTCTCCCTTTTTTTACCACGTGGTTACGGTTACAGTCAAGAGGGTGTGCGTGGGAGTGCATACTTTGCTCCACCGTTACAATGGAAGGACTGACTCCTCAGGGATTCCAAATTAAGAAAGTCGTCTGCAGCACCCCTCGACTTTTGAAGGAAGCTCTCGATTTTTCGCGGTCTCTTGGGGCCGACTGATTGTGTTGACACCGGCGGGAATCGGGAGATTTCCGGGCGGTCATGTTGACTTTTGGATTATTGCTGTCTTTGCTGGGCTGCGCTGGGTCGTTGCCCAGTATCATACGTCTGGGTGAGTGTAGTAGTTGTTTGTTTTGATTTCTGAGTTACTATACTTGGGGACAACCTAAGTTGAACCTGAAGCGGGAGCTATGATATGTATAAATATTACGGTGCGTGTCTTTAGCCACGCACCCGACGTAAAATATAATTTCAACTAATTACCAAATTCCAGCCCGTTATTTAACCATTAAAGGGGAGAACTCTGTATTTCTCAATAAGTGGTTCTCCTTTTTAAAATGGCAATTTTTTTCCCGGAAATTCCCGCATTTTTATAGGGAATTCCGGCTGCTGCGGGCGTTTTTAGACAGGCGTTTATCTATGTTACTTACAAAGAGAATTTTAAATGTCCTTTATTGTCAAATTTTGGGCTTAATCAATACTCATCAACTTGGACCCTTTGAACCATATGTAACAAGCTCTCATGATTGATATGCCTAGTTTATTATTTTATGTATACTAACACTTTCCCGGGGGTGCGTTATATCCCCCCGGATGTTTTGTAAACTAACAGGATTATTTTTTCAATAAATGTTGTCCGGGCCCGCGGGCGTGCTCTTTGGGGAGTCACCGCGTGCCTTCCCCGCCTGATTGGGCTGGGGTGCCGGTTGGGTTGCCTTAGTGCTGGGGACTCACTATCATGGCCCGCACTGTATGATCACGGGCTTCATAGCCTGAGTTGGTGCGGGTCAGGGTCTGCAAAGTTGTTTGTTTTGATTTCTGAGTTGCTATATTCGGGGACAACCTAAGTTGAACCTGAAGCGGAAGCTATGATATGTATAAGTATTCAATTGCTTTAGGCTCAACTTAGTTTGCCCCGAGAGAATAGTCTGATGCTTTTTTTTAATGTACTTGCCCAGTTTAAAAATTTGATTTAGATGTGTCCAATCATTAACTTTTTTATTACTTCCTATTGCTGTATATATACACTGTAAAAAAAAGTACTTAAAATTAGTATCTGAACGTACTCGTTTTTCTTTGCGTACAATTGAATCGTAAATGAGCGATGACGTACTCACATTTAAGTAATCGTACTTTCCCAAAAATGAGCAGTGGTGTTTAATATTGCTAATCTCAGATTCTGTTCAAGCCACCTTAACAAAGCGACCTGACAAACTTAAAATAGGTGTTCTGAAGATGGTTTTCCACGTTATTTGATGTCGATTGCTTAAATGGAAACTGAGTTATTACATCTAAATTATTTTGCTTCCACTCATTGCAAAGTCACATCTTTTTAACATTTCTTCTGTTTATAACTTCTTTACGTCGCCCTGGTAGTACAACGTGTAGGGGACTGGACTGTGGTGTCTGTGGATATGGGTTCGATTGCCGTTTTAAGTCTCGGTTGTATATGTCGCTATTTATTGAAAGTTATTTGTGAAGGAAGTTTATGTAGGCAAACTACTGCTCTTTTTATTCATTTTTGAGCACATGCCTGTTTCAAAAAGGAAATTAAAGCATTCGGAGCTATGATCGAAGCAGAGCATCGAATGTAATCAAAAATGAGTACATTTGACTTATTTTTCAATACCTATTTTTAACAGTGTAGAATGAAGTGATAATAGTATTGTTTTTACAAAGATTTCTTTTGCATTTCTAAATACAGAGGGGATTTAAAATTTCTGCACGTTTTGAGGTCCCATGATTTGATTAAAAAAATTTACCCGAAATCGAGAACGGTTGTGTTTTATTATTAGCCTTCTTTAACTTTTAGGTACTATTCTTAAGAGTATCTTTGACGATTTTGTTTAAAATTTATGTCTACGGATTTTTTAAATTTTTTAGCGAATTCAACAAGTCTATTGCATGATATAGACCTCGCAAAAATGTAAAATTTTGAGTATGAGGCAAATTGAAGCTAAAGCTCCAGGGAAAACAACGCACAATAATGAATTTTTTTGTTCTTAACCCAAATAAAAAAAATGTGATGCGTGGATTTTAATGATGGTAATAGAGAGTTTTGTGATCGTCGCGAAAAATGTTCTTACTTACACAAAGAATTTGTGAACACTATTGTTAAATTCTGATAATTATTAATGTGTTTGATTTTCTTTGCATGCATCCTGAAAATACATAAATATATAAAACTATTACACACTCTCGCTAATTTTGTTCATTTTGGTTTGTAACCCTCTGACGGAGCTGATCGACTTAAGTCGTCCATGGACTTGCATTTTTTCTAGTAATGCATATACATTTGAAATTTATAAAATATATTCCATTTGGAAATATTTTTCAAATATAAAGAGTTGGGAGGTTCCTTGGAATCTATATCTATTCAAATAATAAAAATTAGAAAATAATAATATTATATACATGCATAGTAAATAAAAAGTAAATTAATTGCTGAAAAAACAACCTTACAACTTTGTCTTTTTTCTAACCGCTCATAGAGTTACATATGAGTTTGCAAAATATAAGTTCGTAAAAGATAATTTCATTTTATTTCGAAATGAATAAACGTCCAAAATGATCTGCCTATAAACACTAAGAATTTATATTAATTGTAGTTGTTTTTAATTAGGAAATTTAATATTTTGATTGAATATCTGTAAATAGTTTGAACTTAGATACAAGTTTAAAATAGTATTTATTACTATTAAAAAAGTGAATAAATTATTTTTCTTGCATTATTAAATATTTTTAGCATCTTTTAGTTTTCATCAAAAAGTTATTAAATACAACATTAAATTGTTTTAGATTGGATTGAACATAATACATTACTTCGAAAGAAAGCTCGAGTTTATCAACATATTTACGGTCATCTAACCGGAATCTAAAGGGAATAGTTCCAATGTTAATGGAATATGATGCATTTGTTTTTGATTTGAATGATTGGAACTGAAAATTGGGAGTATTTTGATTTATTTTTGTATAAATATTAAGTTATTTATTAAAATTTAATTCTAAAATACTTATCGATACAAACTTTAAATTTTGTTAAGTTGTTTTGATCATGAAATTAATCGTATTTTCAAAGTTTTTCAAATCCAATGTTATTGTTTAGTGTGGTTTTATGAACAATAATGGATGTAATTCTTTAACGTTTTAATATTTTGCTCTTTTATTTTTTTTAAACCTAAAAAAATTAAAAATCATGTTTTTATGAAATAATAAATCATTATCTGTATAATGATTTATATAAAATTTATAAAAAGCACAATGTTTTCGATAAACGCACGTAGGATAAAAGCTTTAACAGAATCTGGGTTCCAAAATTCTAAAATTTCTTGATTTTTGAAGAATTGGTTTTGAGTCTTTTTTGCGTTGTGTTATGTTATAAATTGTAAATGTAGTAACTGTCTTATATTTAAAGAAACTAAAAAAATTATATTCAAAGAACAGCCAAATTGGACTATGTTAAAAATTTATATATTTTTTACATTTCTAACATTTTCTAACTTACACAAAGAATTTGTGAACACTATTGTTAAATTCTTATAACTATTAATGTGTTTGATTTTCTTTGCATGCATACTGAAAATGCATATTCCTGAAAATGCATACTTTTTATAAAAATATATATTATTACATCAATTCATATATTTGTTATAGTAATATACGCATAAGAATTAATGTTTAAATTATTAAAGTAAAATTTATTTATACCAACTAGAAAGTAAAAAAAATGTGTTAAATGTATAAAAAATTAAATCTAATATACTCGAGAAATGACCCGATTGCTAAAGACAAATTAAAAATGAGTATTTTTACCCATTTTTTATTTAAAATAATTTAAATTAATGCAATTAATGTCAATGCTTTGACCTGAATGCATAATTCGAATAAAACATCTGATACGAATTGCAACTAAAATGTCAAATATCCTTTCACAGTATAAAGTTCTAACACCCTGAAATACGCATACTCGTGGTATTATTAAAACAAGCAGAGATAAAAATCAACTAAAAAAAGTTGATGGGTTTTTCTAAGAATAAATCCCTTTCTTTCGGCGAATGAAGCTAATGTGGTTTAGAGGGTGGAATATGCTGCTTTCACACGATGAGTGTGTCTCTATAGAGAGCCAATGGAAGTGCTATATTCTGATTCTATGTGTGAAAGCGCTCATTTGAATAATGTTAGGTAAACTGCTTTTTTGTAGCTAGCTCACAGTCTCCCAAATGAATGTTGCCTTTCTCGGTACAAACGAATTACTGTCGAATTAAATATGACACTTACATTAAAAGAACAACACTTAAAAAAGAACATTTTTATAGCCATAATAAAATTACTGAGCAATCAAATTTATAGAAAATAATTTTACCAGCAGATGCAATACTTACTCAATTTTTTATTGCATCAAGTGTTTTCTTAATACTCATATGGATTAATTTGTAAAATAATCAGTTTTGTGACGAATTATTTGTTTTAGTAAACTCAAATTATTTACTATTTACGATATAAAAATCACAGCACTGTCAGTTAGTAATTTTGTTGTAAATACTTTTTTAAAAAGAAAATTTAAAGTACTCACATAAATGCTTTTTTCATGAAGTAATGTTAAAAATCTTTTTTTATTTCTAGTTGGTTGATTTTAAAAACAAAGAATAGTCCAATTTTATGCCGTTTCTAAAGATGGGTTGAATTAAAGTCGGGTTGGTTTAATTACAGTAGCTCAACACAATTGTTTTAAAATGTTAAAAAATTCCGTTAATTTTTGCTGTCGATGCATTTTATTTTTATTTTTAATTAAAATATATAGAAAGAAGAAACTAGTTTCATATCTTTAATAAAATAAAATAAAATGATTGATTACCATACTAACTAGTCGTATTTTATGCCCTATTCCGATAACATTCAGAACAAAATCTTCAAACTACAACCAAATTCATTACTTACCTGTAAAAACGTTCTTATTACCTTTTGGTGTAAGAAAACTTAACGTATTTAATATTTTTTAGGATAATCAACTTTTGTGATGAGAGAACTTTTAAGAAAAGAAAGAGTATTTTAAAACAATATTTTCAAAAACAGTCCTCGACATTAATTCCAACTCTTTAAAATCACCACTGGTAGGTTATACCTTGAAGAAACTCTGCCAAAAGTTTTAATTCATGACCTGTCAGAATGCCAGAAAGTTTTAAGAAGTTTTTTTGTACTTTTGGTAGATCGTGTCAACAGATTCGATTCACAGGAATGACACCTTGTCTGTATGCTATTTTTTTACAGTAAGCTTCGCACAATATGAAAGGATTAAAATACCCCCTACAGTATCTGATAAAACAAAGAGATTGATATTTACTCTGATATAACTAAATAAATAATTAAAATTAATTATTTTGAGTATTAAAGCTTTTCGAATGAAAGACGATAATAAATAGCCCCATTATAGATTTCAGAAAACTTAAAGTTGATATCTGTCACATAAAAATAACGAATCAATAGAAATTTTCAAAACAAATGTAGGTATTTGAAGAAATTAATTAATGTGAGTTTGTTTTTGAATTGTTATTTATTGATATATATATAACTTCATAAGTCTTAAAGTCCATTGGAAAGCTAAATTATTGATATTTCTCAGATTTTTTATTTTTTTCACTCAAAATAGTCTACAGATTTTACGATATAATTATTTCTGTAAACATTGGATAGATTTTAATTATAAATATTTTAATCTGAGAAATGAATTAATATATTAATTAATTTTTAACTGTACTGTAATAAAATTTGACAGCTTTTATGTATCTTAACAACTAAAAATTAAATATACATATTTTTATGGTATATATTTTAATTTTTCAGTTGCTACGTTTTTAAATGATGCTAATTGGCATTCATTTTACTTATGAAATGAAATACACTTAGTTATATACGATTTTTGTTATATTTGAGAAAAGAAAACCACACTTTTATAAAATATTATGTGTATGTTCCTGCTTAGTTTAAGTAATTGAACAGTCAACTATGGGGATTATTTTAATGGAACATATGCGCTGCTTGGAAATTAAGTGAGTGTCTGTAGGGGACACATTTAGTATGATAATGCACTCATGGTTTTCTATATAAAACCATGAAGTTTCTTATATAAAATAATAAAGTTTCCTATATAAAACCATGTAGTTTCCTATATAAAACCACGTAGTTTCCTATATAAAACCATGAAGTTTCTTGTAAAATTATAAAGTTTCCTATATAAAACCATGTAGTTTCCTATATAAAACCATGAAGTTTCCTCTATAAAACCATGAAGTTTCTTGTAAAATTATAAAGTTTAAAATATAAAACCAGGAAGTTTCCTATGTAAGACCATAAAGTTTCCTATATAAAACCATGAAGTTTCCTTTATAAAATCATTAAGTTCCCTATATAAAATCATGAAGTTTTGTATATAAAATCATGAAGTTTCCTGTATAAAACCATAAAGTTCCCTATATAAAAACATGAAGTTTCCTATATAAAACCATGAAGTGTCCTATATAAAACCATGAAGTTTAATATATGAAACTATGAAGTTTAATATATAAAGCCATGAAGTTTCCTCTATAAAACCGTCAAGTTTCTTATATAAAACCATGAAGTTTCCTATTTAAAACCATGAAGTTTCTTGTAAAATTATAAAGTTTAAAATATAAAACCAGGAAGTTTCCTATGTAAGACCATAAAGTTTCCTATATAAAACCATGAAGTTTCCTTTATAAAATCATTAAGTTCCCTATATAAAATCATGAAGTTTTGTATATAAAATCATGAAGTTTCCTGTATAAAACCATAAAGTTCCCTATATAAAAACATGAAGTTTCCTATATAAAACCATGAAGTGTCCTATATAAAACCATGAAGTTTAATATATGAAACTATGAAGTTTAATATATAAAGCCATGAAGTTTCCTCTATAAAACCGTCAAGTTTCTTATATAAAACCATGAAGTTTCCTATTTAAAACCATGAAGTTTCCAATAAAAAATCATGAAGTTCCCTATATAAAATCATGAAGTTTCCTATATAAAACCATGAAATTCCCTATATAAAACCATGAAATTCCCTATATAAAACCATGAAATTCCCTATATAAAACCATGAAATTCCCTATATAAAATCATGAAGTTTCCTATATAAAACAACGAAGTTTTCTATATAAAACCATGTAAAGGCATTCATAGATTCATACCATCCATTTAGACTTTTAAAAGATTATTTTTAAATGCAAATAAAATTTATATAGGGAATATTAAATCGAACTATTTTCTAATACTGCGTACATATACGTAGACCCATATTTTATTTTCAAAACAAAGAATCAAATGTAATGCTTATAGTGCTTTCACAGCAACGGGCTCTTCATTTTCTTGTAGAAAAGTGTGCCTTAATAGTTTTGTATATTAGTTCTCTTGTAAGAAGTTTTCAGACTTGAAAGTAGGTTTGTCAATTTTATTTCAAAAGAGATCTATTTTGTGTTCCAGGCGGTCTCTTCGATGGCTACGAAATTGACCAAGAGATAGTGTTCGAAATCGCAGTGGAGTGGGTGAATGAAAACGAAGACATTTTACCGAAATCTTCACTCGTGGCCCACATAGAGACCCATGAGCCAGACAACAGCTTCGAAGTTTCGAAGAAGGGTAATTTTCTAAGAATTAGTAATAGTATGTTTTAATTGTTGTTGGTTTCGGTAATACGGGACTCATATTATACAGGGTGGTCAAAAATTGTAGAGCAATGGTCATTGTTTGGCTGCTAAATTACACGTAATCATAAATTCTTTTTACTTAGTTCTTGTGTAAAAATTGTATATTTTTAATACTTTATTTGTTGCTGCTAAACCAAAGCGACTTGTTTAAAATGTGAGCGAGGTAGATGTGTAAAAATGTTTTATTACGTCAAAATGTGGAGAAATGTGGCCAAATGACGACGTTTATCCAACAAATTTATGATCAACTTGAGTTAGCAGAACTCCAAATATCCGAACTCGAGTTATCCGGATCGCTTTGAGGATCACTTTGAGGATCACCAATTATTCGGATATTTTCCAGAAAAAAAAAAGAAATCAACAAAATCCACATTTTGAAAATTTCGGTAAATGATAAAAAAGTTACAATATATACCAAATTACATACTAAAGCGAATTTAATTTTTTACTAAGAAGTGACGTTTTTTCGTGAATTATTCAATTAATCGGATATTCGATTATCCGTATGGGATAGGTCCCAATTGATCAGGATAATGGGAGTTCTACTCTATATGTGTTTTGACCTTATACATTTTACAAAACCTTAAAATATTATTAACAACATTACAATTAGTTTGTCGCAAAAAGTTCTTCATATTTTATGTGAAACACAAAAACATGTTAAATATATTTGTGTATTTTTGTTTAAATGAATAATCAATATAAGTAATTCAACTTTGTATTGTACTTTCTATGCGATTTGTAAAAGTTTATTTTTGAAAAAGAAATTAAATGATCGATAATTAGCGTAAAAGCAAATTAGGTCTAACTTAAAAAATTTAGTTATTTGATATTTATTATAGGTTTTGGGCAAAAATTTTTTTGATCACATAATTGATTCAATTTTTATCGACAAACTTTACAAAAGAAATTCACTTCATTTTATATTTGAGTGTCGGTTTAATCCTTGACATAAAAAGACCTCCGTGGCCGAGTGGATTAAGGCGTCAGCTGGGAATCCAAGGGTCTCCGGTTCAAACCTTGCGATGGACTAGACTAAAGAATTATAAAAAGTAGTGATATTGCGATCGGAGGGTTGCCAACTTTGCTACCAAAATACTAGAATGTCGTCCAGAACATCCACAAAAGTTAAAGGCGTGTATACGGGACTGGTGCACGATAAATCCGATCGGGGTCCAAAGTTCCGACGTCTATTGAAGGCGTTGGGTGCTAGCTCAGGTATTGTCCTCGTCATCTGGCCATGGTTCAAAAATACGAGGCATCGTTCCCGGGCCTTTCCTTCGAGATATGCCTCAAACCGTCGCCAATACCCACTGTGCAGCTCTAGTGCGACATTAATTAACCAAACCAAACCAAAACCTTGACGTAAAAAAATAATTAGATATATTTTCCCTCATTTTTTTAAACAGCTAATAATTATAACGAAAAAAAAATGTCACAAATTAAAAAATAAATTATAATATAAATAATTATTTAAAGAATATTGAAACGAAAAACACTAAACCGCAGTGAACAAACTTTAGGTTATCTTTGAAATTCAATAAATAATAATAATAAAACTAAAATATCAACAAAAAAGTCAAATGCTTAAGCTGATCCTTTCAACCAAGCCTACGACAAAAAGACGTTTCCTACGTTGATCCTTAAATTCTTCAATTACAAGAGATTTTCTCTGCTTATGTTGTGCAGTGTGCAAGCTGCTGCGGCTGGGCGTTGCCGGGGTGTTCGGCCCCCAGTCTTCCACGGTGGCCACCCACGTGCAGTCGATCTCGGACGCCCTGGAGGTGCCCCACGTGAACACCAGGTGGGAGTACCGTATCCAGAGGGACGACTTGTCCATCAACGTGCACCCGTGGGCGTCCACCCTCAACCAGGCTTACATAGACGTGGTCAGAAAGTGGGGGTGGACCAGATTCATCATCATCTACGAAGAGAATGAAGGTAAGATGGTAAATATATTCGCTCAACCAACTAATCAAGGAATCGTAGCAATTGAAGGGTTTGCTGCAAAAAGGATGTAGCTCCAACCTAGGGGAATATGGAGTTACATGTACTATCTTGTGGTAAAAAAAAATTCTTCGTTTAGTACCAGGAAGATGTAGCTCCAATCGTTAGTTCTCGCGTTACTCAAGAAATGATTAGTTTATTAGTTTATTGCATTATAGAGGTAGCTCCTGGAGCTACCACCATTTTCCCCCAAACGACTGACGTTCTTTGCTTACAGGTAGGTTATACAGAAAGGATGTAGAGTTTTTGGTTATTTTACGTTTTGTGGTTCTACTATAGACAACAACCAGACAACGCAGCAGATGAACCGGACGTTTCAGAGGGGGTGTGTGATGATTAAAAATGTAATTTTCTTATTTTTAAGCCAAGTTATATGCTATATTTCATTTGAAGTTTTCTTTAAATAAAATAATAATTATAGTAAATTGTATTTTTTTGTGAAATATTTTTCATAGAGGTACACAGAGCATCTATTTGGTTGCAAGAAAAGGTAGCTTGCACAATCCAACATGTGCCACGTCATCGGGAAGATATATTTTTGAGTGAAAATACTCAATTAAGAAGATTGATCAAAGAGAATATCTTCACATAACTTGGAACGGTTTTCTGCAAACTTGAATAATTGGAGCTATATCCTTTTGACAGCAAACCCCTCAATTGTTAAGTTATTTTATATCTTTGAAAGTTTAACTCTCTTCAGGTAAAAAGGCCAAATTCGTAAAATTTTTTTCTCTAAAAAATAGTTTACTCTATATTTTCCAATGCATGTATATTATATATATGTTTATAATTTTAATATTTTAATATATATAGTGTTTAGGAAACACACCAGAGCTTTAGGATTGAAAAAATGTTTCTACATCGAATATTTTTATCAAATTAAAGTTTGTATTGGTAGAAAACTGGAAATCCATGGACGACTCACGAACATGGACAGCTTGCGTGGATGAACTCCGTCAGAGGGGTTAAATTACTTTTCTATGCATATTTTGATATTAAAAAAAATCACAGTAAATGTTAAAGAGATACCTTGTAAGTTGAACATTGAATCATTAGAATCGAAAAATATTGTAAAATTTAATACTTTTATTAATTTAAAAATCGGGTGTATTCCTGGAAAAACTGAAACATAATATACAAGTCCTGCACTCTCAGAAATAACCCTCTCATTTTTGAGATTTCTACGATCGTCAAAGCTACTTTCGTTATATTTGACAATCGTTACGTCATCGAATCACGTGACTTTTGATGAAATAAGAATCCTCAAATTCTGAACGAAAGTCATTTACTCAGATTTCTCTTCTGCTCTTTTCTGGGTCATCAGTTCATGTTTGGTTCTTATACTTATATTGTCAGATTTCGAAAAAAAATTCAAAAAATTTTACTTTTAATTTCAGGGATAATCCGACTGCAAGATTTCCTCAAAGAAACTTCCACAAGTCGCTGGGATATTCAAGTGCATCAGTTCGACCCCGATCTCCCCTACAGAAATTTATTTCGGCAAATAAGAGCTTCATTTTCAAAGTGGCCTGACAGAGATATCTGCATTATTCTAGACGTATCCAGAAAACACATTTACAATGTCCTAAAACAAGTAAAATGAAGTTCTAAATTTTGGATTAATGAACTTGTCACAAAGTTGTTAAATAAATTTTATGCTTTCTTAATATTTCTATGTTACAGGCACAACAAGTTGAAATGATGACTGTAAGAAATAAATATATAGTGACATCTTTGGTAAGGAAATTAAGTACATATATTTTTAAAATAAATTAAATTTAGTAGAACTTCGGCTTTCTTTGAAATAGTTAATGGAATGGTCTAATAAATGTATGTGTGTTTTAAATATTAGAAATAAAATTATCCAAAAATACGATTACTAAACAAATGTGATTGTACTTGTCGATGTTATTTTTATTGTATACGATTAAATATGTAATGGATCTTGATGATTTTTATTACATAGGCACAAGATGTTGGTATATCGTAGTTACAGGTAAATGAGGGGTTTGCTGTAAAAAGGAGGGTAGCTCCAATTATTGAAATTTGCAGAAAACCGTAAAAAAAGTTTGAAAATTCAAAATTCCAAGTTGTGTGAATATATTCTTTTTGATCAATTTTCTTAACTGTTCCTACATATTTTGACAGTTTTTCACTCAAAAATATATCTTCTAGATGACGTGGCACATGTTGGATTGTTGGAGCTACCTCTTTCTTGCAACCAAATGGATGCTCTGTCTACCTCTATGAAAAATATTTCACACAAAAAAATACAATTTAGAATAATATTATTTTATTTAAAGAAAACTTCAATTGAAATATAGCATATAACTTGACTTTAAAAACAGAAAATTAAATTTTTGATCATCACACTCCCACTCTGTAACGTCCAGCTCATCTGCTGCGTTTTCTGGTTGTAGTCCATCGTAGAACCACAAAACGTAAAAGAACCAAAAGCTCTACTGTTTATAAGTGCTGTATAACCTTCCTGTAAGCAAAGCACGTCAGTCATTAGGGGAAAAATGGCGGTAGCTCCAGGAGCGACCTCTACATTGCAACAAACTAATGAGACAGACAGCTTCATTTATTGAGTAACGCGAGAACTAACGATTGGAGCTACATCTTTCTGGTAGCAAACGAACAATTTTTTGTTTTACCACAAGATAGTACATGTAACTCCAAATTTCCCTAGGTTGGAGCTACATCCTTTTTGCAGCAAACCCTTCAAATATAAATATATTATGAGCATATTAAATGTGTGATGTGTACATTGAGTTGGTTGCGCGAAGATTACATTATTAATTTTCTTTCTTTTTAATTATTAAAATATCTATAATGTTTAGTTAATATTCATGAATTAATCTATTGTTAAGAAACGGCTGTTAAATGTTATATGCAAAATTACTTTAGAATTTAATTGGTAAACGAGAGTAGAACTTCGTTTTAAGAAATATATAGCTCTCTAATATAAGAACAAATATCATTCTGATTTTTTAAAAAAGCCTAAAAACTATTTGAATTGTTTTATTAAACTATGAAGCTTAATAAATGTAAATATTTATGATTAGTACTTTTCTGAGGCTCAAGCAAAATTTTGAAATTTGAAGTTGTTTTTACTCCATAAAAAAGAGTTAAATAATAGCTCATAAATATCTATTCATTGACTGCAAACATTCTGATACAATCATATATTTCAATACATCAGCGATTCTCAACCTTTCAGTATTCGCGGCCCAGTTTTCAATCATAATTTTCATCGCCCCCCCCCCTTATAATACAATGTTTACAACAATAATGTATATTGAGTATTTTGGATTCTGTTTTCAAATTATTTTTAACTAACTGTCCAAACAAGAGTAAAAGTAAGCCAACGTTGGCGAGAAACCACATCTGACATTTTGCCAAGCGGGCGGTGAACAGATGAAGCGAATGAAAGCGGGGAAAATTTAAATATTATATTTGAAATCAAAGCCAAACAGGGAGATAATGTTAAAAGAATATGAAAGTAGAAAAATTCGTTAATGAAAGTTAACCTAGACGGGGTGAGCTAAATTTAGAAACTGGGAATACATTTTTTTGAATAATAAAAGAAAGAAAACAGAAGCATGACTAAACAAAAGAGAAAAAATAAGTAATGTTTGTGGAAGGGAATCCACACGACCGATATCATCTCGAGCCAGTGGCGTACATAGGAAATTTATAAGGGGGGGGGGGGTTGATCGTCAGATTACTTTACACGTGTATAAATATATATATATAAGCAGGGTGCGGCAAGTTAACTTCCTTTTTTGAAGTGAGTGCTCTGAAGCTTACAGCAGCCCCAGGTAGGCGTGATCTCGAATAGATTTTTAAAGTTTTGTGCCTTGTGGTTCAGACGCCATCATACGTTGGAGTAACGAATAGCGTGCATTTGCCGTAGAGGCCTATTTTTCCAACGGAAGTTCGGTGGTTTCAACCCAGCGCGCTTTCCGAAATCGCTTCAATATTGAACCTTTGGGACATATCCCGGAGCGGAAATCTATTTTTTGATGGGTGACAACGTTCAGGAAAACTGGTTGTGTGCAGAAAAAAAGAAGTGGAGAGGCACGCCCATCAGATCACCCATGGTTTTTCGAGGAAAATGAACGACTATCACAGTCTCTTCAGACCATTATGTAAACATGCTCGAAGAGGTTTATTTTGCTGATTGATTTAAAAATATATATATACTTTAAGAAATAAAATACTACAGAGTACAAAAATTTTAATTTAGGGACTAGTGGAAAAAAATAATCATTTAGAATTAATTTTGTACTTTTTACCACTCTTTAAAAAATTTGTGCCAATTCACAAAAAAACCACACCTAAATTTTAGAGCCAATTTCAAAAAGTAATAATGACCATAAAATTAATACTTAAATATTTAAAAAAAATTCCACTTTTGTTCCTTAAATTAATAATTATTTAAAAAAAAACGTTTTAGAGGTTTTTTTAAAGCCGGTTTTTATTTTGAAAAAAAGATTATTTTATACTATATTTTACTCACATTAACTATTGATTATTATGCTTGAGTTTACTTGTCATTCGGGCCCAATTAATTTTCATACATACGAATCTGCCATTGTTTTTCACATACATTAAAAAAAATTGCATATGTTTGCACAAAATATAAGTCATTTGTATTTTAGCAATTGAATTTTAAAGTAAAAGCAGTACAAATGTTATAATTCTTCTAAATTAGTATGCATGGGAACTGACAATAGGAATGAAGTCTTTTAAAAACACATATGGAATAATCGTTGGGTTGTCTTTTCCTTCGCTTTTTTTTAAAGAAAAAAAAGCAACTAAACTGGATTGTTATTGCCTTAGCTTTCTTCTAGAAAATAATTTAACACAATCATCTGATACATGTTTCATTTTGGCTTTAAAAGGCAAAACAAAGCACCATAACTTTCAGAAATACTAAACAAATAAAAGGCCTCAAAAACTAAAGTCCAATTTTCAGGAGTACAAAAAGTAGAAACTGTTTAAAACTTCTTTTCATTTGACCTTTATTTTTGACCAGACTATTTTAGTCATCCTTTACTTCTACACTACAAAACTTACAAGATATATTCTAAATGACCGGCGACAATTTTTTTGAAACAAAATATTCTAAACCAAAAAAAAAAAAATGCGATATTTTATTTACCATTAAAAAAAAAATATTTTGTATTGACTTATTAAATTTTCAACGTAGATATATATCGGGCCAAAATTGTTCCCGCCCTCTAAAATCGAAACAGATTGCTTTTTGTTTATTTTACATTTTCTTTTTATTTCCTGTCAAACGATGAATATTTTGTAATGACGGAAATGGGAAGGCGCCTAAATGGCTGTTAGCTGTCTGCCTGTTTTTGAAAAGATGATACGAGACCCTTCCCCCCCACACACTTTTAAATAAAAAAAACCGTTTGTATTTTTTCTAAACTTTTTGTTTTGTTTTGGAAATGTTTATTAATTGGGGAAAAAAGCATTATTTTTGTATTAATTTTTTAAAAACTTCATACCGATGGGGGGGGGGGGGCTGCGTACGCCACTGTCTCGAGCATGCCAGTCAGTTAATCAATTTTTTTAAATAATTTTTTCTCTTGGATATTCTTGCGCCCCCCCTTCTAGTGTGCTCGCGCCCCCCTAGGGGGGCGCGCCCCACAGGTTGAGAATCGCTGCAATACATGATTGTTTGATAATTTTTAAAAACTATAATAAGTTTTAGGAAATTAAAATTTTAATTACACCTTGTAGCAATAGGTTAAAAAAATTTTAACATATGATTTAATTAATAAATTAAGCATATTGATAGGAAAGCTGAAAATCTGATGATGTCATAACTAGTCTATAATTATTAGTAGGTTAAAATTAAGAGAACAGGTTTTAATGTTTTTGATGATTCACCGAATGTTTATATTGGGTTTCCATTGAAGAATTAGCTGAGGATTTAAGTTTTTCACAATAATTTTATTTGTTGTTTGTATTCTATTTGATTACATAACTTATTCAAATATTCCTCAATAAAATAATATAAAATTTAAAAGTTATTACTTAACTTAATAATGTACATTTATAGTGAAAAAGAAATTATTAATGAAAAGGCATGTTTTAAAACATTATGTTTTTGTGAAATAAAATATTTTTATGTATTTTTTTCTTTCATGAGGACACTCTAAGTGATGAATCGTTATACGGATAACTTCTGAAAAAGAACTTGATAAATCGTTAGAGTTAAAAACCTCTAGGTTTGATGAATTATCTGGAAACGATCATTAAAGACCCGAATCGGGAATACGTGAATTTATCCACTAACTTTAAAACAAAATTTTATCATTAATCATTTAGAATGTAACATTTGACAGTTCTAATTAGCATTATCGACATTTGATGGTTTGAGATGGCAGACTATTTCCCCACAAGAATTTTTCCCATTATTTTTGCTGAAGCGTTAAAATACATTAAATGTGAAAAAATTAAGAATAACGGAATATTTCAAGATGCCGTATTTTTTTTCAGGACTTGCATACCGTGAACTTGGAGGATTTTCAATACAGTAGGGCAAATATCACCGGATTCAGAATAGTTAATTCTGATAGTGAGGAATATCATAAGCTTCTCAATGAAACTAACTACAGGTTATTGAAAATGAACTACGAAGAAATAACTTCCCTTACTGTAAGTATATACTTAAATATTTTGATATAAATTGTTTGAAAACTTTTCCGATCACAGATATTTTAACAGGGTTTTAATCACCAATTTACACCGAAATGACTATTTCTTTTATTTAATTATTCTTTTCAATAATTAGATATTATACTTTATTCATGATAAAATATTAGTATTAAAATGAAATCAGATAAGAAAATTAAATGAAAAATATAAAATAAATTGTCTAATAGTTTTGCTATATAAGGTTTAGAAACCTAGGTCATACGAACTTATCCATAGCTGTAAAGATTTTGTGCCATGTGATCGACTATATAACGTTTATTGTTAAGGGGTCAACGTTTTAATAAAAATCTATTTATAAAAATTATATAAAAACTATTATAAACCTATGTAAATCAAGAGTTTCTCATTAAATTAGATTTAGAAGACGTTTTTTTAAGTTTATTATGCTTTTATTTTAGAGTGAATTGACACCAAGTCCAATTTTCTTTAATTCATTTACTGAAGGTGTGTTTTTAAATTTCTTTTACATATAAGTTAATTTCTGGATTTAATAGAAAATAAATTAATATAAGAAACAACTTTGAAACTCGATTTTTAAAACCCACTATATCGCATTTGATGGGAACCGATTGTAACGGATACTAGCAATGCAAAAATATTGATTGTTTAAAATCTTTATGCAGCATTTTAAAACATTTAAATGGATTGTTATTCCCTTTTGACCACAAAATAAATTTTTATTTCGACAAGAACTTCATTCTTCTATTTTTTAACCTACTGAACAGCGCGCCAACCTTAACTCCAAAATAAAACCACCAGAAATTTTAAATTAAAACCGCCAAATCGTGCGCCAAGTCGAAAGGTTATACATTCGATTGTTATGTATTTTTTTAATAAAGAATATTAACACTAACACAATTTTCTTACTTACATTTAAGTGCAAAGCAAATGGTGATATTTTAATGTGTTTTGAATTACTTTAATTCGAATGTTGTTCGTTTTTGAATTATTTGAATTCAGTTGCCAAAATTCGCCAATTACTTCATCAATGACTTATCTTCATTTCGTTTATATACTAAAGACCCATATTTGTTTCAGACAGCTGCGGCTATGCAATACGATGCGGTGGTTTTATTTGCAAAAGCCCTGCAAGACCTGGATAACGCTAAATACGTAAAGGAATTCCCTGTCATATCTTGTGACGACACGACGAAAGGTACTGACGGAACCAGCCTTATCAACTACATGAAATCGGTATTCACACGAACTTAATACTCCTTGTTCGTCTTGCTTATAACATGCTATTAAACGATTTCAGTTCTTTACATTTCAAAGATATTAAGTAGATTATCTAATAAACTCGAGGACAACCTAAGTTGAGCCTAAAGCAATTGCATATTTATATATATCATAGCTTCCGCTCCAGGTTCAACTTAGGTTGTCCCCGAGTATTGTAACTTGAATGATAATTTCGTTTAACAAAACAACAAACCTCGGTAATTGTTTTTATTTAAAGAAACTAGGGGGCTCCGCCCCCTGCTCCGCTAACGCTTCGCCAACCACCGGAGGATTGCTACGCAATCCTCTTTAGTTTGCTTCGCAAACAATACCGGCTTCATACACTGTAGACAATGACAATGTGTCCTAACAACAATACTTTTTTTAGTTATATAAATTATTACTGGCAGTGCCGTCACACGAATTTATTTTTGGGATGTTGAGACAAGAAATTTCCCAACTTAACGATCCGAAATTCCGAAAGTGAACGATTCAAAATTCCCAACTTAAAGACGTCGGGTACCAGCTCTAGTGTTGTTCTCGTTATCTGACCATTGTTAAAAATATGAGACATCGTTCCCGGGTCTTTTCTTCGAGATAGGCCTCGAACCAAAGCGTCCTTGATGTAGTAAGTAAACACGTACCAATAACCAATCAAGGGCGCGTTGCTCGAACCAACGCCAGTAGTTCAATGTGCAGCTCTAGTGCGACGTTTATTAACCAGACCACACTTAACGATTCAAAATTCACAACGCAACAGTGCTAAAAAAAATCACAGTTCCAACTTATAGACATTTGTCAGCTTTTTATAGGTAATATTAAACAGTTCTCTCGAAAGTATTGATTTGTTGCACGCATGTTCCAATGCAGTGTTCCGTTTTGAGATCTAATTTAAGTTTCATCTTAATACAAGCTGGGCAATTTCTAGTCTTCCGTCGCTTTCATTTGCTAATAATATTAATTTTCCTGAGGCATAAATTTTCCCAACTCAGGGATTTTTAAAATTCGAAAACCCCAACTTTTAAGGTTTCAAGTTTACAGGGGGGAAGGGGGGGGGGGTATGCTCTCTCCCCCCCTCCCCCTCCCCCACACACACAAACGTTGCCGCCGTTGTGGTGGGTCTGATAACTGGAAAAGCTCAACCGCAGAACTGCTTCAACGCAATTGTTTCTACTCATTTAAAAGCGAAACGTGTAAACAAACAACAGCATAAAACGCGCCAAGCAAAAAAAAGCCTAATTCGCCAACTTTTATTTATATAAAGTAAGATTATTGAGAATTGGCGCTAATAATAATTCCCCATTAAAATATATATTAAGCTACGGAATTTGGATTTACATACATATTGGCATTTTGCCAACGTTGGCATTTTGCTCCGAAATATCTTTTAATAATAATTATAGTACTTCACATAAATAGTTACATCTAATTTATTTTTTAAGATAGAATTTCAGTTTTCATACCATTCAAGAAAGGAAGATTTTACGAATATAACTATATTTTTTTAACGGGAAAAAAGTATACTTTTGAACTACTTAGAGCAGTTTTAATTTATCACTTAAAATTTTACGCGTAACATTGACGATTATTTCAGACATTTCGTCAATTATTTAAAAATTTATAACCACAAAACTAAATCGAATTTTCACAAACGCTCTGGATCATTTGTAGCCAATAGTTTAATCTGTATCCCTAATTTTTTATTTATTTTTTTGTTGAAAATTGGAAGACAAGTATCTAAAAATGTGTGAATTGTGTTCGAAATTTTTTAAAATTATGACTTTAACATAAAATAACGTCTAATATACTAATCGTATTAAAAAACAAATATATTCACCTTATTTCCCAAACATTTTTTAATAAACTGTCAAAATTTCATAATTTTAGGACATTTACCTTTTGAGATGCAAGCGGAACAATGAGACAAAAAGTCGCAAATTAAAATTTTCTCGAAATATCCGACATTTTTATCCTTCTTCGCTACTTTTTATACCTATCTTAATTGACTATATCTAATTTAATTGTAAAGATATAAATATAATCTTTATAACATCAGAAAGAGGAAGTTTTAGCGAACATTAATATATTTTTTTGAATAAGAGAATATGTAATTTTAAATGACTTATAGCAATTTAGAAATCACGTTTCAAAAATGAGGGTGAAAAAACTTTAAAAAGTGGAGCGTGTTTAAATGTTTAAAAAACTTATAAATCCAAAACTAATTCGAATTTAAAAAAATGCTTACTTGGATTTCCAGTTCAAACCTATTTGTACACTTCCTAAAAAAATTGGATCTCTCCTCTTAATAGTGTTTCAGAAACTCGACGGACAAAATTACTTATAAGCGAAATTTTATCAACGACGACTTTAATATTAAATAACTTATAAACTAATAACAGTATTGAAACAAAAATATATTCATCTTATTTATCAAACATTTCTTAACAAATTCACTTAATTTCATAATTTTAGGACTTTTACATTTTGAGATACGATCTGAATAACATTGAAAGAACTGAAAATTCCCCCTAGGACTTACTTTTTCCCCCTAGGGCTTACTTTTTTTTAAAATAGAGAGATACTTTTACTACCCAAATCAGGATTGTTCCTAGGTGGAAAAAAAAATTAAATATTTTTGTTTTAGCGTGTGGAATAGGTTATAAAAGCATGGGTTATCTAAATATTTTTTTAAACTACAAGAACAGATTGTAACTTCTCATTTTTTATTACGAAGAAACAACGTACAGATTGTTCTTTTTTTAAATCTGGATGGGACATTACAGTGGTGTGTTTAATTAATTTTTTTTTCACAGATGGGATCTTTGAAAGCAAAGGATTCACTGTATAGTCAAGCGGGTTTATTTAATTGTTTATTTTTAAGTTTATATAAATTTGAGTTTTTCCTATGTTAAATTATTTAACTTTACATAGATTTTTTTTATATTCAAATATTTTAGAACATGGAAACATTTTATAACTTAAATAACTTGTTTAAAATTGTATAAAATTAACTTAACTTTGACTAGAGAAATTTCGAATAATATTCATAATGTAAGTCAGAAACAAAGTACACGTTTCTAGTATTGTAGGTATTCAAGTTAACATATATCCGTTAATGGGTTTGTCGAAATTTTTAATTTTAGTTAATTTAATTACCGAAACTTAATTTAGTAAAAATTAGTTTTTATTTCTAAAAAATAATACAGAGGGGACCCAAACTAATTGGGTTATGGTGGGCTATATATAAATATGCATTTTTTCGCCAATAATAAATTACGCCATTATTTTTTCCCATTAATTTGTGTCAACCCTGTAAATGTTCGATTGGATAGTTTATATAGGGGGGTTAAGCTTAATACATATGTTAAAAAATAATTTATTTAGAATAATTAGAAATTGTAACATATCTCGGGGTATATTTTTATAAAAGTTTTATTCAACAGAACAAAATAAGAGGTTTGACTGGACTAGTACATTTCGACGGTCAAGGATTCCGTTCTTCTTTTACACTTGACATCTTACAACTATCGAAAGAAGGACTCAAAAAAGTAAGTTAAAATAGTCAATCATTAAAATTTAATTTATATAAGAATATTGACACACATTATATTACAATACTTTTATAGAAAATATAAATACTTAAAATGTTTCTTTAAAACAGATTGGAGCTGTGTTTCCTGGAAGAGATATCAACATTACAGAAATTATACCTTCTGAAGAGACGCCAGGTTTCCTATTTGAGCATAAAAAATACGTTATCACTACCATTCTGGTAATTAACTGAAATTTACGGTACTGATATTTTTTGTCCTTGTAGTCATATCTAAACTACACTGTTAAAAATTATTACGACGTTGCACCAAAATTTGCAAACATTTAGCTGCAACCAACATTTGGTGCTTAGTTTCAGCATTTTATGGTGCTACTACGGCTACTATTTAGTAGTGAAACCTTGCACCAAAACTCATAACGTTGCATAAAACTCATAATTCGCGTTTTCTTAGTACTGTAGTAGTAGTATTTTTGCAGCGAAGCTGGTATCCTTCCGACCCCAAGATGACAACTTGTAAACGACTGGGCTCGAACTAGGAATTCTCCTATTCATAGTTGAACGCCTTTATCTACAGAGCCACGTAGGCCTTTGTTCGTCGTTGTCTTTCTTGCATGGGAATCCTTGGCTTGTTGATGTAGCGACAGCGAAAATTTTGGTTGCAGTTAAAGAGGTTGAACCAATTGACGGTGAAACCTCAGCTTTTTTCCGATAAAGGATTTTTGGTTCGACCTAGATTCCACCATATCATGATGTAATTTACTGTAGACCTCTGTTTTGCAAAAAAATATGGTATATCATTGAACTGAAATTTTTCAACAGTGTAATAGATAGCAAATAACAGAGATAAACAGAGAGTTAATGATTAACAGATCATGTAATTCCTGTCCTCCTCTCCTGTAAAATTTATGAAAATGGATCTACCTTGTTTTGGAACTAGACACCTTATGTATCCTCACAAACACAACCTAAAAATCAACCGCCATTTTCTAACCATTTTATATTAAATTCTATTGTGACCAATGAGTAAATCCGCAAATGCCTCAGTTATAACATCTCTATGGTTAAAACCACTGAGCTAGAATAACATAACTATAAGCACTGGAACGAAGACTCCCATTGAGCGACAATGTACTTAACAGTGCGGCGCGGATGCCTACAATTTGGAAGAAAGGTTGAGAAACGTTCGTTTTTTGGCTACGCAGAAGTCTCACGTGACATCACAGAAATATTTAAAACTGTTTCTTTTGGTGCCTTTTGTCTTTTTTTTCCCTCGTAAGTACACTGTTAAAAATTTCAATTCAAAGATGCACCATATCTTGGTGCAAAATAGAGGTCTACATGTCGGAATCTAGGTTGAACCAAAATTCCTTTATCGGAAAAAAGCGGAGGTTTTACCGATAATTGGTTCAACCTCTTTAACTGCAACCGAAATTTTTGCTGTCGCTACGTCAACGAGCACCTCCAAGAAATACAGCGACGAACTTGGGCTTCCGTGGCTCAGTGGATAAAGGCGTTCAGCTGTGAATCAGATTATTCCTAGTACGAGCCCGATCGGTGACAAGTTGTCATCTTGCAATTGGAGAGTGGCCAGCTTCGCTACAAAAATACTACTACTACAATACTAAAAAGACTCGAATTTTGAGTTTTATGCGACATTATGAGTTTTGGTGCAACGTTTCACCACTAAATCATCCATGGTAGTACCGTAAAATGGTGAAACTAAGCAACAAATGTTGGTTGTAGCTAAATGGGTACCAAAGTTTGGTGCAATATCGAAATAATTTTTGACAGTGTATAGTATTAAAAAACATTAAATGTGTGACATTTGATGTATTTTTGAAATCCAGAAATGCGTTTTCAAATCTACGCATATGCTAAAGGACTATTTTTCTACCTTCGCTCAAGAAGGTGTAAAGCGGTCGACCAAGCTTAGTCCTCGCACCATTGCTTATAGTTATGTTATATTGTTGCTTAGTGTTTGCAGCTGACTCTGTGTGTTTTCCAGAACAAACCTTTCGCGATGTTGAAGAACTCCCCGAAGCAGCTGAGTGGCAACGAGAGGTACGAGGGCTTCAGCATCGAATTCATCGAGGAGTTGTCCAAGCAGCTTCACTTCTCGTACGAGATCCGCGAGGTGGCCGACAACAAGTACGGGGTCGAGGTGGACAAGGATCGAATGGTGTGGAATGGGATGATTGGGGAAGTTATACAAGGGGTGAGTTAGCGTGGATCAGGGTCCGAAATTAGCGGTCGTTATAGTCACATTTGAAAACTAAAAATTTCACTTTAACGAGCGTTATTTTACAACAACATTTTTCAATACATCAACTCATAGTTTTCAATAAGTCAGTTTGACGATCGCAGAATTCTCAAAAATGAGAGTATTATATCTGAATGGGGGTGTTTCATGCCGAGAGGAAGAAGACCGCTGTACCAACGGAACATGGAGAAACATCCGCGACGCCGAAGAAGTTCCGTAGGATTAGTATGGAACTTCCGTTCCTGTACTATAATTTTAAGTTTTAGTCATTAAATAATATCTTAATATAAAAATATTTACTTCATACACTGAGATAGATTATACTAATCGTTTATAAAGCATTTTTTGTGTTGAAATTTAAATGCAGTAAAAGACTAAGCAATGAAATAAAAGTATTTTTCCGTATTTCGTTGAAATTCTAATTATATATATATATAATATAAGTATTTCTGCATTTAAATTTATTCACATATAGAATAAAAATTTAAGTTATTTGGAAAAACAAATATTATTAACAAACTTTAAAATAATTGCAAGCGTAGCGACTAAACAAACAAAAGTAAAGTTGTCTGCTGTAGGGAAGAAATCGAAACTACTAGTAAGTTTCCATCATGATACGTCACGCGAAACTCCCGCATTTCCATTGAAAGGAATTACTTAGAAATATAAATATATAATATTGGATTTATTTTATATTACTTACTCGGAGTCATTAGTATAAGGAATAAGATAAGTGCATATACCACTGTAGGTTTTCGGCCTAGAAAGTTTAAATTAATTTAGTAAAATATCATTCAACACTCTCTCAATGTATTTAAAATATCTCTTATTCACACAGAAAGAAATTTTAAATCGTAATTTTAAGAAAGGTATACGTGTATGATCATAAAAAAATTAGAATAAATTGCTTTTATCATAAGGTCAATCGCACAACATCTATTAGTCTTCAAAAACACATAACTTTACATTAAAATGAAATAAAAACTCATCATTTCCCTACAGAACTGAAACAATCCAGTTTACCCTTCCATCTGTCTCTTATAACTAAAGGTCGCGGACATGGCCATCGCAGACCTCACCATCACTTCAACCCGGGAGAAGGTGATGGACTTCTCCCTCCCCTTCATGAACACGGGGATCAGCATCCTCTTCAAGAAGCCCACAGAGAAGGTGAAGTCCCTCTTCTCCTTCCTGTCCCCGTTCTCCGGGGAGGTGTGGATCTACGTGATGGCCGCCTTCATAGGCGTTAGCTTTGTGTTGTTTCTGCTGGGAAGGCTGAGCCCTTACGAGTGGGACAACGTCAACACCTGCAGACCGGACGAGAAGACCGAGGAGAACTGCTTCACGTTCCTCAACAGCATGTGGTTCGCCATTTCTGCCCTCATGCAGCAAGGGTGCGAAGTGGCTCCGAGGTGAGGACACTGAGCTAAAATAATATATAATTCACGAGTGAGGACTCATAATGAACGACAATGTACTTTACCATGCGGATGCATCAGGCACGTAGGTTCAGGGGGTTCAGCTTAGTCCTCGCTCGAGTGTATATTTTATTTTAGATCAGTGTATATATATAGGCAGAGTATATTTCTTATATTAGGCAGAGTATATTTCTTATATTAGGCAGAGTATATTTCTTATATTAGGCAGAGTATATTTCTTATATTAGGCAGAGTATATTTCTTATATTAGGCAGAGTATATTTCTTATATTAGGCAGAGTATATTTCTTATATAAGACAGAGTATATTTCTTATATTAGGCAGAGTATATTTCTTATATTAGGCAGAGTATATTTCTTATATTAGGCAGAGTATATTTCTTATATTAGGCAGAGTATATTTCTTATATTAGGCAGAGTATATTTCTTATATTAGGCAGAGTATATTTCTTATATTAGGCAGAGTATATTTTTTATATTAGGCAGAGTATATTTTTTATATTAGGCAGAGTATATTTTTTATATTAGGCAGAGTATATTTCTTATATTAGGCAGAGTATATTTTTTATATTAGGTAGAGTATATTTTTTTATATTAGGCAGAGTATATTTTTTATATCAGGCCGAGTATATTTTAATATATGAACTGGGCGACCGACTCTCGAATTACTGGGACACTCGAATTTCTCTGGTATTACTAGACGAATTCTCGTCGCCCAGGAGTACCATTTTGGTCGCCAAGTGATAAAAGTCATATAACGCATTAATTAATTACCAAATAATAATTACCCATTAATAATAACCTATTAACAATTACCTATTATAGTTACCTATTAACAATTACCTATTATAATTACCTATTATAATTACCAATTCATAATTACTCATTAATAAATACCTATTAATAATTTCCCATTAATAATTCCTCATTAGTAATTACCTATTAATAATTACTCAGTAATAATTAGTCATTGACAATTACGTCATGACCCATTAATAATTAACAATTAATAATTACATCATGACCCATTAATAATTAACAATTAATAATTACATCATGACCCATTAATAATTACATCATGACCCATTAATAATTAACAATTAATAATTTCATCATGACCCATTAATAATTACATCATGACCCATTATTAATTACATCATAGCTCATTGATAATTACATCATGACCCATTTATAATTATATCGTGACCCATTTATAATTACATCATGACCCATTATAATAACCACATTTCAATTAATATAATACCCGTATGGTAAACTTGTAACAATATAAAATTGTAATTAAAAAAAATCCTAATAAATGAGAAAATCTTAAATTAGTGGTAAAATATCAAATTTTCCAAATTGTATTTAATTTTGCCATTTTGTTCACCAATTATAAAATAGAACATAGATTCTTATAAGTAAAACAGTATATTCTTATAAGTAAAACAGTATATTCTTATAAGTAAAACAGTATATTCTTATAAGTAAAACAGTATATTCTTATAAGTAAAACAGTATATTCTTATAAGTAAAACAGTATATTCTTATAAGTAAAACAGTATATTCTTATAAGTAAAACAGTATATTCTTATAAGTAAAACAGTATATTCTTATAAGTAAAACAGTATATTCTTATAAGTAAAACAGTATATTCTTATAAGTAAAACAGTATATTCTTATAAGTAAAACAGTATATTCTTATAAGTATATATATAAATTCACATATCAGTAGGGAATAAATAACTTTTCATGTCACATATTATATTTATTACACAATTTCTGTACTTTTAAAAAACAACACCATAACCAAAAGTATTTTTTTTTACGACAGATCCTCGTCCACCCGAACTGCTGCTGGAATCTGGTACTTTTTCACGCTAATTATGATATCCTCCTACACTGCGAACCTCGCAGCTTTCCTCACGATAGAAAAAGTTGTGTATCCCATAGAAAACGCTAACGACCTCGCGAAGCAGACGAAAATCAAATATGGCTGCCTCGCAAGTGGATCCACTCGAACGTTCTTTGAAGTAGGTAAATCCTATTACCCGCCATTGTGATAGTTCCTCTTTGAGAAATTTCTATTCTTTTCGCCTCGCAATTTACTTTTAACTCCGATGGGACTATCAAAGGGAATAAGTTGTCCGTGTGAAATAAAGTCCCAATTATTTTACCTTTTTACGAATCTAAAAGTATTTTTAACAAGGGTATTATATTCCATTTTAGTTGGTGGAAGTCTGTTTTGAAATACCACATTGTAAATAGTATGTGAACGGTAATTCCATATTAATAAACTGCAGTGACCGAAACTGAAAATCCTCACGACCTTGGCGTAACTTATTCCTTAATTTTATTAGATATTTTAATTCAATAGTTTATGTTACAATATTTTACTATTCCAATGTAAAATTCCATATATACAGAACATAGTAAGTTAAACAAGTAGGTACTCAAATATTTTCACCAATATGCTGTTCATCAAGACTTGTAGAATTTAGCAGACTACTTAAAATTGAGATTATGGAAGTTTCGTCATTCGATCAATTATTTATGGTAGAATGTATCATTAAGAGTCTTAGAGGTACTTGTAGTTATTTCTTCAGGCCTCTATCATCTCAACGTACGAAAGTATATGTTCAATTTATCAAAATATGCAGCCGAATAATACTTGTAAAGAGTTAAACATTATTAAGATTATATCAGTTACGCCCCATAATTTTATAATTCCTCATGGGTGATGTGATTGTGGACGAAACATACCAATAGGGTTTATAACTGTGTAATTGTTTTCGTCTTCAGGGCTCCAGCTTTCCGACGTTCGAGAAGATGTGGAACTTCATGAAGAACCACCCTGAAGTTTTTATGGAGAGCAATGAGAGGGGAAAGGAGCAGGTGATCTCCGGCAACTACGCGTACCTCATGGAATCCGCTTCGATCCAGTTCATGACGGAAAGGGAATGCAATCTCACTCAGATCGGTGGACTGCTGGATCACAAGGGATACGGGATTGCCACCAAGAAAGGTACGCTTTCCAGAGATTCAAGTATTTTCAATTAGAGCCTCTTGTCTCTTTCAATAGGGGAAAAAGTAACTGCATAAGACGGTGTTAATTTTGCAAAAGGGCAACATTGTATGCTTTGGTTTCGTTGTGCTTGAATGTAGCATTCACAATATATTGTATTACATGACAACTCCAAGGAGTATATCAGCAGTACAACTTTGAATTGAAGGGGAAAGTGGAAGTAGGGGTTGTTAACTGACAAAAATCACTTTCCAAAAATATACAGCTTCTTCAATGACAACAATCTTGTAGAAAAGGGTCGCTTTTCATTGAGCATCCACAATTTGTCGCCAAGGAAAAAATTGGATCGACACTTTTTCCCTTTTCATGTAGGTTAACAAAATTGGCGCATTTTTGCCCATTTGGCATTTAGGTTCTGACCACGTATAGGGTTTTAAATAAAACTTACCAAATTCATTCGCAATGTACTTCACAACGTAGCTGCAACATCATAATTTAAACTCTTCCTGTCCCAATTTTCTTAAGTTTCTCAGCCAAAAATGAGGTTATCCGTTTTTAAGTAGCCAATTACATGCTGCTTCAACAATCTGGACAGCCCCAAAAGCAATTTTTCACATTACTTACCTTCAGAATATAATTTACACAAACATACTCTATTTTAACTCAATGTACCCAATGTCTGTGTGTGTATGAAAACAGCCGTGACTATATAAACTAGTCATATATTAAACTTAGGGAATGGATCCCTGAGCTCATGGCTGTCCGGCGGAATCCTGAAACTTCAAGAATCCGGCGTCCTGCACACCCTGAAGGAGAGGTGGTGGAAGCAGAAGCGGGGCGGCGGAAAGTGCGTAGAAGCTCCGTCCGGTACAGTCCGGGAACTCGGGCTTGGGAACGTCGGTGGCGTGTTCGTTGTCCTGCTGGTAGGGGTTCTATTGGCTGCAGCAGTGGCTACACTCGAATTCCTGTGGAAGTTCAGGAAGTACTCGGCTTCGGAGGTGAGTGATGGGTAGATGTAGACTACTTAGACATGCTAAGTAGTCTACATTGCGAAAAAAGGCATATAAAATGAGTATCTAAAACAACTTGTTTTCCTTTAAGTGTAATTGCACCGTAAATGTGCGTTTGGCATGCTCAGATGCAAGTAACCACACTGTTAAAAAAAGGTACTTAAAAATAAGTAAATTGTACTCATTTTTGATTATATTCGATGCTTATCATAGCTCCGAATAGATAAGTTTCATTTTTGAAAAAGACATGTACTCAAAAATTAGTAAAATGAATAAAAAGAGCAGTCGCTTGACTACATAGGCTGCCTTCATAAATCACTTTCAATAAATTTCAACCAAGGACTAAACGGAAATAGAACACAGTTCGTCTACATTCTGTTGTCCGCACCGAAGCCCAGGGTCTTAACCGTTATACTACCAGAGCGCGTTAAGAAGTTATAAACATAAGTAATTTTAAAAAGGTGTGGTAAAAAAAATGGGAAGTAAGATAATTCAGTCGTAATAACTCAGCTTCCATTTAAGCAACCGACATAAAATAATGTGGAATACCATCTCCTGAACTACTATTTTAGGTTTGCCAGGTCGCTTTGTTGATGGCTTGAACAGAAGCTGATATTAGCAATGCTTAACCATACTGCTCATTTTTTCGAAATTACGATTACTTAAATTTGAGTAGCTCATTTACGATGCAATTGTACTCAAAGAAAAACAAGTACGTCCATCTACTCAATTTTAAGCAAATTGTTTTAAAGTGCGTACTTCCTAAAATAGTCACAGTGTGTTTTAATATTGGTAATCTCTAATTTCTGTTCATACGATCTTAATGAAACCTGACAACCTTAAAATAGTTGCTCAAAAGATGGTTTTCTACATTATTTGATGTCCATTGCTTAAATAGAAACTTGGTTATTACAACTCAATTATCTTCTTTCTTACTTTCCATTCTTTTGCCACACTTTTTTTTAACATTTCTTCTTTTTATAACATCTTAAAGTCGACCTGGTAGGTTAACGAATGAGGCACTGAACTGCTATGCTGAGGGTATGGGTTCAATTACCAGAAAGACTTTGTTATAATTGTCGATATTTATTGAAACTATGTATTAACTATACAGTAAATGTATTAACTATACAGTAAATGTATTAACTATATTGAATACTACATTGAATTATTAAATGTAAATACATTTTAGTAACACGTTCTTTTTTTTCATTTTTGATTCTAGGAAGACATTGGTAAACTGATGGCAAAGGACATCAAATTCGCTTTAACATGCAGCAGTTCCGTAAAAGAAATTCCCAAATTCAAAAAGAAAAAGTTGCAAAACAGCCAATCCACAATGGCGGATATCAACGAAATGAAATTTAGTTACTCAGATTTTTCAGGAAAAGAGTGAAGGCCATCAATGTTAGAATATTTCGCACAAGAATATTTCTTCAGTACTAAGTAATTTCCGAATTTTAATTGAAGAGTTTTAGTTTGACGTTCACAAATTAAGCTGCGCTTACCATTTGCTTTTTACTTGTATCGGTCATTTGTAATATGTACGTGGTGTTTTCAAAACAATATTCTTGCAATGTTTTGCAAATGCTTTTTGTAAATAATTTGTATCATCTTTTGAATAAAATGAACGTATGTTTTAAACATATTTTGGTGTTTTTATTAGTAATTACATTTAAGGCACTTAGTTATAATTAAAATGAATATAATAACAAATTCTTTTAGAATAATGTAATTTTTTATACAAATTCCTCAAAATTCATACATTGCTAACAACACGGTTATTACTAAGCAACAAAACTAGTGCTTAAGTTGCACAATGCACCACATATCATTGAATTTTGGTTCCTTTCTGTAGATATCCACTTAATTATATATCCAGGTAATATAAAAATCACTGAATATACCAAAATATCTACATAAAGGTAAAAAAAAAATTACCAGTTTTTTTTTTCATTATGATTATGAATGTTCATCCGCTGTAGTCATAAATTCTCCCTCTACCGCATAAAAATACACTAAACATCTATTTAAAGAAGGTTGAAGATCACTAAAACCCTACCTGGCCGTAAAGTTTAACAAAATAGTATAAAGTAACTTTTAAACATTCGTCAGTGCGTTGATTTTTAAAATAAATAAATAAAATACTATAGTTACAGTTGACATTTAAAAATACTATTATAAATAGATGAAAATATTAAAGTATGTAATCACGTTTTTCGTTTTCGAAATGACTTTAGAATGTTTTTGCCGCGTCGAGTCTATTCTTTGTGGTTATATCTATGAATTGAAATCTTTGTCCCTGACTCAGGATTCTCAAGAATTCTTAATATGCGACCCCAATGCGAGCCGTTTTGCGTAAAAATATACTTCATCACGTTTGGTTTAGGAAAAAAAATCGCGTTTGAATTTTTTTTCTAAATATCCATTAAATAGATGTTAGTAAATTTTAAATAAAAACGAAATAAAAATGACTCAAAGCTGTGTTTGTATGTCTTTTGATGAAAAAAGTATTCCGTAATCTTAATTTATGGATATACATTTTTATCTTTTTGACCAATACACTTTTGTAAAGTTCTTTTTTATCAGAATAGGTATTATAAAGAATATAATAGGTATTATTAAGAATATAATTGGTATTTTTAAGAATATAATAGGTATTATAAAGAATATATAGGTATTATTAAGAATAGAATAGATATTACCGAGAATATCATAAGTATTGTCAATAATATCATAGGTATTATCAAGAATATAACAGGTATTATCAAGAATATAACAGGTATTATTGAGAATATATAGGTATTATTAAGAATAGAATAGATATTACCGAGAATATCATAAGTATTGTCAAGAATATCATAGGTATTATCAAGAATATAACAGGTATTATCAAGAATATAATAGGTATTATCAAGAATATATAGGTATTATTAAGAATAGAATAGATATTACCGAGAATATCATAAGTATTGTCAAGAATATCATAGGTATTATCAAGAATATAATAGGTATTATCAAGAATATAACAGGTATTATTGAGAATATCATAGGTATTATCAAGAATATAATAGGTATTATCCAGAATATAATATGTATTATCAAGAATATAATGGGTATTATTAAGAAACACAAAAAAATGCTTAATTCTAGAAGAACACTCGAACTATTTGTTGATGTTTAATTTTACAACCTCACAATTGATTCAAGTAGAATAACATCAAAGAAACAGGTTTTAAATGCAAGCATTTAAAAATTTACTTAACCTTATATAAGGTGCCAAGCAATCTACGATAGCAGTTGTAAATTTAAGTTCATTACGTATTTATTTCATAAATTTCTAAACTTTGAAATTACAGTTAATATTTATCAGTTTAGTTGATATTAGTTGGTGAATAATGGACTTCAAAAATAACCGCCTGTGTTTAGCTACAATGTTAAAAACAGGTACTAAAAAATAAGTAAAATGTACTTATTTTTGAGTACATTCGATGCTAATCATAGCTCCGAATACATAAATTTCATTTTTGAAAAAGATATGTACTTAAAAATGAGTTCAATGAATAAAAAGAGTAGATGCTACGTAGGCTGCCTTCATAAATCCCTTTCAATAAATATCAACAATTACACACTGTTAAAAACAGGTATTTGGAAATGAGTAAAATGTACTCATTTTTAAATACTTTCGGTTCTTACCATAGCTCCGATTACATTGGTATCAAATTTGAAAAAGACATGTACTCATTTTTGAGTGCCAGCATGGAATCAATTTTAAGCACATTTAGTTTCATTTTTGAAATTGATATATGTGCTATATGTACTCATTTTTGAGTATATGCAGGAATCAGTTGTGAGTAAATGCAGTTTCAAATCTGAAACACCATATGTACTCATTTTTAAGTATATGCAGGAATCGTTTGTGAGTATATTTGTTTTCAAATTCGGATGCATGTACTCAGTTTTGAGTACGTACATCCAAATTTGAAAAATGACGTTCTTCCCATTTAAATTTATAATTTAATGCACAAAATGAATTCATTAATCTGTTTTAAATAATTGAAAATATATTTTTTTTGTATTCATTTCTTTCTTTCACCTAATTTTAAGAAATCTTATTTTAGAAATCATATATATGTATCATTCTAAATTTGAAACAATATTATTTTTACATTTTGCTTTCTCAAATATATAGTAATTCTTGAATACGATATTTTTCATGTTTCAGATAGCAAAAGATAGAAAGATTTGAGATAAAAAAAGGAATATATATAATTTCAAATTTGGAATATATATCACATTTCTGAAATAAGATATTTCATACTTGTGTGTTATTAAGAAATAAATACATATTATCTCAAAAGAAAAAACATATATATTTTTAGATATTTATAACAAAGAAATGAATGAACTTTATTTTAAGAAATCTTTAAGTTATTTTAAGAATTGGTAGGGAAGAATGCCATTTTTTAGTCAAATCTGTGTTCCTAGATAAATTGCTATCTCTTAGTAATACAATATTGCAAATAAATTTTGCAATAAATTTTTGTTGTAAATTATATATGTAAATTTATTTGTAAGAGAGGCTAATGCATACATACAATAAGTTTGAAAAATAAGCCCCCTCCTCCTCAACTTTTGAACACCTAGGGATATTTAAACAAAACTAACTGCATTCGTTTATAAGAGTATACATTATTTTGTGACATAAAATGTTGTCCTAATATTTTATTCGATTACATAAATTAAGATTAAATATAACTCAGCAAAGTACACAAACATATCAAATAAAGCAAATATTTATTTTTTCATGTGACTTTACTTACAAAAAACTGAATGAACAATGCATCAGGGTTAAAAATTGCAGTAACAATCAGACTTTGAAATGTACAGTAAAACACTTTCTTGAAATTGTTCAAATGTTTTTTTATCAAATTCTGAAGAATCATTTTGAATATATGCAACAAGTGTAGTACTACAACATGCATCTAAATTATTCAATGAAAAAGTTTCGTTCTGACAATTTAGCAAACTTGGTGAAGTATCTCAAGTTCCATTGTTTGTGTGAAATCTACTTAAGTGTCTTTCGTAATTATATAATTTCCGAAATGCTTGTCTACAAAATTTATCGAAGCAGACATAATGTTCTGCATTAGGATGGCGATTTCTGATACGTTTGCATAGATTATGAAGGGAAACAAATGAAATTTTGCACCATGTGCAAAACATTATGCACTGAACTAATTACAAATGAAGTATAAATAATTTAGTTCATAATTATTAACATTTAACACTAAATACATATTTTTACAGTAAAACTGTACACACACGACATGATAAAAATGATTACTTTACAGACGATTTTTTAACTCTAAAACACATGATGGGATCTCTGCATCAAATTCACATTTATAAAATGTATTATTTATGAATTGCCACACATTTCGGCTGTAAGCTGAAAATTCTACTTTTAAATATATGTCAATTTCAAATACAGATCAACAGCTTTTAACAAAGAAGTTCTTCAAACACTACAAATGCCTGGGAAGGGTTGAATTTTTCTCCAACAGCTAGGATAAAGGGTTGCTTTCTATCTCCTCCCAAAAGTGTGTCCTGTTTCATAAATATTTCAATTCCTTCTCCAATCTGAAAGTAATGAATAAATAAATACAAATAAAATCATTTCGAGATTATTTTTTTCTGTACATTGCTAATTAATCATATGTATTGTCCCAATGTCATTCAAAGTAAATGTAAACACCAGAATATTAATACATTTGTTAATTTTTAACACTGTGAAGTTTTCGTCCCCAATGGTCCATCAACTTCTTTTGATTTATGTTCATCTAAAACTAATCATTCTTAATCTGTAATTATCAACATATTAATTAATATAATATTACATACATTAAATAACTTCCATTATACAACGTATAAGGACATCTATAACAAAAAAATCTCAATATCTTGGAATAAAAATTAATAAGCATGTTTTCTGCATTACAGAAATATTTTGATTAATTTAAAAATGATACACAAGCTCTGTTTTAAAATACTCTAGAAAACAATCTTATTTGATAGGACTTACTATAAAAGTCCAAATTTATTAAATTTTTGTCAGTACTGAAACAATGATATTATTGTCTGGAATTCCTCTTGCATAAAAGTCATTAAAATTTAAATGCAAATATCGATTTAATTTTATTTATATCATCATCCACTGAATATGATATGATGTGTTTACTGCAATTGTTGAGTGTGGACATTGCAAATATTTAAAAATCTGATACTAGGTTATTTAACAGAAGATTACGTACTGGGATAAACTGAATAAAATGATCCAATGACTGTGCGCTAGTTGGAAGTATCTTTTTCTTCTTCGATCCACATTGTTTCGTAAATATTCCTTATGGAAGCAATAGTGGCAGCAGTAGAATAGCACAGCGTATTTCTAAATAGAAAAGTATAATTTGCATATAAAGGAGTAAAAGCTATAAATATCAAAAAGGAATTTTTTTTAGTAGGAAAATTCAAATTGCTATTGGCAATTGCAAATTGCTATATTAAAGTATGCGATTGAATCATTAGTGTATTATAAATTTCGTAAGATTAAATTTTTGAGTTCATATTCAAAGAAAATGAAAGTGTATACTTATGCAAAATCTTAATCAAAATTTAGACAAAATTCTATATGTTTTCAAAAAAAAAAAAAAAACTCGTATACCATAAGTATGAACTTTTATTATCCCTCTTGTTTATCACAAGGACATATTTTGACCATCACCATAGATTAATAAACTAAAAATGTCATATTTAAAATATTTGGCATTGGTAATCAATTTTCTACAATAAATAAATATAAGAAAAAATTACAAATTGTTCCATTCTATGAAATTGCGATTTTTCAGTGCTAAAGCTTTATCATTCCGCGTTTAAGAAATTTTCTATTACGCTAATAATGAATTATTTCCTTTTCAGTCATTTCAAATATAAAAAAAATCTATAAATTATTCTAAATTTTACTTTTAATGATCGCCATTTAATGTTTTAAGAATAAATATTCATTGGCACATTAAATAAAACATTTTCTCAATTATCGGTTGGATCTGTGGAATTTTATTCCCTTAAAAACATTAAAAAGTAATATAGAGTTGAAAATTCACAATGAAACTAAGCTTCGTACATTAAAAAAAATGTGTGCATAAAATGTTTTCCAAATAAATAAAAATGACGTTAATACACAAATTACTCGCATTATGAAAGAATTGTTCTAAAAGTTTGATTTAAGATAATCAAATATAGTTACAATTAACCTGCATACAAACAAAACAAAATACACAAAACAATTATAAATCATTTCTATAAGATAAAATTCTAGCTATTTTAATTTTTGTAACAATCCGTATTGTAGTAAAAAGCCCAATGTGCGAATATTTTCAGTAAATATTAAATCAAACAAAACTTATGACGCCATTTTTATAGTGTCAATAACGAAAAGAAAATTTTCCTTAAAATCGCAAACGATATTGTCATCCATGTTAAGTGAATGACATACATTAAAATAGTTATAATATATGAATGGAACATCGTACAAACTTAAAAATTATCACAAAAAATGTCTAATTTTTCAAGAAAAGTTCTCTGTAAATTTCATACAGCTACGTTTTGTTGTTATGGAGTATTCCGTGTAAATATCGGCATTCTAATTGATTCATAATTTTTTTATATTATATTTTCAAATGTAAGATGGCGGACGGGTTTGCGTCTGTCGTATGTTAGTTGGAAGGGGTAAAAGTACTAACTTTTTTTTTTTGATTTGGCAATGCAATAATTTTTATTTTAAATGTGCAATATAAAAAAGTTAGAGGGCAAAATCCAAAAAAAGTGCGGGGACAGCACTAACTGAGCGATTGAACACTGCTATGGCGTTATACATTAAAGATTATAAATTTAATAGCACTTACTTTCGAAACACGTAGGGTACTCCTTCAAATTCCATTCCGCTAAGTTTTGTTGAACAAATTCATGCATATTTCTATTTATTTAAATCAAAACGAAATTGTCTGTAGTTAAATATCTCGCTTTAAACGTCGAACAAATTCCATTCACGAATCAAAACTAAACTAGATAAACCTCCGCTCGACGAACGAAACACTGAGCCGAAGAACATGTATCTATAACTCCACCATAAGATATAGTTCTTTAAATTGGAGCTCATAACTTTTATTCTTCGGAATATTTGCACGAAATATTTTGGAATTATAAATGTCGTTTATTACGCATTTCTTATATCGTAATTTATAATACCTAAAATGAATATATCTAAATGTTCTTATTTTTAAGTACTAGCGGTAATTTAATTCTGAGTACGTTCAATATTCATTTACGAACCAATTATACTTAAAAAAAAACGATTACATCCAGATACTCATTTTTAAGCACTTCTTTTTTTACAGTGCAGCCAAAACTGACCGGGACCCTCATCTCCGCAGTCCAGTGCATTATTTGTTACACAGAACATGTTATAAGCAGAAGAAATGTTAAAAAAAGTGCCAAAAGAATGGGAAATAAGATGTACACATGAGACAACAGATGGGACAACTGTAATAACTCAGTTTCCATCCAATCAATCGACATCAAATGATGTGGAAAATCAAACTTCGGAAAAACTATTTTAAGTTTGTCATGTCGGTATTGTTAAGATGGCTTGAACAGAAGTTGATATTAGCAATATTAAATCACACTGTTCATTTTTGAGAAAGTACTTTTACTCAAATTTGAGTACGCCAACACTCATTTACGATGCAAAGGAAAACGAATACGTTCAGCTACTAATTTTTAAGTACCTTTTTATTACAGTGTACAAAAACACATTACGGTCATTTTTCGAATTTCAGTGAAGACGGCGGTTCTAACCCTTGCCAGTTGACAACCCAGCAACTGACACAGATGCAGATCGTGGCAAAAAACAAAAAAAAAATGCGTGGGCGTTCTCTCACATGCAGGGGAAAAGGGAAGTGGAATGTATATATATATTCCCCTGTCGTTCTCCCCCCCTACCTCCTCTCTCCATTAGCATCTTGCGGTTCTTGGCAAAGCCCCGGGTCTCAAGCTCAGCGCGCTGTGACTCTGCGTACAGTGAATGGGTTCGGAGGTTTCAAGGTAGGACATGTCATCCTACTACTCGATGCTCCGGGTCGCGCTTATTGTCTCTGTCTTTGTTGTTCCGGCCACGCCACTGCCAAAAGTGATAAAGCTCGGTGAGTTGTGATTTTTGCGGCCTCGTGAATGTCGCGATTTGTCAATGGGAACGTCGCAGTTGTTTGTCTTAAGGGTCATTTTATACGGACGTTATTAACGCGCGTTAGCGTCAGCGGATGACTGCGATTGGCGAATAAAGACCACGTGAGCTTTATTTACCAATCGCGTCTGCTAACGCACGCTAGTAACGTCTGGGTAGTTATGGTCCATGAGATAATATTGTATGGTTCTTCCGTTGAAGATCAACGTTTTTTCTTTGTTGAATGCTATAGATATTAAGTTAATTGTTTATGTGTTTTGAATGCTTTAGTTTGTGTGTTGGAAATGTTCCTTTTTGATTTATTAACCTTTTGTTAGGAACGTGCAACGTCATACAGGGTCACATTTAGCTGTATTGGAATAATGAATCATTATTTTTGCCCAACTACTCTCTTTATATTTAAACAATTCGTTTAGCTTTATTGCACCAAACTAAGAGTTAAAGTATAGCAAAAATATTGATTTTCTATTTGTAGTTAAACAGCCACTGTTTGTTAAATTAGTGGCTGTATTAAACAGTTTACTATTTGTAGTTGAACATTGCCCAATAATTTGTGACCACCCTGCAAAATTTATAATAATATAGAGGTAATATACCCTATAATCCTAGTAGTCGATGAATAATTTCAAATTTGTATATGATTTTTTGATATATCCATAATAACAATTTTGAATATGCTTTGCTTTAAAGTGACATTCCCGTTTATTATATGCATAAGAAGATAATTGCTTTTTTAACAGGTTACGTTCAAATTTCACCTGTCAGTCAACAAAATAACAACACGTTATTTAGTTCTCTGTTCTTTGAAGTAAACGAGAATTGCAAATTCTTGAAGTTAACTGTTGCTTCTTTTCTGTGTTCTCTCACTAATTTCAATGATATAATTTCTTTTGTCATGCGAGAACAATATAGAATTTGGAGAAAATACATGCACCGAGTTGTAACTGTTCCGTAAGAAAAACGTAATCCCCCTCTTAATACCCCCCTAAAAAAAAGGACTCATGTGCAAAACATTAACTAAATCAATCTAATTTTTATTGATATTTATCAATTATAATATATGTTTGTAGTTAAATTATTTTATATACTAGATAAGTTATTATTAAGAATCATTTAAAAATAATATATTTTATATACTAATTTATTTGAAAACAAAATAAAAAAAATGTTTGAAAAAATGTGAAATGCTAATGAAACTATTTTTATATATATTATTATAAGAATAAAGATTTTTTCTTATGCTTTTGCACGATTCAGCTTTTATATAGATAACTGTTAGGAAAAATGTTATTCCAACTCTCTGGTTCATATATCATAATCTGAAAAATATTTTAAGGTCTGTAAAAAAGAGCAGTGCCATAATGAATAGCACGATTATAAATCCTGAATATTACAATTGTATTTTTTTATTATTAAATACTTTGAAAACAGCAGCGCAAATTTGTAAATAAATCGTATGGAAATATTTTGTTTTATTTAAAAATATTGTTAAATTTTCATTTTTTTTTCAAAGTAAAATAATTAGTATTAAGGATTTTTAAAAATTGTTTACCTTTGAAAACTTTATTTTTTTATTTTGTAAAAAAAAAAAAATCAAAATTGGAAATGATGAAAACTGTTTACTAAATTAACTTTCATTTTTCTCAATCATGAAAAATCTGTAAGAAAGTAATATACAACAATGATAACTTTCATTTCAGCCAATTTAAATTTATCGGTTAATAAGAATTCAGTAAACGTAAAGAAATATTCGCATTATAATGAAACAAACCGACATGAATAATGAGGATAATGTAATGTTACCCAATCTGCAGGCATCGCTGTCTATAGCCTTATCCGTTAAGCTACCAGGGCGATGTGAATAAGTTATAAAAAGAAGAAATGTTAAAAAGGTGTGTCAAAAGAAGTAAGTTAATTGAGTTGTAATAACTCAGTTTCTATTTAAGCAATCGACATCATGTGGAAAAGCATTTTCTGAACAACTATTTTATGTTTGTCAGGTCACTTTGTTAAGATCTCTTGAACAGAAGCTGAGATTAGCAATATTTAATCAACTGTTCAATTTTGCGAAAGTACGATTACTTAAACTTGAGTACGTCATCGCTCATTTACGACGTAATTGTACTCAAAGCAAAACGATTACGTTCATGTACTCATTTTAAGCACCATTTTTTACAATGTTCTAAAAATATAGAAGGATCAGTAATACGAAACAAAGCCATATACTTTTCATTTAAATAACAAGAAATACACACCTTGAAGATGCAATAAGTTTCTACTTTACAGTTCGTTAAGTTATGTACGATGTTTTCATGAATGGAAAGATCTAGGAGTCACTATATTTTTAGAAAGTCAGCGATATGAGGCGATTTTATTTCTGACAAACCTGCTCAGCGCTTCCAAGGTTATAAATAACACCACTCCTTTTACCTCCGCACAGTTGTGGGCGAATTTTTATATCAGTATGCAAAATAATGTTGGATGAAGTCCTGAATTCGTTAAATACTGAGACATTTCAAATTCAGGAAGTTTACTTTTAAAACAATTTTTCCAAGTCCCGTGTGTCTGAATAAAACCGTTTTTTTTTATGTTAATAACATTAAAAAATTAAAATAATAATGATACGTATATCTCATCGTGTATATTCAATTGGGTGAATTAGACTTTTTTCGATAACTTTCATTTTCCAAAATGTTAATAAAATAATAAAACATAAATGTAAATAAAAATATATTTTTTTGTAAAAAATTATAAAATAAATATTTAATATAAATTGACAATAAAATGCTTCAATCAAATGGGATAAATTTTAATTCCATAAAGCCATGTAAATTTATGAAAAAGTTGAAAATTTTAATAAATTAATTTTTTTTTAAAATTTGAACATAAATTGAATTTAACTATAGCTTGTGTATTTCCTAGATGAAATTACGTTGTCATTGAAAAGAGGTTGAATAAGCTGATAAAATGTTTTTGAGGAAATCATATAAAAAATAATAATAATAATAAAAAAAAATAATAATAATAAAGAAAGGTTTCTGTTCCTAACGTCACTATTCAATAATTATACTTAAAATTGTTTTAGCTCATCCGTTTCTTCATATATATTTTCAATAGTTATGCTTCATTTAAAAAAAATATGTACTCATTTTAAGTGTATTGAAGGCATAAATTTTAATACCAACTTTTTTGAATTTTATAAGTAAAATGATAATGTCAGTAAGACAAGCCACATTTGTTTCGCAAATTTCCTTTGATACTCATTTATGGATAACTTAATAAATCTTAGATACTGCGCGAACAGAATCCGGGATGTTTGCATGGAATGTGTAGATGCTGTACAATTAAACCGCATTTACCATTTAAGAGAAGAAAAATATTTGCAAACTTTAGATATATGTTTTTCAGGGCTCAAAATAGGCCACGGCAATACTGCGAGATACTTTACAATTACCGCGATAATTAACGGTTCTCACGGTAAACATTGCTGCGAGTATTTGCAAAGTGAATTCCCCCTCCTCCCCTGTTTCTTTAAATGAAAGCACTCTATGTACCTTAATCAGAAGAAGCGCAACTGGCCCTCCATTTTCTGATTTGAAGGTTCAGAAGCATCAAGCATTTAAGAAATGGTTCTCTAATGTAATAGTAGACCTTGCTTATAAATAATGTGTGTCTGTATTCTGCAATATATTTATGTATTTTTTAATTATACTTATGTATTATATGTATTACTTATGTATTATACTATATATTTATGTATTATACTATATACTTATGTATTATATTATATACTTATGTATATACTTATGTATTATATTATATACTTATCTATATACTTATGTATTATATGTATTTTTAAAAGAAAATATGATGTATTAAAATTCAAGCATTTTTTTTTCTACCATTTATTGTTTTGCTTCCTGCAAATTATATAGTTCTCAAATTAAGTTAGACAAGTTTTTTTTATTATTTATTTGTTCAATTGCTTTAAAATTCATAAAAAAGTAACTGACATTTACAGATCAGTGAATCGGTTTTAGTTTGAGTTTTGTCGTGAGCTTAATGGTTTTTGGTGAGAGTTTATAAAAGCTTACAACACTGTTTGATGCCAGTTTTAAAATGTTATTTCGAGCCCTGATATATTCACTAGGTCAAATCGTGCCATATACGTCATAAAGGTTATCTAATTATTCCGTAGCACAACTGACAATTGTAAATGTAACCATAATCATATTATGTATATGCAATTTCTTATATTTGAGTAGTGCTTATTATGAAAAAAATGTATTAGAAGGGTATATAAATGTTATTTTGATGTATTTTTCCGTTTGACTTCAGGGGGATTGTTCGACACCACTGATTTGGAGCAGGAATTGGCGTTCCGCGTAGCTGTCAACTTCTTCAACGAGAACGGGGAATCGAAGGAAAAACCGAGAATAATTGCACAGATTGAAAGGATTGAAAGTGGGGACATTTATGATGCCACAAAGAAGGGTGAGACAGTGTTACATCAACTAATATTAAGGGATACCAAGCCCTAAATTCCGAAAAAATTGCTAATTTGTTTTAATTTAAAAGTGAAGACTTTTATGATGCCACAAAGAAAGGTGAGACAGTATTACATTACATATTATTAAGGGAGACCAAGCCCTAAATTCCGAAAAAATTGCTAATTTGTTTTAATTTAAAAGTGAAGACTTTTATGATGCCACAAAGAAAGGTGAGACAGTATTACATTACATATTATTAAGGGAGACCAAGCCCCAAATTTTGAAATAATTGCAATTTTTTTAAATTTAAAAATGGAGACATTTATGATGCCACAAAGAAGGGTGAGACAGTGTTACATCAACTAATATTAAGGGAGACCAAGCCCCAAATTCCGAAAAAATTGCTAATTTGTTTTAATTTAAAAGTGAAGACTTTTATGATGCCACAAAGAAAGGTGAGACAGTATTACATTACATATTATTAAGGGAGACCAAGCCCCAAATTTTGAAATAATTGCAATTTTTTTAAATTTAAAAATGGAGACATTTATGATGCCACAAAGAAGGGTGAGACAGTATTACATCAACTAATTTTAAGGGAGACCAAGCCCCAAATTCCGAAAAAATTGCTAAATTTTTTTTTTCATGAAACGATACATGATGAAGAAGGTGTGTAAAAAATTTCAAAACAGTAAAAGGAACAGAATATATGTTTTTTTAGATGTTTATATACCATTTATCATCTTTCTACATACTTTTCGTCTGCACCAATCGTCATTTACTAAAATTTTTTTTAGGTTTTGGTCACGTTTATAATGCTACGGCTTTGTGAAAAATTAACTTAAAACTAAACTGTTAATAGTTTTTGAAGCTCTAATATTTATTTTATGAACGTATGAATGGCTTTTTTTTAAAAATTAAGTTATAAATTATATTTTTACGAATTATTAAACATAAATATGTGAATATTTTTTAGACTGTGAACTTAAAGTGAGTTTTTGAAAACAATTAAAACCCAATTCTGCAAAAGTTTATTCATAGTCTGTAGTTTATACTTCGACGTTATTTTATCACTTACATTTTTTTTTAAATATTAGAAACTGAAGGAGGGGTGGTGTTTTTATAAAGGTCTATTTAAGCTTAAAAAACGCAAAAAATAACAAAAATAAATTTAAAAATATATTTTTGTTTTTGATTAGAGTTCAGAAAAAGATGTTATAAAAACATTAGAAAAAATGATATTTCTGAATTAATTAAAGTTATCCTAAAACGTTAAATATAATATCTGACTAAAAATTGTATGTTCATTAGCATGGCAATTTTCAAGTTAACATGAAATATTTTTTTTGCATTTAATAAAAACATATAATTTTTTAATTAATCGCAATTAAAATTGAATGAATCGCAATTAAAATTGAGTGAATCGCAATTAAAATTGAATTAATCGCAATTAAAATCGAATGAATCACAATTAAAATTGAATCAATCACAATTAAAATTGAATCAATCGCAATTAAAATGGAATTAATCACAATTAAAATTGAATGCATCGCAATTAAAATTGAATGAATCGCAATTAAAATTGAATGAATCGCCATTAAAATTTAATCGCAATTTGATAATACAAAGACAACAGAGCGAGTTAAAACTAATAAACTGCAGTAAAGATTATGAAAGGTATCCATTTCTTTTTCCATATCATGCATTAATACAGGATCCCAACTGTTTAATGAAGTCAAAAAACAGTTAGGATCCAGAATTTAGTCGGAATATGAATTGAAATAATAAAATGTCTAATAAATCTGAAATATGATAACATAAAAATAGCCAATGAGCATTGTATATTAGAGAATTAGAAACATATTAATAAACATAAAAAAAATGAAGATCAATAAAGAAAATAATAATAATTTGAAACTTAATTTGAACCTCTTCGTTTCAAAACTATATATATGCATATAAGAAACATTCATTCGAAAACTAAAAATACAATTCTAGTAAAGCGGAAACACGTGCCTCATTCTTTTTAGAAAATATGTTCCACACATGTGCTACTATACAAATCTGAAATTAATTTTGATTTCCCAGAACATTTAAGATTAGAAAGTATAAAGTTAAGCTTCCTTTTCCAGTGAAAATAAAAAAAAACATTTCAAACTACACTGTTTTGAATTTCATAAGCTTACCTAAAATAAATTCAAAGGAAAATGCTAAATGGGAATCCCTTTAAACAACACATTAAAAAGCGAAAACATGACAACCCAAAATAATAATGATAAAAAAAACTTTAAAAAAAAATTAAACTAAATATATTTGCTGCAGAAAACTCTGCCAAGTAGAGTACGTGATCCAGCTTTATGAAAGAAACATGAAAATTCGAACAAAAAATGGAATGAAAAAAAAAGTGAAAATAAGTGAAGAAGAAAAGTTGATGAAGAGCCACGAATAAAAAAATGGAGCTCTTACGGTACCAGAAAAGCCGTTTGAGACGTGTTATCTTAGCTGATGAAATGGCAAATGGGTTTTCTATTTTAGAACCTCTTTAAGAACGAATACATTAACGATTTCGCGATTCCTCGATTATAGTAATGGAATAAAGTATTGGTAATATTTTAAATAGTCTAAGTTCGGAGAGACCGCACAGCTATTATTTTCAGGGGGTAATTCTATTGATAAAGAACTGTGTCAATGAAAGTTTTATTTATTAAAACTCGTATTCATTCCCTTACATGCTAGAGTATTCATGATGATATTAATACCGGATAAAATTCATAATAAAAAATTACCAGGCGTCTCTAAAAACTCATATTCATTCCCTTACATGCTAGAGTATTCATGATGATATTAATACCGGATAAAATTAATAATAAAAAATTACCAGGCGTCTCTAAAAACTCATATTCATTCCCTTACATGCTAGAGTATTCATGATGATATTAATACCGGATAAAATTCATAATAAAAAATTACCAGGCGTCTCTAAAAACTCATATTCATTCCCTTACATGCTAGAGTATTCATGATGATATTAATACCGGATAAAATTAATAATAAAAAATTACCAGGCGTCTCTAAAAACTCATATTCATTCCCTTACATGCTAGAGTATTCATGATGATATTAATACCGGATAAAATTCATAATAAAAAATTACCAGGCGTCTCTAAAAACTCATATTCATTCCCTTACATGCTAGAGTATTCATGATGATATTAATACCGGATAAAATTCATAATAAAAAATTACCAGGCGTCTCTAAAAACTCATATTCATTCCCTTACATGCTAGAGTATTCATGATGATATTAATACCGGATAAAATTCATAATAAAAAATTACCAGGCGTCTCTAAAAACTCATATTCATTCCCTTACATGCTAGAGTATTCATGATGATATTAATACCGGATAAAATTCATAATAAAAAATTACCAGGCGTCTCTAAAAACTCATATTCATTCCCTTACATGCTAGAGTATTCATGATGATATTAATACCGGATAAAATTCATAATAAAAAATTACCAGGCGTCTCTAAAAACTCATATTCATTCCCTTACATGCTAGAGTATTCATGATGATATTAATACCGGATAAAATTCATAATAAAAAATTACCAGGCGTCTCTAAAAACTCATATTCATTCCCTTACATGCTAAAGTATTCATGATGATATTAATACCGGATAAAATTCATAATAAAAAATTACCAGGCGTCTCTAAAAACTCATATTCATTCCCTTACATGCTAGAGTATTCATGATGATATTAATACCGGATAAAATTCATAATAAAAAATTACCAGGCGTCTCTAAAAACTCATATTCATTCCCTTACATGCTAGAGTATTCATGATGATATTAATACCGGATGAAATTCATAATAAAAAAGTACCAAGAGTCTCCAAAAACCGATTTGCTTTTATTTTTTTATATTCATATATAATTGCTGCTGCCTGCTGTTAGGTCCGATTTTGTTTATATATATATATATATGATGCTTCCCACTTTTTTTAACTTATAACATATACTGCTTATATTACCCATAATCAGTTTACTCTCGGCACTATCTTTAATTTGTATTCTCGATGTAAATACTATTTTTATTTTGTATTTCATTAGTTACATATTTCAAAAAACCTTTTAGAAGTATATTTTATATTTTTTTCAAAATCTAAATACTTAAATTTTTTTTTGATTAAATGTTTACACATATTCTTTTTTGCTGGTCTGCTTGCTTGTTTTTATAATTTCAATTTGAAGATAACTAGTTCCTTCAAAGGAGACTTGATACCCCAAAATCGATGAAAATGACAATTATTTATTGGTTTAAAATAATGTTTAAACCCCCACAGCATATTTTAGCAAAGTTTTTAAACGATTAGATAAATATTAGTCATATTATAAACTATTTTTTTGAATTTTTATCGTATGTACCACATTCAATACTGAAATCTTTTAAATTGATTTATCTCAGCCAGCTGTTTTTATGAACATACACCTACTTAAAATGCAAAAACTCAAAGAATTATTTATAAATCAGCATGGAATTTTTTTACATGAATATAAATGCATATGGAATAGAATTAGAATATTATTAAAAACAATGTTCTTAAAAATTAAAATGTTTAGAAATTAGAGTTTTTGGGAAAATATGATTGGGTTTTAAATTATTATTTTTTTCTCCTAAACTAAACTGCTTATACAAAATACGATTCCTAAAGTTATTAAGCATAAGTCAATACTTCAAAAAAAATAATCAATTCGATGAAAAAAAAATTGGAGAAAGAAGAATGTTTTTTAATAATGTCTTACATCTTCGAAAAATTTATCAAACATTTACAAATTTGTTCTTCTAAATGTTATGCCTTGAATAATTTACATTTAATCATTACTAAATATAATTTTTTTATCTTAAATTATAGAAAAATAATTTTTGGGGTACCAAGACAAAATCAATTCGATGAAAATAAAATAAAATCTGAAAAAGAAGTGTTTTGAATAATGCCTTACATCTTCGAAATATGTAACAAAAAAATTACAAATTTATTCTTCTAAATGTTATTTTCTGTATAATTTACATCTAACCATTACAAAAATATATTTTTTAATCTTAAAGTATAGGAAATAATTTTAAGAGTACCAAAACAAGAAAAATCAATTCGATAAAAAAAAAATCTGAAAAAGAAGAAGTGTTTTGAGTAATGCCTTACATCTTCAAAAAACTCAACACAAATTTACAAAATTGTTCTTCTAAATGTTATTTCTTGAATAATTTCAATCTAACCATCACAAAAATATTTATTTTTTATCTCAAATTATATAAAATAATTTAAATAAGATACCAAGTTCCCATAACTTCACTTTAACAAGAAAACAATTTGTTTCTTGTAACCTATTCCTTGACTTTCCAGTATGCAGTCTCCTTGAGAAAGGCGTGGCGGGAATCTTCGGACCCCTGGACCACCTTACCAGCCTTCACGTGGGGTCCATATGCGACGAAGTGGACGTCCCCCACATCGAGACCCGCTGGGACCACAGGCGCCAGCGGAACGACCTCTCCATCAACCTGCACCCCTCGCCCAGCGTACTAGGGGAGTCCTACGTTGCCATGGTCAAGCACCTGGGATGGAAGAACTTCACCCTCATCTATGAAGGCAACCAAGGTAAGGGTTAATATCCTATTGTGTACCTACCCTCAAGTATGAATGGACTGTAGTAGAGCGACTATGACGTCATCATCGTGATGCAAACATCTCAGACCTGATGGCACCAGACACGTGACTTCCTTTTAAAATTTATGAATGAAAAAACGTTCGCGATTGACTTGTGATTTGGAAATAATAGTAAATGTGTTACTTCATGAAGTACAGGATTTTTTTTATGAATGAACTAGAAAAAGTTTATGAATGGATTACTCAGTAAACCACGTGTCTAAGGCCATATATGCTGGCCTCACTTTGATGTTAGCGTGATTATAACCTTATGATTTCTCTACTATGAGGGATCCATGCTCGAAGGTATCTACATTGTAAACAATAAGTACTTACAAATGAGCATCTAAACCTGCTTGTTTATCTTTAAGTATAACTGCATCGTAAACGGGCGTCAAACACAAACATACTCAATGGACTCAAACATACTCAAATGGAAGTAACCGTATATACTTTCTTTAAAGGGTTAATCATTGTAATAAAAGGTACTTAAAAGTGAGTACCTGAACAGTGATGACGTATTCAAATTTAAGTAATCGTACTCTCTCAAAAATGAGCAGTGTGATTTAATATTGCTAATCTCAGTTTCTGTTGAAGCGATCTTGATGAAATCTGACGAACATAAAATAGTTGTTCATAAGATGGTTTTCCAGATTATTTGATGTCGATTGCTTAAATGGAAACTGAATAATTACAACTCAATTATTTTACTTCCAATTCTTTTGGAATATCTTTTTTTAACATTTCGTCTGTAACTTCTTAATGTCGCCCTGGTTGTTTAACGGATAAGGCACTGGGTTGCGATGCAGAGGATCTGTGTTCGATTCCCGGTAAGACTTGGTTTGAAACTGAATAATTACAACTCAATTATTTTACTTCCAATTCTTTTGGAATATCTTTTTTTAACATTTCGTCTGTAACTTCTTAATGTCGCCCTGGTTGTTTAACGGATAAGGCACTGGGTTGCGATGCAGAGGATCTGTGTTCGATTCCCGGTAAGACTTGGTTTGTAATTGTCGGTATTTATTGGAAGTAATTTATGAAAGCAAGCATCTACAAATTTTTGTGAACGTCTTTTTCAAAATTGAAACTGTTGTATTCGGCGCCACGATAAGCATCGAGTGCAATACAAAATGAGTACAATTTATTTATTTTCAAGTACCAATTTTTAACAGTGTACAGTAAAACATTAATTGAACCAATCATTCAATATTATTAAAAAATATTTTGTACGAATATGAATATTTTTACATTATGAGACCAGTATGTTACCTTTTTATTTCTACGCTTTATATATTTTATTGCTTGATTTTTTTCTTACTGTAAACCTGCATTAAATTTCATTGACTTTTAATTAAATTATTATTAAAAGATTTTTATATTGAAACAAATTTATTTTTACTTAATTTTTTTTGAGAGAATGCAAACGTGATTTCCTTATTTTTTTTGTGCAATCAAATAAGTTAAGAATTTTTCAAGTAATTATGCTCATATATAAAAAATAGAAAAATGTTGTAAAAACACATATTAATAATGTAAAAAAAGTATTTTATGAGTACCGAATTTAATTTTTTTTACCTATCGTTGTTTTTCTTTTTCCAAATAATTCACTTGATAAAACACATTTTACTTTTCATATTTTTTTTATAGTAGTAAGATTATTTAAGTGTTTTAATTAAGAAAAGAAATATTTCTTTTTTTGATCCATAAGAAAATAAAATCAATAAAGTTCCAGTAGTATTTTTTATATGTAAAAGAATAAAAAAATAGTCGTATCTAAAAACTTATATATTATAAAATTCCCTACTTTTTATAGGGATACATGCACCAAATATGATATTCAAAAACCAAAGGGGACTTTTTATGTAACATTTGATTCCGGTGTAGGGATAAAATTCCCCATTCCTCTCCGAAAGTAGAGCCGAATTTTAAACGTATTTTTAGTCTTTGAAATTACACGCACGACCTCAACTCAAGTAGAATAAAACCGAGTCCTATTCGAAATTCTCGAAGCATAAAAGGAATCTTTTCAAAAAATGTTTTATTATTATTACTATTATGACTCCTTTCTTTTGTCCAGGAATAATTCGACTTCACAATTTTCTGAAAGAAGCGGAAGACCAACGTTGGCAAGTCCAGATCTACAACTTGGAAGAAGATGTTCCGTACAGAAAAGTTTTCTGGCAAGTGAAGAAAGAACTCCAGAAGCTGAAGGAAGGAAACCAGAAGATTGTTCTGGACGTGGGTAGAAAAAACATGTTTTCTGCTCTGAAACAAGTAAAATAATGTTTGTTTTAATGACTTTTAAAAAATGTAACATGAATTTCTTTTTGAATTAAGTTTCACATTTCCCCCCTAGGCACAGCAAGTTGGAATGATGACTGAAAATCAGCAATATTTTATAACGAGCCTGGTAAAATGTTGTTAATTATTTATTCATGTGTATGTCGTTTTGAAAATAAAATTTAAAACATGTTTTGATGAGAAATATACCTACTCTAACAAAGGTTTCATTATGACTTTAACTTAAAATTAACTGTAAATGGTATTAGTTTAAATATTTATACAGTATACCTATCATAAAGACAAATTTTTTGTATAATTATTCAATTTTTTTAAGTACTTTTAAGGTTTGAATACAGTTTCGTTTCATAGTTTAATTGTGAAAACCATATTAAATTGTGGTCTCTTGCCAAATACATACACTAAAATCAACTTTATATAATCCATATAACAGAAAGATAACTTATAAGAACTGTATAAAAAGCTATATTGTAGCACATTTATACGTATTTTATTCTTTCATTAATCGTAATTAACAACAGTCTAAAAAATTTAATATTATTTTTTATTTTTAAACAGAAAAATAAATATGTAAAAATAAGAACTATTCAAGAAAGAAAGAAAACGTGATATGAGGGCCAAAATAAAGTTTTTTTTATATAACAAATATAAAAATTCTACAATTTTGGAAGACTTTATAATCTTTTTTAATACTAAAATTTCAAATATGGTCTTATGTTTACGAAAAGAAACTTTTTGGAGGGTGAAAGTACAGGTATTTAAAAGCTAATTATTTTGGGTTATTATAATATAAAAATATTGGAGAAAAAAATGTCAACAGAAAAATTACAGGCATTTACTTAAAAAAGGTCAAAGAATTTTATATTAATTTTGACAACCATTAAATAATTTAAAGGAAATACATTTTTTTATAAAAGAAAAAACTATATTTGTAGTATATCAAAAAAATGAAATAACATATTATAATGGGAGAAAAAGTATTTTACATATTGAACACATGTTTACAAATGAAAATTGAAGTTAAATAAAATTAGTTTTGTAATTTAATTTATTATATATAACTTTTACTCAAGTACTCACTTTCTGAAGAATGTATTTTTTTTATAAAACTAATAACAAGATAAACGTTTTATATTTATAGATTATTGAAGCATGTATTTTTGGTCAACACTTTATATAAAGGAATTTAATTATTAGTAGCTTTTTATTAACATATATTGTCAATAATTAATAATCGAAAATTGTATTTCCATAGGACTTACACACTATGGATTTGCAAGATTTTAAATATGGTATGTGTAACATCACTGGATTCAGGTTAGTACAAGAGTCCAGTAATGAGTATCAGCAGCTAGTTGAAGCAATGGCAAGCGAACCGTATAACTACCAAATAGGTCGGGAGAATGGTTTGAGGGCAAGTATTTACAAATGTATTTTAAGTTTTGTTTTATTTCGCAACGAGTTCATTTTTTACTTAGCCAAACTATTAAGTGTCTGACATTACAATAATCGCATTCGAAAATAAATGTATGTAACCCATCAAAATACAATTAAACAATTAATTATTTTATTTTTAATTGTTAATTATATAAAATTATGTATATTAATATATATTCTTTTAACATACAGATAACATAATGGAAAATACATATTTCTGTTAGATATAATGTTTTTAATAGAATATGGAAAAACTTTATAATAGTTTATAATAATTTGAACTACACAGTCGAAAGCTATTTTAAGGTGTCAGAATTATTTTATTTTTTATTAATTTAATAAAGTTTATCAAAAGTAACTGAAAAAAAATAATTCCATTATTATTTTGTAAAGTTAAATGTTCGTTCGAACATTTGATTTTTAATGTATGCCCGAGGAAGAAGCGATATTAATTCATAAAACGATTATCCATTTAACAAAATATTTAAATTTAATACAAAAGATTTATGAATTATCTATTAATTGCGCAAGCACTTTATTGAAATGTCTTGTAATTTTTTTATATGCACAAACACAGGGAGCCGGTAAATTTGGCAAAGGTAAATTTGGCGACGGTAAATTTGGCGGAATCTTTCAAGGGGTCGTCCATATACTGCATACACACATATATAGGGAAGAAATGTTCTGTTCTGCGTGTTTTTAGTGGATTGTGGATGTATATTGATGGTACGTGACAAGAGGGGGGGGGGGGGGGGAGGGAGGGGAGGGGGGTAAGGATAGCGTGTCAAGAAGGAAAGGGGGGGGGGGGGGGGGGGATGGAGGATGTATTTCGGCTATTTTGTTCGTGGTAATATTGGTTAAAAATTATTTAGTCGAGCCCATGGTTATAATTCTTATTTTGTTATAAGATATGCTTTTAATAGCAAATTAAATCACTATTTACATCTTTCATCAAAATAATAATAAAAAATTGGGTGTAGCAATGTCGGATCACGAACAGAAGAATTTTACGTAAATCGTTATTTTAGCAAATTATACAGACAGAAGAAAGGATTGGTCGCCAACGTAAACCTCGTTAAAATATATTTTTGTCCTTAGTTATTTGTCTCTTAGTATTTGTTTCTTAGTTATATGTCTGATTAAAAGCAAGGTTTTTGGGTCTGATGGATTTATATTGTTAAGATAATTCCTTAACAAAAATATAGTAATTTAAGCACAACTCAACTTGAGTAATGGAATAAATACTTTTTAATATTAATATTGTTTACTAATTGCAATCATTATATTAAAAAACAACGCAAATCGAGTTTAAACAGCTTACTATGTAAAAAACGTTGAAGATAAAATAACAAATAAAGGGGAAAGTGGGGTCTAAATGTTCGGTAATGAATGTATACAGTTTAAATTTTATTTTTGGCCGTATCTAAAAATGTACAAATTTGTCCAAATAATGGACATAATTCCATTATTCTAAAATGATTATACTTCAAATAAATACAAACAGTGGATCCGACCACGTCCGACCTTGGGCACAATTCGTGTTTACCCAAGCCCTATTATGTTTATCGACAATGACTTTTTGACCCTGCAGGACTTTAACTTGAAAACAGCTATTGCATTATTAGTTTATTATTAGTTTATTTATTAGTTTATTATTAGTTTAGTTATTTCTGGTGCAGTGAAATTCGTATTCGTGTAATTGTGAATTAATTTGTGTTCGTATTCGTGCAAACGTGAATTAATTTGTGTTCCTATTCGTAAAAACTATTTTAAACATCTATTAAAAAATTTCATTGTTTTCATTTGCGAGTTTAGTTTTGTTATTTATTGTTTTAAATTCGTTCATACTTTCATTATTCTAATTTACTTTTTCTACTTTTACTTTATTTGTTAATTTTAAATTTTCTTAAATTGTGTTACCTACTTAAAAATGAACAATTTTACGACAAATGAGAATCTTTTCAGTCTGTTGGAAATCCCTTCATCCTTGGACAATGCGGAACTGCTTCTTGATACAATTCCAGAACATGGTACTCATGAACATTCAAGAACATGTTATTAAAGGAAAAACTGAGACTGTTTTGCCTTCACGTGAAAAAAAAATGAGTCTAAGCTTCTTGATAAAATTGGAATAGAAAATTTTAGGGAGATTAATTAATAAAGTGATAGTGAAATGCTTTGACTTCGACACTAAACTGATTGACTGCGGAACTAAACATTGTGTTAAAGATTTTATTTTATTTTCCGCTTGAAAATTTCTATATTTTTTTTATATTATTCGTTAAATATTACTTTAATGTAAATAATTATTTAAATGTTATTAAAACGATAATAGTATGTCATATTATTTTTCTGTTTAATTAAAAGGAAAACACAGGTATTTTTATAACTACAGCATCGAGACTACACATTGTAAATGAGGTACATAGAGTGTACCAAAATTCATTAAAATTTTACCACAGTTACTCTAAAATGTCATGATTATGCGTGCAAAGTTGCAAGCATGTAACTTGATTCTCTTAGAAATAAGAGTCATGTCCATAAAAAAATCAGTTTCGTCCCATTGTGCGACGTAACCGACTTCAAATGGATATTTAAAAAAAGCTTCAGTTAAAATTAAGTGAAATGTTAAAATTTCTGTTTCGAAGTGAAAAACCTTAATATTAAATCGTATCTCTACTTAAAATTTTTGACTTTAATATACATATAAAAGCAAATTCTTTCAGGACAATTTGAAGACTTCGACTAACCGAATTTAGTGACATTTTCGCCAAATTAATTTTTTTTAAAAAAAAATAGTGATAATTTTAGAAATCACTTTAAATTCCCGAAAAAGATTAAGCAAGACAGTTTTTAATCGACTTAAAGCGCGCCAATCAATAGTCAAAGCGCGCCAAAGGAGACCGGTTATCAATTCGACTGTTATGTATATTTTTAATGTATGTTCATAGATTTCTGTTCAAATTAAGATATTTTGAAAAATATATTTCTTGCTGGAAAGGGGATGTCTCACTTGGGCATTTTTCTTTTTAAAAACTTCGGTTAGTTTAACTATCCATAATTTTCAATTAACCGGATCGTTTAAAAAAATATTGTCTGATTTTCGATTTTTTTTTGTAGGATAAAAAAAAATCCACTTTTGCAAAAATTACAAAAGAAAGACGGTTATCTGGCGCTGTTATATCTATCTGGGAATAACGATTAACCAGACTTTTTTTATTAACACAGTTTTTTCGATTTCAAAATATTTTCATTGTTGAATAAAGATTGTACAAAGATCGTTCACTCGGCATTGGCATGGATTTACAATATACGTTTGTTGGAACAATATGTTTTGTTTACCCGACGACATTTATTAAACCGGATCCGGGACGTGGGAAAATGTGAGCAACAACTTAAATTGTTTGACGAAATAACAGGGCGGAAGATTCCTGCTAAATTAAAAACTAAAAAGGGAAAAATGAAATAACCTTTTTTGAAAAAGAAAAACCGACTTTAAGAAAAAAATGCGCTAAAAAGTATAAAATATTTTTTTAATTTTACGTACAATTTGAAAAAAAATTGAATGATTTAATATTAATTTTATACTTACTACAACTTTTTGAAGTTGTTGCTAATTTGCAAAAACCATACCTTAATTTTAACGCCGATTTCATAACGTTGAAATAAGTATAAAACTAATGTTAAATAATTCTATTTGTACGTAAAATTTTGAAAAAAAATTATACTTTTTATCGAATTTTTTTTAAAGTCGGTTTTCCTTTTTTAAAAAAGATTATTTTTCTCCAGACTACTTATAATGAAGCTCTTCCCATCCGATGAGCCATCTCCTTAACGATGTTGTCTAATCATTAGCGGCCTTTTTTGAAGTACTATACAAAATTATCTTGAGGGGCGAAACCTGTTGACCATCAGCCATCTGGGCCTGATTCCCCCCCGTGGACATGACTGGACTAATGGCGCCAGCAACGACATTTTAGAGAGCCGTGGGATAAGTTTGTGTAAACTAAAACCTCATTTCCTTTGGTTATTAGAATAAGCATGAATGGTGCATCAATTTTTGTTAATTTCGAATTAATTACCATCAATTAGGGATATAAACATATCAGTTCTCCATTTATATAAAAAATTATATTTTGTTAAATTTTCTTTTTAAGTTAATGGTTATGGCTTGACCAAAACCGTATTTTTTTCACACTCATAATTTAAGAAAAGAATAAGATAGTTACAAAAACGATTGAAATGTTTCTATTAGTTCACTCTTTTGCTAAGCTAAAAGTCTAGAATCTGAAATGAATCATCTTTAAAATCAGATATGTGGGGTATCAGGATAGAAATACTATGCTACGCTTGTATAGAAGATACATTCCGACTCTATAACTCCGTGAAAAAAACAACGATTGATAAAAATTCGGTATTGTTCGATGCGAAATTATTTAAAAATAAAACAAGTACTCGTGTCGAGTGAATCCGTGGCATCAAACGCAACAATTTACTTTTAATCAGTCTTTTGACGAGGTTTACGTTGGCGAACAATCTTCACTTCTGTCTGTGTATAATTTGCTAAAATGACGTTTCACGTAAAATTATTATGTAAGTGATCCGACATTGCTACACCCAATTTTTTATTATTTTGATGAAAGATGTAAATAGCGATTTAATTTGCCATTAAAACACATCTTATAACAAAATAAGAATTATAACCATGGGCTCGAATAAATAATTTTTAACCAATATTACCACGAACAAAATAGCAGAAATACAAAATACATCCTCCATTCCCGCCCCCCCCCCCCTTTCGTTTTTGACAAGCTAACCCCTGCCCCCCCCCTCATGTCTCGTACCATCGACATACATCTACAATCCACTAAAAGCTACATAAAACCACGCAGAACAGAACATTTCTTTCCTATATGTGTGTGTGCAATATATGGACGACCCCTCGTAAGATTCCGCCAAATTTACCGTCGCCAAATTTACCTTTGCCAAATTTACCTACATCCACAAACACAGTATATTTAGACGACTTACACAGCGATCATATTCTGTGTTAATATGTATTACACTTTCTTACCGTATTTTGTAAAGCTTCTTAATTTTAATACAAATTATTGTTTGCTTGCAAACTGGTAAGTTAATCTTATGCACACACTTAAATATTTTAAACCTTCTTCAAACTACATATTCAACCTAAGAAATATACGTTTTTGAAAGATTTGCATGTTCTTTCTGTATTTTGTAGAGCTTCTTAGTTCTAATACTAATTATCGTTTGGTATCGTTCTTGCAAAGTGGTAGGGTAATTTTATGCACACACTTAAATATTGTAAACCATTTTCGAAATATATATAAAATGTAAGATATATAAATTTTCGAAAGATTTGCATGTTCTTTCTGTATTTTGTAGAGCTTCTTAGTTCTAATACTAATTATCTTTTGGTATCGTTCTTGCAAAGTGGTAGGGTACTTTTATGAATTTTATGCACACACTTAAATATTGTAAACTATTTTCGAAATATATATAAAACCTAAGACATATAAATTTTCGAAAGATTTGCATGTTCTTTCTGTATTTTGTAAAGCTTCTTAATTCCAATACTAATTATCGTTTGGTTACTTCTTGCAAACTGGTAGTTTAATCTTATGCGCACACTTAAATATTTAAAACCTTCTTCGAAATATATATAAAACTAAAAAAATATTAATTTTGGATTTACTTTAAAAAAATTAATAATTCTTAAGTTCTATACATAGTTAGAAGAAGGTTTAAAGTATTTAAATGTATACTTAAGATTAACTAAACCAGTTTGCAAGAAGTTACCAAACAATAATTGGTGTTAAAATTAAGAAGATCTACAAAATACAGAAAGAACATGCATTACAGACGAAAACAGAATATGAATACAATGTAAGTTCAATAGATTTTTCCAAGATCTAACGAACACCCGGTGGCTTTGAAGTCACTTAGATGTCACCATAGCCCATTCTTAGTATCTCTTTATTCGATTCGTTGTAGACAGAAACAGCATTGATGTTCGATGCCGTCCGTATGTTCATTCTGGCCCTCCAGGAACTCGACGAAGGAAAGGACGTGCACAAGTTCCCCTCTATCTCTTGCAGCAGTGGAATTGCAAAAGGAACCGATGGAACCAGTCTCATCAACTACATGAAATCGGTGATTCCTTTGACTCGTTTATTTTATTGTTCTCTTATATATCACATTGTGTCTGTTAAATCCAGTTCGAATTATATTACTATTGAAAAGTTACGAATTCTATTCCATTGAAAAGTTACGAATTCTATTCAATTGAAAAGTTACGAATTCTATTCTATTGAAAAGTTACGAATTCTATTCTATTGAAAAGTTACGAATTCTATTCTATTGAAAAGTTACGAATTCTATTCTATTGAAAAGTTACGAATTCTATTCTATTGAAAAGTTACGAATTCTATTCTATTGAAAAGTTACGAATTCTATTCTATTGAAAAGTTACGAATTCTATTCTATTGAAAAGTTACGAATTCTATTCTATTGAAAAGTTACGAATTCTATTCTATTGAAAAGTTACGAATTCTATTCTATTGAAAAGTTACGAATTCTATCCTATTAAAAAGTAAGTTGTATTTTGTGTAAGTAGGTTCGCGTTCGTACTTTTTGTGAAACTTTTAATTCTGGATACTAATAAAATTCGTTTTTTTAGTGTTTGAAAAGACATTTTACAAGAATAAACTGTAGCTTAAATACAATACTGTTTACAAACTTGTAGTATTAAAAAATGCTTCACGCAAGAGCTATTTTTTATTTTATGTGCGGAACTATTAACTTGATTGAATTATACATTTGAATTGATAACGCACATATACTCAAAGATGATTTTGCTTTTAATTAAAAAAAATAAAACACAAATACTCAAAAACTATTATTTGTTTTAGTTTGTTAAAATTTTAAATATATAATTATGAAATAAAACAAATATTTCAAACTATGTAGCTTTATTTATACAAGTTAACTTAATTTAAACAATTATAATTTTAATACCTGCATATAAACAAGATTTACTTTCACAATAGTTATATATTTTACTCAATTCCAAATACTCATTTTTGAAAGTTTAATATTTTGACTAAGAACCAAATTCTGATAATTTTTAATGGATATTAATAAAATAAAATCAACACTGAAACGAACGAAGCTTGCGCTAAATGGAATTTCTCTATTTCCTTATAGAGTAACATGGTTGGCATAACGGGAATGATCACTTTCAATGGCCAAGGCTTACGTTCCGTGTTCCAGACTGATCTCATGTTATTACAGGAAGAAGGACTTGTCAAGGTGTGTACAAATTGATGCTCGATAAAATAGAATTTAGTAAGTGGTATAAAAATGTTGTGATTTTAGTGCTGTATGCACAACATAAAGGGGGCCATACACCACCTAAAAAATGGTTTACACTTAAATGGTTTACACTTGCCATTTAATGATAAATAAGAGTCTTAATAATTAATAGTAAACACTTGTAAACAATTATTACTAATTATAATTGTTGATATTAAAGATAAGTTATGTCATGTGAAGTATCAATCGAGGTATGCATTTTATTCTACATTAAAATGTAATTATATCAGTAAAATTTTAAAATTAACGACGTTTTTTTTTTTAGATACAAAACACCATTTGTCAATTTATTTATATTGTGTCCAGAAAAAAAAATCGAATATCAGTCTATAAACAGTAGAATAAAATGACCGCAAAAATAGTAGGAATAAATTTTTATATCTTTTTATTGACTGTCTTTCATTTCAAGGCTCAAAACGACTTAGGAGCATCTAAAAGTTGCTGTCGAGAAATGACCGTATTAATGTTGGATACCTTTTGCTTGTTTACTTTTATAGAAATCAAATTTAAAACAGTGGCCTAATGAAGAAAACTATACATAAAATTTAATTACGAAAACAATCAAAGCGCTAAAAATTTTTGTAACATAAATTAGAACCATAAAAAATTAATGGCATGGATAACAAACGGATAACAAATAAATTTAAATTAAAAGGATTTAGGAAAACATAAGGAAATTAATATTTGTATAAGGGGGTTTAATAGTAAACAAATATTCATAAATATTAATATATTTCAAAAGCACCTTGATTTTCCTGATAATGCAGAACTTTCCAGATAACATAGGATCTAAAAATATATATTACTCCATATATGATTGTGTTATATTAATATATGTACTATACAATATACATACATTTGAATATTTGAGCAGTTCATTTAGATTTAATAAAATAAATTCTTAACTATTAATAAAAGTTTGATTTCTTATTAGATTGGTGAAATGTTGCCGGGTCAAGTAATAAATATAACAAGGAATGTGCCAATTGAGAAGCCTTTAGAATTACAAAAATATATCATAACAACTATTGTGGTAAGAAAACTTTATATTAACAATAAAACCGCATTTTATAGTTTAAAATTAATAAATCTATATTAATAAAGCGCTGTGTGGCTGACTGAGACGAACTATGTGGCATAGAACTGCATTATAAACCTTTTGTTTTTTCTTTGCAAAAAAAATATACTTTTATTTAGACATTAATGCTTTGTCTTATTGAAAATACGTAATAAAAGTATGTAAATCGTATTTTTTAGAAATATCTAGTTGATTAAAATGAAACGAAACTTTTTGTGAGAAAGGATCTTATTGGGATCTTGTTTAAATTATGGAAAAAAACTGTGAAAAGAATAGGAGACATATTATATACTAATGCCCATCAGAAAAAATAAATAGAGATAACTGATAAAAAAGCCTTTCCTATTACTTTGTTTATTATAGATAACTTTTCTAGTAAAGCATTATTTTATACGGGGTACTCATTAGGGCAGAAAACGTATGTCTAATTCAGATATCGCACAACTTTTCAGATTTTCCCTTTCTTTTTGGGTTCAAACGTCACGATAACAAATCCTATTTATTGTACATTCGAATTAGATTTTCAATGAATAGAACATAGAAAGAGGCTGCTAATGCATATGTTTTACAGGGGGGAAAATACAAAATAGTGATATAGTCCGTGATCAGGGGATGTTAATAAATGATGATTTTATAAAGCAAAAAAGCTAATTGAATGTTGGGGTATATCAGAAAAAGTGTTTCATCAAAATCTAAGGATATAATCCTGCCATTGTATTTTTGTTTTGGTAAGGCTTCATCTTGAGTATGCTGTATAGTTTTCATCACCATATCTTAAAAAAAGACCTTGATTTGTTTGAGAAAGTTCAGCACGTGGCTACTAAAATGGTCCAAATTATTTCAGGCATGGATTATGGAAAGAGATTAAGAAATTTGAACATGTATACTCTGGAAGAGAGAAGGGTTAGAGGAGATTTTATTAAACAGGGAGATGTCGAGGGTTTAGATTTTAATATGAGTGATAGAACCAGAGATCAAGGGTTACAATTAAACAAATATCATTTTAATCTGGAAGGCAGAAAAAACCCTATTTCTATATTAATGTAATAGATAAATGGTACAACTTGCCAAAGAATATTGTTAATTGTACCTGACTAACGTATTTTAAGACGTTAGATATCCATTGGGGAATAGTTAAGAGATGGAGATGCTAGCTGGATCAACCTTGTTGAGTCTTGAATCTGTTGTTGGTCTTCAATACTTGTATTTGATTATCTTTAGATACAATGCTTTTTCAGTCTTAAGAAAATTGTGTACTAAGCGTCCTTTCCTTCTGTCATCACTCTTCCATCCCTTACAGGGCAACCCTTACGTGATGCTGAAGAATTCTTCCAGAGGTCTCCAGGGAAACGACCGCTTTGAGGGCTTCTGCATAGACCTCATCCAGGAGTTGGCCAAGATCCTGCATTTCCGGTACGAGATCCGGCTCGTCAAGGACAAGGAGTACGGGAAGAGGAAGGCCAACGGAAGGTGGTCCGGCATGATTGGAGAAGTCATGCGAGGAGTGAGTTCATAATGATCCATTAAAAACAATAATATTGTTCAAACCTGCTGACTGATTTCTCAGAATAAAACATTTAGATAACAAACTGGAAAGTTACATTCTATATATCATATGTCAGATGGCTCTACACTGTGCAACAAAAAGGTACTAAAAAATGAGTACCTGAATATACTTGTTTTTCTTTGACTACAATTGCATCGTAAATGGGCGATGACGTACTCAAATTTAAGTAATCGTACTTTCTCAAAAATAATGAGTGTGATTTAATATTTGATAATCTCAGCTTCTGTTCAAGCCATCTTTACAAAGCGACCTGACAAACCTAAAATAGTTGCTCAGAATATGGTTTCCCACATTATTTGATGTCTATTGCTTAAATGGAAACTGAATTATTACAACTGAATTACCCCTTACTTGCCATTCTTCATTTTTTTGCCACGCCTTTTTACATTTCTTATGTTTTAACATTTCTTATGTTTCTAACTTCTTCATGTCGCTCTGGTAGTGCAACGGATATCACCGGATCCGGTAGTACAACGAATAATACCCATATCCTCAGGAACCGCAGTCTAGTACCATGGACTGCGGTGCCTGAGGATAAGGGTATTATTCCGGATAAGTCTTGGTTGTAATTGTTGATATTTATTGAAAGTGATTTATGAAGACTGCCAATGTAGGCAAGCAGCTGCTCTTTTTGTTCATTTTTACTAATTTTACTAATTTTTGAGTACGTCTTTTTTAAAAATGAAACTTATGTATTCGGAGCTATGATATGATAACTATCGAATGTACTCATAAATGAATAAGTTTGACTTATTTTTGAGTACCCATTTTTAACAGTGATTTGTTGTCCTAATATAAGTGTTAATTAAAAATGTATATTTCCTAGTTATGCACTTTTAACCCTTTGCACTCTAAGAACAATTTGCGATTTGTGTTATTTCTATGGAACAGTTATTCCTCTACATTCTTTTCCACAGTTTTTCTTTATACTCTTAAAGGGAAAATAATCCTAATCTGTTTTGTATTTGAAAAGAGAACAAGTTGAAAAAAGATTGATGTTCTAAACACAAGATCATGCTGTTCTCTTTTTTTTTAAAGAACAGGGAACAGAACAGAACACTTTGTGATTTGTGTTCTTTCTATGGAACAGTTATTCCTCTTTACGTTCTTTACCGCATATTTTTTTTATACTCATAAAGAGAAAAAAAAAATCCTAATCTGTTTTGTATTTGAAAAGAGAACAAGTTGCAAAAAAGATTGACGTTCTAAACACAATGCTGTTCTTGTTTATTTTAAAGAACAGGGAAATAAAAGAACTGGTCGTTATGTTGGCGACATTGGAGTGCAAAGAGTTAAGTTACATTGAAAATAACTGAATGGCATGCATGTTACTGGACTTGTTCTAGGAAGCCCACATGGCCGTGGCAGGTCTCAGCATCAACTTTAAACGCGAAAAGGCTGTCGACTTCACCATGCCCTTCATGAACACGGGCATCAGCATCCTGTACAAGAAGCCCACCACCAAGGTCACCTCCCTCTTCTCCTTCCTGTCCCCCTTCTCCACGGAGGTGTGGATCTACCTGATGGGCGCCTATTTCGTGGTGAGCATGGTGTGCTTCCTGGTGGGGAGGCTCACCCCCTACGAGTGGATCAACCCCCACCCCTGCAGACAGGACGATATTGTGGTGGAGAACCTCTTCCACGTGAGGAACAGCTTCTGGCTCATCACGGGGTCTCTCATGCAGCAGGGGTCGGATCTCATTCCCACGTGAGTTTTTTGGAAGAAGAGTATGCAGGCCAATCCATGAAATAAATTACGCTATTAGGGATGTATTGGTTTGTGTCGTGTTAATTGAAAGGGGAATGTAACGTATTATATAGCAATACAAGGTTGCGATAAATGATTAATATTTTTTGTTTCAATCGATTAAAACTAATTAAAATCATAAACGTAGACATTGAAACTGGTTTCATAAAATTAATGAACCATTAATGGGTGAAGGGTTTGGAATAGAGTTAAGTGTATGCTCAGATATTTTCGAATGAGTGCTGATTTGTACTCAAAAACTCTTAAACTTCATCCCCAATTCGATACTATCCGGAGATTACGGCGATTCACTTTTAATTGTTGTGGACATAAAGTTGTCGTTGTTTTGACAGTTAATTATTTATACATAATTTAAATAATGCTCTAATGTAAACGTTTCCATAATGAGCAAAGTTTGAATTTCTCAGGCCCATGGGCACAATACAAGTTTACGACTAGGAGTGGTACGATATAAAAAAGAAAATTAGTCCAACAAAACTAATGAAAATGTAGCTGTTTTCAGTTTCAATGTAAAGTAGCTTTTTCATATATTTTTATCTTTAGTAGGGATAGTTAGAATAAATACAAAAGGGTGCAAAATTATTTCGTTCAAAATTACAGAATTTATTATGTATTTTCAATGTACTTTCAAAGTTAATGTCAAATAACATAAACATTCTTACAACTAAAATATATCTGTTTTATTTCCAGATTCTATGTCTTACTTCAGAACATTATCTATTCAAATAGTTTATTTCATGGTAAATGTATCTTGGGTCAAAGTAACCCCAACCCAGTGGTTACTTGAACATAAATTTCAACAATTTATTATATTATATTAAATATTAAAATTTTGATTTGAGAAAAACCTTAGAAACTCAGAAAAATATCACAAAAGTAGCAAAAATTAGGTTATCAGCATAATTAATGTTTTTAACGTTATCCTTTGGAAAGAAATGTGTAAAACATTTGGACTATTTTGGACCAAGTAGCCCATTTACGGTACTTTGTCACATAGACAATATTGTTTTCGGTCTAGATTAAACTTTAACTTGACGTCCCATTCATGAAAAATATTCGATTTCTTATAGAATGCTACATTTTTGTATATAAGGACTGGTAATGGTTGCAACTCCAAAGTCTCATGAGGTTAGTTTGTGATCTGAAATGCGATATTAATTCCCTTTCCGTTCGCAGTGCCTTCTCGACGAGGACCGCTGCCAGCTACTGGAATTTCTTCACCCTCATCATGGTGTCTTCGTACACGGCCAACTTGGCAGCCTTCCTCACCGTGGAGAAAGTCGTCTACCCCTTCCACAGCGCCGAGGAGCTCTACAAGCAGAAGAAGATCAAGTATGGGTGCCTCAACAGCGGCACCACGCGAGCATTCTTCGAAGTACGTGGAACGTCGATTATCCATTCCTTTAGTAGTATCGATATGGTTCTTCGGCTATGACACCTAATATCTGTAGAAAGTCTAATACAGTTTCGAAATAAAACAAATTTAATTGAATAATAAAAGTATAACCAGTAACACCTTCAAGTAACTGTTCGAAATGTTTGATTCATGTGCAGGTATTAAAATACACTTGACTTGAAAATAACTAGTGTATATACGGTTACAGTAATACAAAAATATTAAATAATTTTAGGAAAGTATAAAAATATATAACGTATCTCTCATACTGATGATTAAAAATGAAAAATTTACATTGAGATCTATTTATCAATTTTTCCAGATAATCAAGAAATACCAAACTCAAATTTGACTATTTTTTTCACTTGCATGAGTATGTCGTTAATGGTATTGTTGAAATTTTGAAAACAAATATAAATTCTTTTAATAAGGTATTCTGGATTGAAAATTATTATATTTATTTATTTTAATGTATATCATTTTAACTTTATTAGCAAATTTTAAAAACTACTACTGCTATTTAACTATATATTTTTTAAATCGGTTTTCGAGTTATATACATTTAGGCAGAATATAGCAAAAATTACACAATTTTAAATACGTAGTAAAATTCTTTCATAATAAGAAAAATGGATAATAGGAAGTTTTTTTTTTCTGGTTTTTGAATATGTTATATACATATATATAATAAGTTAATCTAAAATATATAAGCTACTACATAATAAAACAATACCTTGATATACAAATAATAAATCTTATTTGTACCCATAAAAATGAAAACGTTTTACACGCATTATATAATATAAATATAATATTGTATAGTGAAAGCAGATCAAATTTTAGAATAATTTTTATATTTTACAGAATTTTACCTCAAATTAGCCTTTTATTGTGTATGATGATTTATATTTAAGGAGATTCTGATTGATTCTGCAATAAAATAACGAAAGAGAAATTATATTTAATAACGTATAAGTATTTAAAATTACACAGATAAAATTAATTTCACATTATTTATGAGACATCAAACCTGAAGCTCTAAATGGATATTATCCCTTGAAGGGTCAAGAAATACAAAAGTAATTTCTTTTATATGTATTACAAACTTTACAGCCAATATTAATATAAATACAAGATTTTTCTTCACAAATCACTTTTTGACCAGGAATCCACCATTCCGACGTATAGGGCCATGTGGAAAGTCATGACCAAAGATCCGGACAGTCTGGTTGAAGACAATGACAAAGGAAAAGAGAGGGTGTATGCTGGCAACTACGCGTATTTAATGGAGGCAGCCACCATCCAGTACATGACTGAAAGAGAGTGCAGCCTCACACAAATAGGAGGGTTGCTGGACAGCAAGGGATACGGAATAGCTACCAGAAAATGTGAGTATATTTAGAGCTGTTTTCTAGAATTGTTCAAAAAATTTGTACAAATTTTTTTTGTTAAAAGTTAGTGTAGTTTGGTTTGGTTAAAAAGCCAAATGTAATTTTTTTAAAAATATAAAACGAATTTTGAGGTCAATATATAGGATTAAATTTTTTTTAATGAAATCCGGAGACTTCAGTGGGGGGTGGAGGAGGAGCTCAAAGTAAAGCATACAATTCTAATTGTTGCCTACCAATGACACTCGTTCATACCGAACACAGATTTTGAGGTTGGTTTGGTTTGGTTTGGTTAATTAACCTCGCACTAGAGCTGTACAGTGGGCTATTGGCGACGGTTCGGGGCCTATCTCGAAGGAAGGACCCGGGAACGATGCCTCGTGTTTTTGAACCATGGTTAGATGACGAGGACAACACCTGAGCTGGTACCCAACGCCTTCAATAGACGTCGGGACTTTGGACCCCGATCAGGTTTATCGTGCACCAGTCCCGTATACACTCCGTTAATTTTTGTGTATGTTCTGGACGACATTCTAGTATTTTGGTAGCGAAGTTGGCAACCCTCCGATCGCATTATCACTACTTTTTACTATTCTTTAGTCTAGTCCGCGCAAAGGCTTAAACCGAGGACCCCTTGGATTCCCAGCTGACGGCCCAATCCACTCGGCCACGGAGGTCTCACAGTTTTTGAGGAAATCTTTGACAAATTGTCCCTTTGCACTGCACACACTATTCACGAAAATGATTTTAACTATTAACTAATCAATTTGGAATTGCAAAACTTGTTGTTCCCTTTAATTTAAGCACACACTCACCACTATCTGTCAATTAGAACTGAAGCTAAACAGGCAAGCGTATGCAAGAAATTTGATTCAACCCTCTCCATTCGTTACAAAGGTTAGAAGGGGAGTAAATTAATGACTAACTTGGTCGACGCGGCTTATTCGCGTCTACACGACGATAGGTCATTTATATATATAGACTGATTCCAGTTGGAGTTATGGGGCTGGCTTTGAAATATCAGCACTTTTTGTGTTTTTAAAGTTTCTGCCGATGGCTATTATATCCAAACCAATTTTAAAGACGTCTTCACATCAGAAATAGCTAAACTTAGACAATGACCTATATTTACTGATTTCTCTTGTAGGCAACAGGGAGTTGTCTTCCTACCTGTCGTCCGGAATCCTGAGGTTGCAGGAAAAGGGTGTCCTGCACACCCTGAGGGAGCGCTGGTGGAAGCAGAAAGGAGGTGGGAAGTGCACTGACAAGCAGTCCGGCAGAGTCCGGGAACTGACCCTCGGACACATGGGCGGGGTGTTCGTCGTCCTCATATTCGGACTCATGGTGGCTGTCCTCATTGCGGTCATGGAGTTCAGGTGGAAGGCTGCGCAGTGGGAGAACCCGAACAAGGTACGCACGTTTTGTATGCTCATATGTACATTTCTCTATAAGTACATTTCTGATTTATTATAAGTACATTTCTGATTTCTTATAAGTACATTTCTGATTTCTTATAAGTACATTTCTGATTTCTTATAAGTACATTTCTGATTTCTTATAAGTACATTTCTGATTTCTTATAAGTACATTTCTGATTTCTTATAAGTAGATTTCTGATTTCTATAAGTACATTTCTCATTTCTATAAGTACATTTCTGATTTCTTATAAGTACATTTCTCATTTCTATAAGTACATTTCTCATTTCTTATAAGTACATTTCTGATTTTTATAAGTACGTTTCTGATTTTTTATAAGTACATTTCTGTTCCATAATGAACAGTTTTGGTACCGATATATTTTTAGGGATTCGTTACTCTGTTTTGAAAATAAATTTGTTTACTAATTTTTATTTTAGGAAATGAAACTATTTGTACTCTTTTTTTTTCTGTACGTCGCTTTGATATAAAAGTTATAAGTTTAAAAGTAAAAAAAAATATTTTATATATATTTTTTATTATTGATTAGATTATTAATATTGAAATAACTATTTCACTTATTCTGTGTGATTTCTTAAATAATTCAATCGATTTTATTTATAATTGCTTTAGGGTTGGTAAAGAGGAGCAAATGTCTCCTACCTCCGATGCTGGAGGGAACACTTTGAGCTAATTATTTTCACAAAATTTAGGGTATTTTTAATTAAGAAGTATCAATTAACATGGCAATTCTCCATTATTTCACAGGAATCATTCTGGGTTCGCATGAAGAAAGAGATCCAGTTCGCTCTACGGTTTCACATCACAACCAAGCCTGTTCCTCAGCTGAGGAAGAACAGGTCGACGGATACTTCGGCTGACAACAGCCGATGTTCCCTCGGCAGCCAGGGCAGCAGCAAATAAAAGCGAGCGAACAGCTTCTCTGCATCTGTACATATAACCACATGGCAACGGTGTTGGCGAAGGGAACGAATGTCGAGCATGACGCAAATAAATATATTTAAATTTAAAAGAGTTTTACGTTTTAATGGACGTTGTTGTGTTCGGCATCGCACATTAGTGGCACAGCCAGGATTGGGTTTCAAAGGAAGACCAAAGATGTGTTTGCCAAAAGAAAAAAAAATTCATTAAGTCACTACCCACATAGCCCGTATTATCTACTGGATATCCCTGTATCGTCTCTGTTATCCATTAGATGTTCTGGAGATCTATTGAACATCAAATGTAAATCCTATCTTTAATTTTTTTTTTTGGAACATATATTAGAGGTCTATGAATAGATGTAATTCTGACGTAGCAATTCTGAATATCTAATGGATGTCCATGTGGTCATATCTTTCGACTTACCGATAATTGACATCCATTAGACATCAAAATTTAGATATTCTATCACTTGCCAGTTGAAAGGTCTTGTTGTTCAAATTCATATTTTAATCAACAAAAATGTACTTAAATTGGTTTTTTGAAAAGGTTAAAAAATTTAGATGGTTAATATATATTAAATGTTCTAAAAGATGCCAAATATACATCCAAATTGAGTCGAAATTTCTAGTCAATTTGGCTATAGATATTTTATGTCACTAAATGACTTGAATATACTGTGTACGCAATATTAATTCTTAATTTAACAACTCTTAATTTAACAACGGAAAAGGAGTGGATGATAATAAAAATAGACGATTATTAGAGCATGAGCATTAGCAGAACTAGAGCATTACACAACTTTTTATATGTGTTAAGTTTTTAAATTACAAAACAGGATAGAAAGTAGCATAATTAAAATAATATGCTAATAAGATTGTTTTTTAATTAAAACGTCATCTAGGAAAATTAGTAATAAAACCATGTAAACAGTTATGGAAACGTCTGATCGTTTGATGCTACAATCCCAATACATTGCCATCAACTTAACCTTCTAGGTAGTTCATAGTCGCATATTATCTGGTATTAATAAAAAATACTGAATTTTTAAATTAATAAAATACCCTATGCTGAAACAATTTTCGAATGTAAAGCATTGGATGAAATTTGGATGAGTAATCTCTATTAAAATAATTGCATTTTTTATTTATATTTAAAAAAAAAAATCATCAAATATAAATTAAAATATTTTCCAGTGAAAATAAGTTTACAACTCTTAAACATTTAATTAACCCATCAAATGGTTAAAAATTGTTCCAGATCGTAAGTTCTCAAATCAAATTCTCGATTCAAACTCTCAAATCAAATTCTCGATTATTGAAAGTGATCTTCACAATTATTGTTTAAAATATAATCAAATAAAAAAATGTTCGGAATATTAGGAATATGGAAGAATATGGAACATGGAATATGGAATTAAGAATATGGAATAAGAAGGTTTTTCTCCAGTAAAAATTAGGTTGGATTCAGTACAATGGATTTAAAATATCATTGTTTTGTCAAAACTCTTTATAGAAACATGAAAAACAATGCAATTTGGAGGTATTTAGGAGTCGGTTTCTTACTATTAAGGGATCTTTTAATCGTATTTTTTTAATAAAATACAAAAACTAACCTTTTTTGAAAAGTCAATAATTTAAGATATTTAATCAGTCTAATTATAAATACAAACAAATTAAAATAAAAGTATGACAATTTTTATATAATGCTCTTCAAATCGTTTTTTTTATTTGAAATTGACTATATGGAGAAGGCGATAGCTTAACAAATTATAAATATATTGAAATTTAACAAATATTTAAATATATCTGAATTGTAATAAATTAAAAGTTTTCCTAACAAAAAAAAAAAAATCAGCGTAAACCCATCATCAAAATTTTGAAATTGAAGGTTTATGCAGGTAAAATGCAATTTTTTTTTAAGATCTATGAAATTAAAGGTTTTTTGTTTGTCTTTCATTAAAAATGTAAAAAACTTTAAAAAATCTGCATAAAAACTTTAATATTTAATCATGAAGAGATAATGCAAATATTTTAAAGGTTTTATGCAGCAAATGCAAAACTTGAATAAAAACTGCAGTTTTTTGAATATTCTTTATAAAACCTTCATTTTCATAATTTAGATGAAGGTTTTATGCTGACTTTTTTGCTGGGTTACGATAAAATATTAACATTTATTATGTGGAATAGAAGAACCTAAAATTAAAATTAACAAAATATTTTAGCGTTGTTTTTCAAAAATGAATTGTACATATTTTGGTGCAAATTATGTTTATGATGTTAAAAGTTGAACAATTAGAAATAATAATATCAATTCAACTTTTTGGTTCAAATGGAAATAGTATTTGTTTTGTTTTGCGCATCGTGCTGCCATCTATCGGAATAAAGTGTTTCTCTAGCTTCGCCTTATTCGAATATATTGTGAGTAGTATATTGAGAATAAACATTGAAGGCACGTTTCTTAGCAGCAATAAAGAAAAAAAAAATACGTTAAGTATTTTTCCGTCGATTTAGATGCATGTTTATATATTGTGCTTTTTAGATATATAAAAATTGCAAGGACACTTTACATATAAAAGGAAAAAGGAAAAACCTCCAAAAGACATTTTTCTCAATTTTTGAACATTTGAATTTAAAATAAAAATAGTTATAAAGTTAAACGCAGATCGCATGGTCCTTTATTTGTGTCTAGAATTTAAACATGTATTGCATTTAAATAAATTAATTTACAAATAAAATATTTTAAAGCTTTTTTAATGAAACCATTTTACATTTTCATATTTTATTGCATTTTTTTGAGGAATTTTCTAAATTAAGTATAAAATAGGAACGATGATTAAAAATAATAATTTGGCAATATATCAAAAATTAAAATGACCCAATTTTTTAAATGCGAATTAAGTAAAACAGTTAATTTAAAAAGTTAATCTATATTATCTTTAATGAATTCTAATTAATATTTTTAACAAAATAGGCTTAGTTTTAATTTAACCATATAAATAATTTATCAAAAAAATATTAAATTGAATATATAAACCCATTTGTAGACATATGTTTCTAGCACAGAGTATTGTGCTTAGTGTTTCTGATAATATTTCGAATAATACTTCCAATATACTTGCATCGATAAAATTTTACCTTTAATTATTTCACATTTGTAAGTATATATACAAAACTTCCTCAAAATAATAATAAAAAAGATGTATTTACGTTTGAAAAAGAAATTGAAACGAATTAAAGGCATTTTTTGTTCTTAAAGTTAATTGTTAAAAGTTGTATTAATATATATTTTTTGTCAATACATTTTCATTGATCTCTGATTGTTATAGGGAAAGTGTATAAAACTGCCTAAAGGGTTTTAAAAGTAATCGAAGAGAATATTACAAAAAATAAAACTAGTTTGTTATCTTTACTTTAATGAAATTTTTTTATATACTGATTCTATTAGGGACATCATAATTAAAATATTTTAACTCTGCGGATGGATAATTATTTGCTGCTTGCATAGACATTAAAAAAAATATTAAATTAATTGGAAGGTTTGTTTAAAATTTTTAACCTTAAAGATGTATTTAAGCATTGCTTACTTCTGAAATAAATGCCAAATATTAAAATATACTTTCTTTAGGTTATATACTTGGCAGAATATTGATTCGATGGCGATTTCTTAGAAGAAAGATTTCGTTTGATAGTTGATGAGTAACTCTGAGAATGTTGGGCTTAAAACCTTTATCGTAAGAATGAACTTAATTTTAAGAGTTTTTATTAAAAAAGGTTTCAAGCTCTTACACCACATATTATATAGAACCTGCACAAATAGGTCACATCCTCCTTATCAAATTTATTAATAGTCTATGGAATGCATGAAACAAATAATTAGAATGATTAATGGAAAATGAGAAGATTTAAATTACTAATATTATTTAAAAAAATTGATTAAGAGATCAATATATGCGCTTAGTTTGAAAGCTTTCAGTAGTAACTAATATTTTTTTCGAAAAAATAACTACAGAAATATAAATTTTATTGTAATATAATTTCTAGTTTCTTGTGTGACTATTTTCCAAAATGTAAGAATGGCCTACGAGCTATCTTTTCCCAAAATTAGCATTGGCATGTAAATAAATTATCATATTAAACAAATCGCTTGAAAAACCGTAATCCTTGAAGTGAAAATCTTTGAATCGTCATACATTTTATTTCTGTAGTAGAGATCCTTTTGATGCCTCTTGCACGCGGCGAATCTTAACGAGTGAGATATCAAAAGAAAGAGAATTTCCTGAAGCAGAACGTTCATCTCTTAAATATAATCGGTTTGTTTAAAAAATGCGTTTAAAAGAATTATTGCTTAAAGAAACCTCTTTAAAAATATCCAAGATCTAGGAAGAACGTGCATTTGCAGCGTTGGCGGTAGCGGTTGGGAATTCGAATCAATAGGTCATGGGCTCGAGTCTTGAAAATGGACTGCATATAGGACACACGTGTATGTAAATACTACACTCTTGCTTCACCATACACTTTATAACTTATTAAAATGGAGATTTAAATTATTCTTTTGTCAATTTTAAACAAATTGCTGTAATCATATAAATTTTATAAAAAACATCAGTTTAAAAATTTTATTTTAAGGTTATATTTTGTTTAAACATTTACAGTATGAGTTTCTGACAATTTAAAAAAGTGGACTTATTTTCGGCAGATACATATAGCATACACGTATATGTATAAACACTACACTCACTTATTCATACTCTTTGTAACTTATTGAAACGGAGATTTAAATCATTCTTTAAAAGAAAATCAATTTTAAACAATTTGTTGTATTCATTTAAATTTTATAAAAATATATATTTAAAAATTTTACTTTAAGGTTATCCTTTCTTTAAATATTTACATTATGAGTTTCTGACATTTTAAAAAAGTGAACTAAGTGGACTTATTTTATTTTCAGAAGATGCATATAGTATACTCATATATGTAAATACTACACTCATTTCTTCATTATCGTTGTAACATATTAAAGTCGAGATTTAAGTTATTCTTTAAAAGAAAGTCATTTTTAAACAATTTGCCGTATTCATATAAATTTTATAAAAATATCTATTTAAAATTTTTCTTTAAGGTAATTCTTTCTTTAAATATTTACAGTATGAGTTTCTGACATTTTAAAAAAGTGGACTTATTTTCAGCAGATACATATTTTTTGTTAGAAAAAACTGTTTTATTATAAATACTTTTTATGCAGAAATAGATAACAGGAGAAAACCGTAGGTGCTTTCTTATTCTGTCTCAAAAATCTTTTACTTAAATATGGGAAGCCACTAGAGATCTTGTTTAAAGACAAAGATTTTCGTTGAGCAAGCCTGACTCGTTTCTCTAACATAGTTGAGATTTCAAGGACAAATATTTTAAATTTTACAAAGCTAAGGTTATTATGGAACAATGAAATGCGACGTAAAGTGCTTATTTTTCAATTCTCAGGAGAATACAATGTCGACAGGGCACGTGAAAATTTAATGTTTTTCCAAATTGAAGTATGTTGAGATATTTTAGGTATTTGCATATTTTATGATTCAGTACATAAGTCTTTACACTTAATTGACTTACCCATATTAAAAATTCATTTTTGGTCGCTATTTCAAGATTTTCTTTACAAAAATTCAAGAAATACTTCAGGTTTATGTAATGCATATAATTTGTACATAATTGTCATTTAAAGTTGTGGGCTGCATAATAATGATGTCACCCTTTCCCCATTCCCCTCCCTCATCTGTTACATGTCATGCTCTCAGAACCAGCAATATCAATGTATCACGTAATGAATTATATACATATACTAGTATTTCAGAAACTAAGAAATAAGTTATAGATGGTGTTTAAAATTTTATTTTACAACTTTTTATGTCAAATGGAGCAATAACTCAGTACATTTGTTCACAACCTCACTTCAAGTCACTTCGTAATCGATTCAAAATGGAAGCAAAACGGTTTATTTTTCGAAAAATTTGTTGTTGTTTTTTCGTTATTTTGTTGAATTGCAAGGTTTTTTTATGCGATGTGTGTGATGTCACTCTTCTCGTAACCCCCCTCCCCTTGTGTCACAAAATGTCACGGATTCATCAACCCCCTCCCCCTGTTTAAGCGTGACATCGATTGTGGACGGCCCTTTATGTATTTATATGTATAATACCCTTCATCATATTTTAGTTTATTTGAACTTTAAAAATTTAGGTGGGAAGCTAGGTCAGTAAAACTAAAGAATAGGGGCATTCCATCAAATTAATTTTTATCGAAAACTTTGGCATGGCATGGAAAGCCTAGGGTTGCTTTTTTAATACCGATATCGATGTCACGTAAACAAGTGGGTGGAGCTAGTTACTGTAGATTAAACCAATGAGAGGCACGGAATGTAAAACTTACGTGCAACTGTCACTTGTCCCAACCACATGGTTGCACTTGCTCCACGTGCAAAAATGACGTAGAAAGTATAACCACGGTTGGCAGTCCTAAACTTTAGTTCAATGCCAATATAAGGTGTATGACTGAAAATTACACATTAAATTTGATAAGAATGCAAAGTTTTGATATTGTAGGTATTTGTACAAAAATATAAAAAAAAATGGCAAACTTTCATGACCTAACTTCCGTTGACCTCTAAAATATAAGTATTAAAAATTAAACGTAATTAAGATAGAAATGGAGAATATTCCAAAAATGTATACAATATCAGTTTTTCACAGAAATGCCAATTTTTTAAAATAATAACTAGCCACATCCATATTTGCCTCGTAGCTGCAATTACACAACTTCACTCTATAATTATATTTTCCTTATTTACTTACAGTTAAAAAATCCGTAATATATAAGTACTTGAATTTACAAAATGTTAAAATACAAATGAATATCTGACACTTTACAGTAAGTTTACAAAATGTTTTACGTACTAAAATGACTAAGTATAATTAAGCAAAATTTGAAAGTACTATGACGATCGTTTGCTATAAATGTGTTCTATTTTCCTGACAGGAACGAGTTAACGAGGTAGAGACCAGGATGTATCAAATTAATTAGCACATTTTACATATTAGTACATGACAAATTAATTAATAGTTTTGGTGGAGTGAAACATTGGACCATTTTCAATTGCGTTTATATTCTGGAACCCATAAGTCTATTATGGTCATATTTCAATTTTAGTCATTTTTACTTATACATAAAAAGTTTAAATGTATTTTCTAAGTAATTCTATAAAAAGTTATGTAATTCGATCTCGTAATACTTTATTTTAAAGTTCTGTATAAATTATTTAATTCTAATATTTGGTAGATGTTTCTCCCTCAAAGTTTCACTTTCTATAATAACAACCCTTTTATATTTTCCATTTTGAAATTATGTTTTTTTATGAGTCTTTTGTGTACAAATTCCATTATTTTTACAATGGATAATATATTTGCATTATTTTGAGAGAGAACCTTAGAACGAAATATATAATTTTTTTCGTTTTGTAAAATATTTAAAATCGTTTGCTTTCGAATGAAAAAAATATATAATTCATCGCACATAATGAACATAAAAAACCACGAAAATAATCAGATGATAAATACACCATATTCTCTGCGAAGAGTTAATAACCTTTTTTTTCCTAAAAAATTCACATTTTCCATTTTCTGAACAACAAAAATTACACTAAGTAATGCCTCAAAAAATTCAATTTCATTACCGTAATTGAGTTTACAAATAATAATCGAATACATTAATATACGGGTAAGAAGTTTGATTAAGGACTTTGAAGTGCATAGCATGACGTAATTGAATTCGGCTTCGTTGTAAGAGATGAGTTGTAGTAAATAATGACTCTTTGACGGAATAATTATATTTTTACTTTCATAACTACATCTGCTTTTCCATATCTAGAAGGAGTAAGTACTGTTTTATTACTCTTAATGATATAAAATCACATTATTCATTGTAATCCAAGTTAACTTAGGGATAAATTAATGAAAAATGGGAATTGTAATGATATAAAAAGTGACATTCTATACTAATTTGCATACACTCGAATGAGCACTTATCAGTTTTTACACTGTTAAAAATAGGTACTTAAATATAAGTAAAATTTACTCATTTTTGAATACATTTGATGTTTATCATAGCTCTGAATATATGTATCATTTTTGAAAAAGACATGTACTCAAAAATGAGTAAAATAAATAAAAAGAGCAATTGCTTGCCTTCAGTGACTGCCTTCATAAATCACTTTCAATAAATATCAACAATTGCATCCAGGAATTACCGTGATTTGAACCATGATGTCGTTCGCACCAAAGTCCAGGGCCTTATCCGTTGTACTACCAGAGCGACGCGAAGAAGTTATAAACGTAAGCAATGATAAAAAACGTGGCAAAAAAATGGGAAATAAGATAATTGAATCGTAATAACTCAGTTTCCATTTAAGAAATCGACATCAAATGATGTGGAAAACCATCTTCTGAACAAATATTTTAAGTTTGCCAGGTCGCTTTGTTAAGCAATATCAAACCATTCTGCTCATTTTTGCAAAAGCACGATTACTTTATTTTGAGTACGTCATCGCTCTTTTACGATGGAATTGTACTCAAGGAAAAACGAGTACGTGCATGTACTCATTTTAAGCATTTTTTTACAGCGTAATCATTGTATCTTAAGGAGAGTCGGTACATTTTATACCTTCAACGTTAAATTGTCGTTTTTCGATGTACCTATTCTCATTCTATTGGTCAGCGGTTCCGTTTTAGCATTTAACCATGGACCCCTAGCTACTACTAAAATGGAATTGTGGACTCCTTTGCTCATGAAAGCCCCTGCGCTTTCTGGGCATGGATACATTTCAATTTTGTTGGAACATGAAAATGAATAGAAGAAAAAATTATAACATTAATTTCCTAATTACTTTTAATTTCAAACATTTTCACACTAAATATAGGGACACAAATTTACCCCAAAAACATTTAGAAAAGATAACACAGCAATCTGCAGCAGTTACTTTTAGTCTCTTACTTGTACATTTGACAATCATTTAAAAATTAAAACTATCTAATACTCACATTTTAGTGTTTCGAAATTCGTTTTTTCGAGCAAGTCTTTTCGAGCAAGTCCGGGGGTTCAAAATTTACTATTTTTCTTTGTGACTCCGCGGACCCTCTAGTAATGACCCCCGGACCCTCTATCATTGCCCCCCCGGACCTCCTATGATTGCCCCCCCCATCGGACCTCCTATTATTGCCCCCCCCCCCTCGGACCTCTTATGATTGACCCCCGGTGTTCCGCGGATTATCAATTGGGGACCACTGCTATAGATACAGGCTTGATATTTTTTGTGCGTAAACTAGAGACACTCCTTAATTTACTAAAGTAAACTTTTAGAGAACAGAAAAACCTTTTGGGTTTTTAAAATATTTTTTTTAATGAAAGTCACTTTAATTGAGTATAATAACCCTTTTTTTAGAAGAATTTTTTTTTTGTACTTAGTAAAATATTTTTATTACTCTATTTAAATTCTTAAAATAAACTCGTAGTAAAAATATGTATATATCGAATTGGAAAAATATAATAATTGAAAGAAACTTAAAATTAAAATGTATCGTTATGATTTCTCTAAAAAGTAACTTGTATCAAAGTTTTTAAAACAAATGTCTGCATTTTTTACTGCAAAGTATTCTTGCGTCACGCAACCACTATTTTCCCGCTTCCCCCATGTCACGTCACTTACTATATACCCCCCCCCCTCCTCCCATGCGTGGGACAATTTACAATTTTGCCTGTAAAGGCAAAGGAATTAATTTGCATGTTGTACAATATTTTCGTCACTTTCTTTAATTCCTTAAAATAAACTCGTTGTAAAAATATGTGTATCAAAATAAATAAAAAATAATTGAAATATGACCTCAAAATAAAATGTAGTCTTGCCTCAAGGAAAACCACTGACGTTATTGTTTTTGGCTTCAAAACATAAATTTTAGTTTTCAGTTTATGTTTTTTTTATGCATATAACTTATAATAATTTCTAAGGAAATTTGCGAATGAAAAGTCCAAGTTTATAGTATGTATGCTTTTAGCGAATAGCCATTTTATTACAGAACATGTTTTTCTATTAAATTTTGTGTGTTTATTCAAAATGAAATTATTTAGTTTTACCTTACTTGGGAGTAATAAAATAAATATTAAAATTGAGAAATCTTTCCCAAAATGAAGATATTGTAGTTTTTGGAATAAATGAAATAAATACTGTGCCTGAAGCGTTTTTTTAAAAAGTTTTGTAACTCCTAACCACATAAAATGTTTTATATTTGTTGAAAGAAAATTTGACTTCAAAGAAACGATGTATGCTAATAAAAATGCGTCAGTTCTTTTCGCAAACGGATTCTGGTAGTTTATGGGTGCGACACTGAATTAGGTTTGGACGATAATTCGATATGTATCAAAATTCCGGAAGTAATAACTCATCACGATTTCGATTTGGTAATTTTAAATTTGGCGATTAATCAATTTGGAGATTAATCAATTTGTCGATTTATCGATTTGACGATTAATCAATTTGGCGATTAATCAATTTGGCAAGTAATCCATTTGAAGATTAATCGATTTGACGATTAATCGATATTTCTGATAAATTTATTTGACGGTTAATCGATTATTAATCGATTATTCAATTTTACGATTTGTCGAGAGTACACTCGGAAGTCCGTAACAGTTAGGATGCTCGGGACAAAAGTGACAAAGTATATTTTTTAATCATAAAAGGGGAAGCAAAATTGTTCTAGTCCTTGATTATAAAGGGAAAAGTACAGTTCCTATAACGGAAGTTTAAGTTATACCCCATGTATTTATTTTTAACTACTGTACTTATGATGACCATAAAATATCGATATATCGGAGATATCTATATACCAACAATATGTACCTATATATCGAAAATATAGATAAATAGGAAATATAAAATAATCAGAAATATCGAATAATCGGAAACTATCAAATAATCGGAAACTATCGAATGCTAAAAAAATATAGAATAATCGGAAAATGTCGAATAATCGGAAAATGTCGAATAATCGGAAGATATCGAATAATCGGAAAATATCGAATGATCGGAAAATATTGGTTATTGATTGGCGATTAATCGCGACGGAAATATGTTCTACACAGTTTGACCGGAACCTACCCTTCTATTAATAGCCCTTTAATTGAATGTTTTATGTGATATTATGGTCCCTTCAAATAGTAAGTAATTATTTGAAGTGTAAGTATTCGCAAATAAGCAAATATTCACAATTCAATTCACGTTTTGTCACATTAAGTTAAGTCATCGAAAAACGTAAATAACTTTTTCCCAATGCATGTACTTCTACACAGATTTGCATGTTAATTTCAATGGGGGAAAGAAGCGTTTTGTATAAATAAAATAGTTTAGTTCAATATAGAAAATCCGAAGTCGAATTCAGTAAAGTAATAATTCCAGTTTTAAAAACTTGGAACAAAGCACGTTTGGAATGTTTGATCCTTATTTATCCTGTACCCTTTAAATTTGAGTCTATTATCAATTTTATACCCAAGTTATTTGCTTTACTAAATACAAAAAAGACAAACACCCTGCAAAATTTAATTTTTTTAAAAAGTTCTTAATTTTCTCTACTGACACTAAATAGAAAATGAGAACGATTCTCTGAAAAAACATCCGATACTTCTGTAAACCCATTAAAGTCAGAAAACTCTCTAAAAAGACAAATGGACTGAGAAAACGTACGAAAGCAAAAAAAAATACCCTAAGCTACAAACACCCCCTTAGTATCGAAACAAACACCTCGTCGTCAATTCTTAACGATCCGGCCCTGGACTGTCCGGCAGCTTGGCAGCCCTAATTGATAGTGCATTGAAGGGCTAATGGAGTTTGATGTTTCTCCATTTATCTCTATCCGGCAACCTCGTCTGCTGAAACTTAGTTTGCGGCTTAACCCCCCGTCGTCCGGCAGCACGGATTTGGAGGCGGGGTCAGAAGGGAGAAGGTCAGGTTATTTTCAGCGCAACCGGACTTTATTGGACTGTTGTTGTTTCAGGCAAGAACAATGTCTTGGAGTTGTGTACACATTCCTTTCTATCAAAAGAAAATGTATGGATTGTAATTTGTCTTTCCATACAAGATACCGTCCATTTATTATGTCACGCTATTTTATATCCTTTTGTAGACCTCTTTTCCCTATGTCACGTCACGATATTATTTTTACAGTTACCAAACTTCTTTAAAATTTCCTTTTTATCAAGAGAAATTGTATGGATCGCGATTTGTCTTTCCAACAAGAGACCGTTCATTTATTTTGTCACTCTATTTTATTTCCTTTTGTAGACCTCTTTTCCCTATGTCACGTCATGATATTTTTTTACAGTTACCAAAATTCTTTAAAATTTCCTTTCTATCAAGAGAAATTGTATGGATTGCGATTTGTCTTTCCGGCAAGAGACCGTTCGTTTATAACGTCACGCTAATTTATATCCTTTTATAGACCCCTTTTCCCTATGTCACGTCACGATGATTTTTTACAGTTACCAAAATTCTTTAAAATTTCCTTTCTATCAAGAGAAAATCTTTGGATTGTGATTTGTCTTTCCATACAAGAGACCGTTCATTTATTCGCCACGCTATTTTATATCCTTTTGTAGACCTCTTTTTCCTATGTCACGTCACGATGATTTTTTACAGTTACCAAAATTAATTAAAATTTCCTTTCTATCAAGAGAAAATGTATGGATTGTGATTTGTCTTTCAATACAAGAGACCGTTCATTTATTCGCCACGCTATTTTATATCCTTTTGTAGACCCCTTTCCCTATCTCACGTCACGATAATTTTTTACAGTTACCAAAATTAGTTAAAATTTCCAGTGTAGGTATTTTATCAAACAACCTACTGGAAAAGATAGTGATTTCTATAAAAAGTGACTTATATCAACGTGAAAGTGATTTCGGCAATTTTTCTGCAAAGATTTGCTACGTCATGCTACCACTGAGATCTCCACCACCACACCACAGTCACCGACAATAAACCTCGAAGGATTGCTTTGTTCATTTCTCGGTATCCGCTAAGAAACCGCCACTGTATATAGGAGACTGGGGCACTTAAAATCTGTAGTATCATATATAGGGGTAACTTTGTGACATCTTTTCCGGTTTTTTATTACTCCTGTTAACAAGTATTAGGCTAAATTTCCAAGACTATGGAAACACATGAACATAACATTCCACTTACTAAATATGAACATGATTTTACTCTAGGACAATTGCATGCAAGTAAACTCTTCCATCGTTGTCCCACCCTTAAGGCTTTGTAACTAATTAACTTAAAACTAAACTGTTAAGGGTTTTTGAAGCTCTAATATTTGTTTTATAAACGTATGAATAGCTTTTTTTAAATTTAGTTATAAATTATTTTTTGGGGAATTATTAAAAATAAGAATTTGAATAATTTGTAGGATTTTAAGTTAAAATAAGTTTTTGAAAACTATTAAAACCCAAATCTGCAAAAGTCTATTCATACTGACTGCGCGCCAAATCTAAACGCATGGCATTGGCTGGAAATTACGAATTACTCGTTGTCCCAAACCTGCAGTCCTAGTCCCAAAGTTACACCGTTATACAGTAGTTCAAACGTTCACACGCCTACATCAAGTGCGTGGGGTGCCATCTCAAGTGTCGTTGTCGTCATTTGACTATGGTACAAAATGTCGAGACAGTGTTCCAGGGTGTTTCCTTTGAATCGATCATCGTTTGTAGCTGTGTGTTTCTAGTGCGATGTCAATTCAAACTAACTATATGTATTGTTAAATTTTTAACGTTGCAATACATTGTGTGGAGAATGTTCAGATTGAAATAACAGGAATGAACGTTACTATTTAAATAAAGCATTAATGATGAAGTTTTTTTAAGTAAAAATAAAGTATTTATTGATGTTTTCGTGTATGGGTGGCTTGGCTGTCAAGTAGTCTAAGTCCAAAAATTCGTGAATTACTTGGCAATATTATCGGGACTTTACTTCTGAATTGATTTTAAAATACCGGTAATAGCTCATACGTTGTTCTAGTGCGACCTTAATTTAAACAAACAAACAAACAAATGCCGGTAATAGTTCATACGTTGTTCTAGTGCGACCTTAATTTAAACAAACAAACAAACAAACAAACAAACAAAAAAGATATACCCTTGAATAATAAAGTTTTACAATTTGACAACAAATTACTTTCTCCATAGACTTTTTGAAAAGTTCAAATGATTCGCATGGAGAATTAATAAAAGATTAAAAAAAAAATTTAAAAAAAGAAAAAAAAGTAGTATTTAGAATTTAATAAATAAATTATTTTCCCACACAAAATAAATATATTTTATTCATTGTTTCTTATAGTCAAACAAAATGAAAAGTTTTGGTGTAAAATCTATTCTTATACTCTTTTCTTCTGAAATAAAGCATAAAAAAATATTTAAATAAGAAGCAAATGTGTTTTAGAAGAAAATTGTGTGTAAACAAAATTTTCCTTTTCAGAAACTGTGCTATTTTCCCGAAAAGTATTTTCTTTGCATTTTCTAACTCCAGGAGATTTTCATTTTCGCTTTAGATTTCAATGTTGAAAGTTCTACTTGTAAAATGGAAAATGATCTTGTAACGTTGTTAAACTGAGAACCGTGTTAAAGAAATTTTATAAAAGAGGAATAACATTTGGATTTCCATCTTTGAAATTGACTTTCTACTGTTTATTTTTGCATTTGGGATTTGAATGTTTGTGAGAAAAGAATTGAAATTAAATATAGAATCTTTGTATAAAAATGAAACATTTATGGTTGAGAGGAAACATAAACATGACTGCATAACATAAAAAACATCAAACATATACAAAACTCAGCTATTGTTAATAGAATAGTATTTTTTTTTTGTAAAAATGAAGAAAAAATACAACAATTTTTAAAGAAAATGTGTTTGTTTTCTGATTGCTAAATAAGTTATATTATAAATTTTAATTTTCAGATAATTTGTTTGTCCACTGAAGAAGGGTTTATAATTTTTTTTAAAATGAACTGTGAATTGTGTGAATGTTTGTGAATGCTGTCTGTTTCGAGGATTAAGCATATAAGGATAACAGAGATAAATTAGTTTAAACCAGGCGAGCAAAGATCTCTTAACTTGCCGATCAAATGAAACGGCTAACTTTACTTTGAGCAGCTATAAACAATAAAAAAATGGCCTTGGAATGTCCAGTTTGTTTATAATATGGGGGTTAGAATTAATAAATATTTCTCTGCATAAATTTTAAAATTAAACTATGTTTTTAAAAATTAGTTACATTTTGTTAGGTACTTACTTTTTTAGGTTTTCTTAATTTGTATTTAAAATAAGTACCTGGACACTTACTCGTTTTTCTATGAGACAATTGCCTCATTAATGAGCGATGATGTACTCAAATTTAAGTAACTGCACTTTCTCAAAAATGAGCAATGGGATTTAATATTGTTAATATCAGCTTCTGTTCAAACTACCATAAGAAAGCGACTTGACAAACTTAAAATAGTTTTATCAGAAGATGGTTTTGCACATTATTTGATAGCGTTTTCTTAAATGGAAACTGAGTTATTACAACTAAATTATTTTACTTCACATTCTTTTGACACACCTTTTTAACATTTCTTCTGTTTAAACTTCTTCACGTTGTCCTAGTAATACAGCATATAAGGCAATGGGCTGCGATCCCTGAGAACCTGGGTTCGATTACCGGTAAGTCTTAGTTGTAGTTGTCGATATTTAGTGAAAGTGATTTTTAAAGGCAACTATGTAGTAGGGTGGAGTGAAAGTATAGGGTAGTAAAAATTTTTCTCTCAGATATCAATATCTAATAGCATGGAAAAGTTGTTACATGGTATACTAAACATACTGCAAAAATTTCATACCTCTAAAGCAAGATCTTGAGGGTCCACAATTAGATTTTGTTTTGTAAAAAAGCTAAATCTTACGTCCATGTTAAACTCCCATAGACAAAATTAAACTGTTTTTTTAAGTGACATAGACTCATTTGTATAAGATTATAACTAAAAAATTACATTATTATGAAAACTTATTATTATGTATTACTTTTAAAATATTCTTCTATTTTGTTTGACCACAATTTTTTTTAAAGTGGAAATATCAGACTTATTAAATAGAAAATGTTTAACAGTGAAAAATTAACAGTAACATATTATAATAATAACTTTGAGATTTAAGAATAATTTTTTTTTATTATATATAAGAAATAACTGGTTATAAAGCAGGATTATTCTTCCTTTGTGTTAAATACTTTCACATTTCCATAGGACTTAATTTTTTACACAGATCAATCCATCTCTGGAATTATATCCACACTTACGTATTAAATTGAAAAAAAAATTCCAAATGTTTAACAGTGAAAAATTAACAGTAACATATTATAATAATAACTTTGAGATTTAAGAAGAAAATTATTTATTATATATAAGAAATAACTGGTTATAAAGCAGGATTATTCTTGCTTTGTGTTAAATAATTTCACATTTCCACAGGACTTAATTTTTTACTCAGATCAATTCATCTCTGGAATTATATCCACACTTATGTATTAAATTGAAAAAAATTCCAAATGTTTAACAGTGAAAAATTAACAGTAACATATTATAATAACTGAGATTTTAAGAAGAAAAAATATATAAGAAGAAATACTCATTATAAAGCAGGGTTAATAATTGTCAAGATCATAAAAATTTTTTCGTTTAGCCATAAATGTTGCTTCCGATTATTTACGTTTAATCCTCACTTTTAAAGTTTCAGTTGTTTTAGTGTTGACATTTCGTATAACCATCTTTCGCAATGTTCTTTGGTCCTCTAAAAAAGGAATCTCATTGAGAGGAACTTTTCTATCTTTGGGACAAGAATACTGAGCTAAAGTTACACCATTTACAAGAACAAATATCAAATAATTTCGTTTCTGCATGTAAACTAAATAATCTAATTTTTAAGAGATAATTTTCTGATCTTGGGCTGTTTCAAGTGCTTCATATAAAAGCAGTGATAAGTTTTCAACATTGTCAATACTCTTGATAGAGTGACTGTTGGAATTGAAGCTTTGCCCCAGACATAAAAAAATGTGTCCACTACTTTATAGCAGCAATGTCAGAAAAATTGGGATCTTTAGAAAATAATGAAGGTTTCAGTGTATTTCTGATGTGAAGGTAGTATTTAAACACCTCTTCATATGTTGGTAAAGTATTATCGTATAAATCGCTTGGCAATCCGAAAATTGGAGATCTTACATCAGATCTAGTTTTAAGTTTCACATTTGGAAAATGTAAACAAATGATTTACAATCAAATGCGGTTACAGGACCCTCAAAATAAAACTTTAAAATAAAATAAAAAATATATTCACTATCAGTATGAAATGGAACAACTTTTTAGTGCTATTAGGTTGACTATCTGTTAAATTTTTTTTTTTCACTCCACCCTACTATGTAGCCTCTTTTTATTCATTTTTACCCATTTTAATTATTTTTGAGTACATGTTTTTTTTTAAATTGAAACTTATGTATTCGGAGCTATGATAAGCATCGCATATACTAAAACATGAGTATATTTTAGTTATTGTTGAGTATCTATTTTAACATTGAATGTTTAAAAATAATTAAACAAAAGTTAATGACACATCTAGAGGAAATGTTGGTATGAATTTGCAGTTAAAATAGTTATTTATATGATATTGTTAAAGCAATTCAATATTTCAATGGATCTCAAAAATAGAACGCCAGCCGTAAATGAGTTATTGAAAATAACAATAATTAATTACTTTTAACTAAATAGCCCTCTTTCATATTATGAAAATACAATTATCTCTATGTACTTTAGAATATAAATGGAGCATTTTAGTACATACGAAAAAGCACTCTGTGAATATTTAATCCTTCATTTACTGAAATATTAAGTCATAAAAAAATCAGACACATCCTCTTCTTTGTTCAAACAAAAGAAATAAAACGTGAGAGTACATATTCTTAAAACTATCATTGTTATTTTTGCGAAACAAATCTCCTTGTCAAATGCAAGCACCTAGCAGAAGTAACCTAACAATGAAACCGTACAAGATGTGTCCCATTCCCATTCTTCCAAAGGATACTTCCGAATCTGCTTTGATTAAATATTTAAACACCGCCTTTAGTTTTATCTCTAAAATTCCCTGGAGGGTAGGAAAAATCCCATTTTTTCCCCATCAGCCTTTCTATTTGGGCGATTCGGCTGTCAAGTGGTATAAGACACAAAAATTCGAAAATGAAGTAACGCCATTTTAAATTACCAGGAAGCTAGATTTATAATTTGGTCAAGTGCCGTGGCTTCTAGTTCAAAAGGTTGCCCAATAATGATTATAATCTAAGAGTTGTAATATTAAATAGAGAGCGCCTTCAATACCAGACTCTCGTAAGGCCGCGGTGTCAACATTGAAAAGAAAAACTCACATCACGTGGTTATAGCGCTGCCACATTTGGCGTTCAGACATCTGCAGGAGTTTCAAATTTGGCGCACTTTCTTCTCTTTTGGTGATAATGAGTTCTGTCCGTATTCAACTTTTTAACATATATGTACGTATTTACTTATTTTCAAACAGTATGCGCTAAATATTTCCTCTTCATTAACGAAACGATTTGTGTTCAATACTCGAAGAAGCGAAACTCTTTATATTTCTCAGGTTTTATTGTTCATATTTTTTTATTGAAGTATACAAAATAACAATTGAAAGAACATCGCTTATGGTAAATTTTTTACATAAAAACGTAATGCAATTATTTCAAAACTACAAAGTAAGAAAAATCTCCTTAATATATCTGTTAAACTCCCTTAAATTGTGCCACTCGTTCAAAAAAAACTATATTTTAATACAAAATTAAACACAAAACCATATTACAATACTTCGATCTTGTTTAGTTCTTAAAGTCGCCAAAGCCTGCCAAGTAATATTGGCGCATGAATGAATTAGCATTTCCACATATCACATGGTTTCAATGATGGACACACGGAAATCAGCATTTTTATTCCTCTATTTGTATCATTACTCTATGATTATAATGTCATTCTACTTCATATACTGTAAAAAAAAAAGGTAACCTTAAAAATATATTTATTAAAAATATTTATAAACCTAAAAATTAAATGAAAATATAAGATTATGTTTCCAATAAATAAGTCAACGTATTTGTAAAACAATAGTATTTTTATAAAAAAATTTCATGAAGGAAATTAAAATTTGAACGTTAAATATCGAGCTTTAAGACCCACATTCCCTTGTCTTCACCTATTATATTTTACATTTATATTAAACTACGATTTACACGTTGTAAAAAAAAGGTACTTAAAAATGAGTACTTGAATATGCTCGTTTTTGTTTGAGTGCAATTGCATCATAAATGAGCGTCGACGTACTCAAATTTGAGAAACCTTACATTCTCAGATATGAACAGTGTGATTTAATATTTCTAATATTAGCTTTTGTTAAGCCACCTTAACAAAGCGACCTAGAAACCTTAAAATAGTTGTTCAGAAGATGGTTTTCCACATTATTTGAAGTCGATTGTTTAAACGGTAACTGAGTTATTACAACTCAATTATCTTACTTGCCAATTTTTTTGGCATCCTTTTTAAACAAGTATTCTGTTTATAACTTCTTTACATCGCCCTGGTGGTACAAGAGGAACAGGACTGCGGCACTTTATGATCTGGGTTCGACTCCCGGTATATCTTGGTTGTAATTGTTGATATTTATTGAAAGTAATTTATGAAGGCAGTCTATGTAGGCTAGCGTCCGCTCTTTCTATTCATTGTTCTCATCTTTGAGTGCGTGTCTTTTTCAAAATTGAAACTTATGTATTCGGAGCCATGATAAGCATCGAATGTAATCAAACAGGAACCTTTTCTAACCTATGCAAACTAGTTGTGAATAATAAAATCTCCTTATTTTGGGTTCCTGGACACTCGGGCATTCTTGGTAATGAAATGGCAGATGAATTGGCCAGACTAGGCTCTTGTTCCCCCTTTATTGGTCCTGAGCCAGCATTAGGTATCTCTAATAAAGTTATCAGAGGTACTGTCTTCTCTATTTTTAGGAATCTACAGTACAAGGACTGGCTCAGCGCATCAGACCAGAGACAAGCTAGAGGACTAAATAGTGGATGTCCTAGCTCTCGTCATAAGGAGCTATTAATGCTCCATCGCTCTGGTATTCGTAGGGCAATTGGATTACTAACTGGGCATTGTACTCTCAGAAGGCATCTAACTATTATGAGGGTTAAGGATGACCCTTTGTGTAGGGGATGTAGGAATAATGATGAAACAGTTGTACATATTCTCTGTGAATGTGACTTCTTCTCCGCCCATAGGTTCGAGCACTTGGGACGTCACTTACTTGAGCATTGGGAGCTCCAGGATATTCCTGTTAGATCATTGCTGAATTTTGCTTCAGCTATGGATCTCTTATCTTAAGTGATCAAAGATTTATTTAACTTCCGGGGGAAAGTACAATAGACCTCCGGTCGCAGTGCTTGCTCCAAATGGAGCCCCCATCCTTAAGTCTCCTGTTAGATCATTGCTGAATTTTGCTTCAGCTACGGATCTCTTTTCTTAAGTGATCAGAGATTTATTTAACTTCCGGGGGAAAGTACAATAGACCTCCGGTCGCAGTGCTTGCTCCAACTGGAGCCCCCATCCTTAAGTCTAGTGTTAGATCATTGCTGAATTTTGCTTCAGCTACGGATCTCTTTTCTTAAGTGATCAAAGATTTATTTAACTTCCGCGGGAAAGTACAATAGACCTCCGGTCGCAGTGCTTGCTCCAACTGGAGCCCCCATCCTTAAATCTCCTGTTAGATCATTGCTGAATTTTGCTTCAGCTACGGATCTCTTTCCTTAAGTGACCAAAGATTTATTTAACTTCCGGGGGAAAGTACAATAGACCTCCGGTCGCAGTGCTTGCTCCAACTGGAGCCCCCATCCTTAAGTCTCCTGTTAGATCATTGCTGAATTTTGCTTCAGCTACGGATCTCTTTTCTTAAGTGATCAAAGATTTATTTAACTTCCGGGGGAAAGTACAATAGACCTCCGGTCGCAGTGCTTGCTCCAACTGGAGCCCCCATCCTTAAGTCTCCTGTCAGATCATTGCTGAATTTTGCTTCAGCTACGGATCTCTTTTCTTAAGTGATCAGAGATTTATTTAACTTCCGGGGGAAAGTACAATAGACCTCCGGTCGCAGTGCTTGCTCCAACTGGAGCCCCCATCCTTAAGTCTCCTGTTAGATCATTGCTGAATTTTGTTTCAGCTACGGATCTCTTTTCTTAAGTGATCAAAGATTTATTTAACTTCAACGGGAAAGTACAATAGACCTCCGGTCGCAGTGCTTGCTCCAACTGGAGCCCCCATCCTTAAGTCTCCTGTTAGATCATTGCTGAATTTTGCTTCAGCTACGGATCTCTTTTCTTAAGTGATCAAAGATTTATTTAACTTCCGCGGGAAAGTACAATAGACCTCCGGTCGCAGTGCTTGCTCCAACTGGAGCCCCATCCTTAAGTCTCCTGTTAGATCATTGCTGAATTTTGCTTCAGCTACGGATCTCTTTTCTTAAGTGATCAAAGATTTATTTAACTTCCGGGGGAAAGTACAATAGACCTCCGGTCGCAGTGCTTGCTCCAACTGGAGCCCCCATCCTTAAGTCTCCTGTTAGATCATTGCTGAATTTTGCTTCAGCTACGGATCTCTTTTCTTAAGTGATCAAAGATTTATTTAACTTCCGGGGGAAAGTACAATAGACCTCCGGTCGCAGTGCTTGCTCCAACTGGAGCCCCCATCCTTAAGTCTCCTGTTAGATCATTGCTGAATTTTGCTTCAGCTACGGATCTCTTTTCTTAAGTGATCAAAGATTTATTTAACTTCCGGGGGAAAGTACAATAGACCTCCGGTCGCAGTGCTTTCTCCAACTGGAGCCCCCATCCTTAAGTCTCCTGTTAGATCATTGCTGAATTTTGCTTCAGCTACGGATCTCTTTTCTTAAGTGATCAAAGATTTATTTAACTTCCGGGGGAAAGTACAATAGACCTCCGGTCGCAGTGCTTGTTCCAACTGGAGCCCCCATCCTTAAGTCATAAGTCATAATCCAAAAGGAATAATTTTTTCTTATTTTTGAGTACCTATTTTCAACAGCGCCAAATTATAGCCAAGAGGAGTTTAAAAAATCTTCGAACTGTGTTTTTTGACTTGCGCCATTTTAACAACCAAGTCCACTCATTTACGGAAATCCCTTTGTGTGTATGTGTGACAAGGAATGTCACCTTGGAGCCAGCCCAAATGCGAGTTACGCAGTAACGCAAAGGTATTCAATTTCCGGTGGCTGTTTTTCAATTAATTAAAACCGTGTCCTTAATAACATAACTTCCTCTCTTCCCCCTGTCTTGGAGACTGGATTTCACACGCAATTATGACGTTATTATGACGTCGTGAATCGTTAGCAATCCGGAAGATTTTTAATAAAGTTCTCGACGCGGAGGAGATTATCAGGGGAGACATTTTTTTTTCTCTAGCGAAAGTGTGAAATTAAGTCCGGTAAAGTTTTGTAGGATTTTTAAGTTTTGTCATAGATTGGAAATTTTGGATTGGAGTTAATAATTTGCATTAATATTCAAAGTTCGAAAAGTAAAATATTAAATGCTAAAACAGTTATTATTATTTTGTTGTTTTTTTTAAATTAGGAGTCGGTACTTTGTTGGAAAAATGTGGATTGTGTGAAATGAGTTATTTTCGGAATCATGAAAATAAAAAAGAACTTATGTCTTTACATGTGACTGATAAATAAAAAGAACTTATGTTTTTATCATGTGACTGATAAATAAAAAAAGAACTTATGTCTTTATCATGTGACTGTTAAATAAAAAAGAACTTATGTCTTTATCATGTGACTGTTAAATAAAAAAGAACTTATGTCTTTATCATGTGACTGTTAAATAAAAAATAATTTTTAAAATTAATGTATTTCATTTCCTATTCTACATCATCCCCATTTTTATTATATCACTATATGTAAAAGTTTTGAAGTTTTTCACATGGATAGATAAACAGACAAATATTTAAAATTATTTCTAAAATGTATAATAATATTATGTTTAAATAGTTTAAATACAAAAATAGGAATTTCTATTTGAAAATATTTTATACTTTTTTTTACACAAACCCAATTTAAATGTTTTTTAAATATGATTTCTACAGGAGCAACATCACATTTAATAAAATAATCTTTCTAAAAAAAAGAAAAACCGACTTTAAGAAAAATGCGCTAAAAAGTAAAAAATAATTTTTAATTTTACGAATGAGTTGAAAAAATTGAATTATTGATATCAATTTTATATTTAGTACAACTTTTTGAAATCGGAGCCAAAATTTAGATATGATTTTTGTAAATTGGCACCAACTTCCAAAAGTTGTACTAAGTCTAAAATTAACATTCAATAATTCAATTTTTTCAACTCATTCGTAAAATTAAAAATTATTTTTTACTTTTTAGCGCATTTTTCTTAAAGTCGGTTTTTCTCTTTTTTAGAAAGATTATTTTATTTTTCCCTTTTTAGTTTTTAATTTAGCAGGGGCTTCGCCCCCTATTCACCAAGAAATTCTAGTAGTAACTTGTGTTCAACAATGTATATTTTAAAACAATTGATAACAAAGCCAATAAATGCATGTTGTATTGTCATTGATGTACAACTTCCGTTGAACACTGAAAATATTTTGAAATCGGATAAATTGTTTAAAAAAAATCCGGTTAATCGACATTTCCGGATGTATAACAGCCGGATAACCTATTATTATTTTACAGATTTTGCCTAAGTGAATTTTTCTCTATCCAACAAAAAAAGAATTTTCGAAATCGGACGACATTTTTTTTAAAACGGTCCGGTTAATTGAGAAATCCGGATAGTTAATGCCGGATAACCGGATATTTTTTCAAATTGCTCCCCTTTGAAACATCCCCTATCCAACAAAAAAAAATTGTCCAAATATCTGAAGTAGAACCGAAATCCCGCGCGCACATACATAAAAAAAAATAAAAAAAAAATACATACAGGTCAAATCTATAACCTCTCGACTTGGCGCGCGTTGGCAGTTTTAATTTAAAGTTTCTGGTGGTTTAATTTGGAGTTTTTTTTTGAAGTTTTGGTGAGCGCGCTGGGCAGTCGGTTAAAAATGGGTACTCAATTTAGGCGAAAGTTTCGCTCATTATGCTTGTATATTTTTTTTTGTATAAATAAGATATACATTCGTCAAAAAGTCTAAAATACTTCGTTGTCTGTGATAAAAATTTCGTCATTTTGGACAAAAAAAAAATTAAACATATACTTAACGAAACTTTTGTCTAATTTGAATAACCATTATCAGTATTACAAAACATAATATTTCTTTAAGGGAGAGAGAGAGGAATTACTTTTTCTTTAATTTTGCTGATATCATTTTACAAAAAATTCTACATATGTGTGAAAAGTTTATTAACATAATCACATAGACAAACATAAAAAAAACATATAATTTTTCTTTTTTGAATTACAAAATGTTATCTTTCTTATTTTTTATATAAGTCAAAAAAATATTTTATTATATTTTTGCCTTAAAAAAATAATGCAAAAAAATAAAAATAATGCAAATAATATTAAAAAAAAATCATGTTATTAACAAACTGTCTTTACAGATTTATGTTGTTTGCAAAAGGTTGTTGTCAAATTAAGGCTATATATTTGAAAATATACTGTAGAAAATATGGAGCATTTTTTTCAAGTAGATCTGAACTTATATCAATTTAAACTTGACCAAACTTGAAAAAAGTCATCACTAGGAAAAATGAGTTTAAAGTTACGTATTCAGGCAATTTTGTACCAAAAATAAATATTAATTTGAAAAAATAATTAGTTGTACTTAACTTAGAAATATAATTTTGGTATCGTTTGATTAAAAATAAAATGAACTATTTTTTAAGCAAATAAAATATTTTTTGGGTATTTTTGATGATAATGTGTTCCATACCTCTTTAATGATTGATCTAATCCCCATTAAAAATATCCTTATACAAAAAAGATTCAAAATGAATCGACAATGGAAGAAAAAAATAATACTAGAATCCAGGGAATTCATTCGTTAAAATTCTTAAATGTTCTAAAGCATTAATTTACATCACGTTTTTCCGAAGACTCCGTAGTGTTTATTTATATATTAAAATATTTTTGGGTATTTTTGATGATAATATGGCCCATACCCCCTTAAATGATTGATATAATCCCCATTAAAAATATCCTTATACAAAAAAGATTCAAAATGAATCGACAATGGAAGAAAAAAATAATACTAGAATCCAGGGAATTCATTCGTTAAAAATTCTTAAATGTCCTAAAGCATTAATGTACATCAAGTTTTTCCGAAGACTCCGTAGTGTTTATTTATATTTTAAAATATTTTTGGGTATTTTTGATGATAATGTGGCCCATACCCCCTTAAATGATTGATCTAATCCCCATTAAAAATATCCTTATACAAAAAAGATTCAAAATGAATCGACAATGGAAGAAAAAAATAATACTAGAATCCAGGGAATTCATTCGTTAAAAATTCTTAAATGTCCTAAAGCATTAATGTACATCAAGTTTTTCCGAAGACTCCGTAGTGTTTATTTATATATTAAAATATTTTTGGGTATTTTTGATGATAATATGGCCCATACCCCCTTAAATGATTGATATAATCCCCATTAAAAATATCCTTATACAAAAAAGATTCATAATGAATCGACAAATGGAAGCAAAAAATAATACTAGAATCCAGGGAATTCATTCGTTAAAAATTCTTAAATGTCCTAAAGCATTAATGTACATCAAGTTTTTCCGAAGACTCCGTAGTGTTTATTTATATTTTAAAATATTTTTGGGAATTTTTGATGATAATGTGGCCTATACCCCCTTAAATGATTGATCTAATCCCCATTAAAAATATCCTTATACAAAAAAGATGCAAAATGAATCGATAATGGAAACAAAAAATAATACTAGAATCCAGGGAATTCATTCGTTAAAATTCTTAAATGTTCTAAAGCATTAATTTACATCACGTTTTTCCGAAGACTCCGTAGTGTTTATTTATATTTTAAAATATTTTTGGGAATTTTTGATGATAATGTGGCCCATACCCCCTTAAATGATTGATCTAATCCCCATTAAAAATATCCTTATACAAAAAAGATTCAAAATGAATCGACAATGGAAGAAAAAAATAATACTAGAATCCAGGGAATTCATTCGTTAAAAATTCTTAAATGTCCTAAAGCATTAATGTACATCAAGTTTTTCCGAAGACTCCGTAGTGTTTATTTATATTTTAAAATATTTTTGGGTATTTTTGATGATAATGTGGCCCATACCCCCTTAAATGATTGATCTAATCCCCATTAAAAATATCCTTATACAAAAAAGATTCAAAATGAATCGACAATGGAAGAAAAAAATAATACTAGAATCCAGGGAATTCATTCGTTAAAAATTCTTAAATGTCCTAAAGCATTAATGTACATCAAGTTTTTCCGAAGACTCCGTAGTGTTTATTTATATATTAAAATATTTTTGGGTATTTTTGATGATAATATGGCCCATACCCCCTTAAATGATTGATATAATCCCCATTAAAAATATCCTTATACAAAAAAGATTCAAAATGAATCGACAAATGGAAGCAAAAAATAATACTAGAATCCAGGGAATTCATTCGTTAAAAATTCTTAAATGTCCTAAAGCATTAATGTACATCAAGTTTTTCCGAAGACTCCGTAGTGTTTATTTATATTTAAAAATATTTTTGGGAATTTTTGATGATAATGTGGCCTATACCCCCTTAAATGATTGATCTAATCCCCATTAAAAATATCCTTATACAAAAAAGATGCAAAATGAATCGATAATGGAAACAAAAAATAATACTAGAATCCAGGGAATTCATTCGTTAAAATTCTTAAATGTTCTAAAGCATTAATTTACATCACGTTTTTCCGAAGACTTCCGTAGTGTTTATTTAGATTTTAAAATATTTTTGATGATAATGTGTCCTGTACCCTTTTAAATGATTGATCTAATACCCATTAAAAATATCCTTATACAAAAAAGATGCAAAATGAATCGATAATGGAAACAAAAAATAATACTAGAATCCAGGGAATTCATTCGTTAAAAATTCTTAAATGTCCTAAAGCATTAATGTACATCGAGTTTTTCCGAAGACTCCCATGGCGTTTATTTAGAAAGCGCTTAGAGATGTGTGCATTAAATCCAGATACTCCCAACCCATGCTGTTCTTCCGGAACAGCTATTGACTCGGGAACCGTGAGAAAAGCGAGAGATGTTTTCTCGCCAACTTTTATCGTTTCTTTTTTACTGTGCGAACAAGTGAGACGTTCGCAGCACACAAAAGATGCAGAAGAGGCAGTGATAAATGGCGACGTAAAAGTGAAGTAACGCCAAATAAAAAAGAACATAATGAAAACTCAGTCGAAAGGAAAAATGCTCTTCGGTTTGAAAGTGCCTGAATAGCAAACGTTGGAAATTATGAAGAAAAATACCCCTTCCCCTCCCCCAAGTGTATTGTAAGTGTGACGTGTAAAAATGGCTGTGAAAAATAGGAGTAAATATATTTTAAAAGAAATCGTTTCTTTCTTGAAATTTTATCCTCATTGCGCCTTTAGAGATAATAGTTATCTATCAACTTTATGAATATAGTCTTTTAATTTTTTGGAGAACCTGTTTATACGCTTTGTATTGAATGCATTGTTCATTAATTAAGAATTATAGAAAACTTTTATTTGTTTTTAATAATACTGTAACGTCATCAATTTTAGGGTTTTTAATTAATAATGTTAATTTGACATTTTCTACTTTTATGGGGATAATATGGTTTTTACTGTAAAAGTTTTAGTGTGCGTAATAACACCGCCAGATATAGATAAAATGCCATTAGACTAATTTTTTCCACAAATTTGTTTGTCTTTCTTTTGAAAATTTGATATAGAGTTTTTTAAATGTTTGTTGTTCTAATTAATTTTTTTTAAATATATGTTTACTAATAAAAAATTTGGTCTGTAATTTCTTTACAAATTAAAAGTTCCCGGACAACAATCGAATGTAATTTGAATTATATCTAAAAACAATAAATTAGAAAAAAAATGTCCACTTTTTATATAAAACACTTATGTAATACTATATAGCCCTCATACAATATAGCTATATGTTCCGGCTATTATATAGTAGCCCGGGAGAGTATTGGAAGATTTCTTTGCCGTGGTGACATCTGTCGGATGTACTAAGAAATAATTTCTGCTTTAAGAAGTGGGAAGGGTGAAACTATTGATTTGTATAAAAACAAACCCACGTAGCTCTTCTTTATGATATATATATATATATATATATATATATATATATATATATATATATATATATATATATGTTAGAAGTTTTAAGAATTTGTGTTATTTAGTTTTAATTAACATAAGCCTCTTAGGTGAAATCGATTCTGTGTAGAAAAATTCAAACATGAGCTAAGACATTTTTAAACCATTTTGGTTATTTTAAATATATTTCACAGCAGTTTTTAAAATTAAAATAACACATTTTTAAAGATTAAAATGAGTGGTAGTAACTAATTTCTTAAATATTACAGGTGTTTTGGAAAACTTCAAATTATTATTTCCTTTAAATTTTTTACGCACTTAAGCTCAAGTTTAATTATCTTCCAAATTAAATAAAAAGTAAAACCTTAAATGCAGATTTACGTATTCGTATTATACCATTCAATGTGTTTGAAAACTAATAAGGAGGCTTTAAAAGTGAAAATTATTTTTATTTAGTTCTTATATCGTTATTTTATAAAAATAAAAAATCATCGAAGTTAGCTCTTAAAATGCCAAGGAAAAAAAAAGTTTCAACTCTTTTGTTGCACAACCTAAGCACTTATTATTTTTTAGAACAATGCGATCGATGCCACAAATGCGTCGAAACGTTTTTCTAAAAAAAAAATATTTTTTACGTGGATGTAATTAACTTTTTACCTTCGATTTCTGGCAATTAATTCCCCCCAAAATTCACTTGACAGTCTCAGAAGATTAAAACTTTGTGTCTGTGTTCCATTCTTTTACGCCTTCTCCAATCGATACGCAATAAAAACCAATTAATTTACGCCCTTTTCCGAATGGAAGGAAATCGGAGGAAAATAAAACAAATGCGTCCGATTGGAAGACTCATTGTTATCAAGAATCGAAAGTTAATTGCAATTTCGTAAAGAAGCAGATTAAGAATTTTAATTGTTAAAGATTTGTCAAGATGTCTCATTTGACCTCAAAGACGACTGTTAAATGTGTGATTGTCTATACACAAGGATAGATCTTTAGCCCCATTCTGCATGAACGAGTGAAACGCGCTTGAGCTTCTCAGTGATTCGACGATTCATACCACGTGGTATGAATTCTCCAATCACTAAGAAGCTCACGTGCGTTTTATTCGTGTACAATGGGCATTGAACTGTAACTTCTGGAAGACTCAAAACTTGTTTCCACTATGGGCGCGTTGAAGCCAATGTGGAAGCAGCCATACTGTGCCCCAACATTTTTAAAAAGTGATTCAGTGGTGTTTTTTAATATTATATCATTGTAGAAATATTAAATGTATATAAATATTATATTTTCTTCTTTTATAATTAATTTTTATATTGCCAAACAAATTGCTTTTGCAGTTGCTTTTTAACTACTTCGACTTGGACTTTCAAATGACTTTCCATTTTAATAGTAGATTGTATTTAAAGTGGGTTTCAAAAGAAATTGACAAAAAAACCTTTAGTCAAAAGCAATACACGTCGGTTTATTTTAACAAGCGAAATATTGCGGTAGCGTGAAAGTGGGGAACATCATGGCTGCATCCACATTGACTTCAAGTCAACAAAATGTCCTGCTCAATCCAGAAGTTACAGTTAGAGAATAGTGAGATTGGGCCTTAAATATGATGGTCCTTTAAAGCGCAATACTGGATTTGCTCCAAGAGAATAAACTAAACATTGTAATTTTTTAAAAAAAACTGTAGAATTTAACGACATTTTGTTAAATACCTAAATTCTTAGACTGATTTTTTTAAAGTCATTTAGTTTTAATTAAGGAGTAGTGCCCGATGTAAAAAAAAGTTTAACATTTTATAACCTTGTAAGAAGAAGGAATTTTAAGTAACGATCCATGTAAATAAAACAAAAAAATTCTAGATAATTTAAAGGATGATTTATATTAACTTAAGTATAGGTGATGACAAGAATTTAGTACTAAGAATTTAAACTTTTAGCGTGATTTAGTGATCAAAATGTCTTTATAAAGTTACAATGATATATAAATCACAAAATTACGAGTTTATTTTTTGTCTTGATTAAAACGTGATAACTGTAAAGTTATATTAGTTTTAAAAAATAGGGTGTGGCTGTGTTGAATCACGGGTAGAAGTGTGTTCTTTGTGGAGAACACTCTATTCTATCATTTAAACTAAACCCCTTTCTGAACGTGAAACTTCGCATACTTACGTTATGCTGATGACATTTAGTCAAATAATGCTATTTAGTCAACAATGAAAGTTAGTCAAATAAGGACACATTATGTTTTATTAAATAATTAGTAAATAATAATTGATACTATTAAATAATGGGCTTCGCTTAATTTTGAAAAATTGGAAAGTGGTTCGGAATCCATGTTATCCTCTCACTGCTCTGATTATGTGAGCTATCAACTTACAACTTTATTAATTTAATTAAATTATTTCAAATTGAATTGTTTTGCTTTTTTTTATTGTTGAAATAATTTAAATAATTTTTTGCATTAGAAATTATTATTTACGTATAGTTCAATAAAAATAATAATATATATGCTTAACTATTTTAATGAAGGCAATTATAAATAAATTCTAGTTTAACTTTATTCTTATTCATAAATTATTTCTTTATCTTCATATATATTCTTCTATCTTTAAACATTGTCTTTATCAGGTAAAGTAGAGGGGCGGTACACGGGAAATGTGGGAACTCAATTGCATTTAAACAAAATGTTAGAGGGTATTTTCCAACCACATTTTTGTAAGCCTGGGTGTGTTTTCATTGAAAGTCAATTGCATGACCACCATCAGCACTCCAGCAGTAGAGAAGAGAAGTGATTTATAAATTGAATATTTTTTGCTGTTTATAATTTGAGTTTTGAGTTACTACCCTTTTATGATTTCTTTCATACTATTCCCTACTTTCCATACTATTATTCTTTTCATACTATTCCCTAACACAGCGATTCTCAACCTGTGGGGCGCGCCCCCTAGGGGGGCGCGAGCACACTAGAAGGAGGGCGCGAGAATATCCAAGAGAAAATATTATTTTAAAAAATTGATTAACTGACTGCTGCGCATGCTCGAAACATTTTTTTTTTGGTTTAGAATATTTTGTTTCAAAAAATTTGTCGCCGGTCATTTAGAATATATCTTGTAAGTCTTGTAGTGTAGAAGTAAAGGATGACTAAAATAGTCAGGTCAGAAATAAAGGTCAAATGAAAAGATGTTTTGAACAGTTTCTACTTTTTGTACTCCTGAAAATTGGACTTTAGTTTTTGAGGCCATTTATTTGTTTAGTATTTCTGAAAGTTATAGTGCTTTGTTTTGCCTTTTAAAGCCAAAATGAAACATATATCAGATGATTGTGTTAAATTATTTTCTAGAAGAAAGCTAAGGCAATAACAATCCAGTTTAGTTTGCTTTTTTTCTTTTAAAAAAAAGCGAAGTAAAAGACAACCCAACGATTAATCAGGAAAGGTGAGATTATTCCATATGTGTTTTTAAAAGACTTCATTCCTATTGTCAGTTCCCATGCATACTAATTTAGAAGAATTATAACATTTGTACTGCTTTTACTTTAAAATTCGATTGCTAAAATACAAATGACTTATATTTTGTGCAAACATATGCCATTTTTTTAATGTATGTGAAAAACAATGGCAGATTCGTAAGTATGAAAATTAATTGGGCCCGAATGACAAGTAAACTCAAGCATAATAATCAATAGTTAATGTGAATAAAATATAGTATAAAATAATCTTTTTTTCAAAATAAAAACCGGCTTTAAAAAAAGCTCTAAAACGTTTTTTTTAAAAAATAATTATTAATTTAAGGAACAAAAGTGGATTTTTTTTAAAATATTTAAGTATTAATTTTATGGTCATAATCACTTTTTGAAATTGGCTCTAAAATTTAGGTGTGGTTTTTTTGTGAATTGGCACATATTTTTTAAAGAGTGGTAAAAAGTACAAAATTAATTCTAAATGATTATTTTTTTTCCACTAGTCCCTAAATTAAAATTTTTGTACTCTGTAGTATTTTATTTCTTAAAGTATATATATTTTTTAAAATCAATCAGCAAAAAAAACCTCTTCGAGCAAGTTTACATAATGGTCTGAAGAGACTGTGATAGTCTGTTCATTTTCCTTAAAAAACTATGGGTGATCTGATGGGACGTGCTTCTCCACTTCTTTTTTTCTGCACACAACCAGTTTCCCTGAACGTTGTCACCCACCAAAAAATAGATTTCCGGTCCGGGATATGTCCCAAAGGCTTAATATTGAAGTGATTTCGGAAAGCGCGCTGGGTTGAAACCGCCGAACTTCCGTTGGAAAAATAGGCCTCTACGCTATTCGTTACTCCAACGTATGATGGCGTCTGAACCACAAGTCCACAAAACTTTAAAATCTATTCGAGACCACGCCTACCTGCCTGGGGCTGCTGTAAGCTTCAGAGCACTCACTTCAAAAAAGGAAGTTAACTTGCCGCACCCTGCGTATATATATAAATATATATATATATATTTATACACGTGTAAAGTAATATATCGATCACCCCCCCCACCCCCTTATAAATTTCCTGTGTACGCCACTGGCTCGAGATGATATCGGTCGTGTGGATTCCCTTTCAAAAACATTACTTATTTTTTTCTCTTTTTTTTAGTCATGCTTCTGTTTTCTTTCTTTTATTATTCGAAAAAATGTATTCCCAGTTGCTAAATTTAGCTCACCCCGTCTAGGTTAACTTTCATTAACGAATTTTTCTACTTTCATATTCTTTTAACGTTATCTCCCTGTTTGGCTTTCATTTCAAATATAATATTTAAATTTTCCCCGCTTTCATTCGCTTCATCTGTTCACCGCCCGCTTGGCAAAATGCCAGATGTGGTTTCTCGCCAACGTTGGCTTACTTCTACTCTTGTTTTGGCAGTTAGTTAAAAATAATTTGAAAACAGAATCCAAAATACTCAATATACATTATTGTTGTAAACATTTTATGGTAAGCAGGGGGAGGGGGGGCCGCGATGAAAATTGTGATTGAAAACTGGGCCGATAATACTGAAAGGTTGAGAATCGCTGCCCTAACAGATTAATAATCATGAGATGTATAAGGTTCCTGATTTATCTGTATAAAATTATGTTAATTTCTTAATTTTTCTGTTGCTGTTTCAAACAGTTTCTCTCCCTCTCACGCTCATACAATAATTGAAAAATAATTAGTTATTAAATAACTGCCTCATTGTAAATCAGTTGAGAGAATCTTATTTATTCTCAATCTCCTGCTAAGTCAATACGCCTTTTAATTACAATTATTATAAAAATATTATTATTTTTATTTTTGAAACATGAAACTAGCACTGAAAGATTTTTAAGTAGCAGAAGAACATCCCGGATTCTAAAAAGCAAAAAAAATCTTCACTATTTTTAAACTTTAAAAGGGGATCGCCCACTGACCCCGAAGATATGGGGGATTGCGTACTTCTGATAACACCTTGTTTACCCTTAAACAAGTGATTCATTTCAAGAAGTTTGAAGAGTTTAAAGAGTAAAATATACTGAACAATTTGATACATTACAATAGTAGAAAACAAAAATATATCGAGAAAAAACAACTAAGCTCAAATTGAATATTTGGGGTTTTAAAATCAGTACCCAATTTCCTCGCCTTACCGGACTTTATCTATATATTTGACCTCTTTACTGCAAATATAAATTTACCAACAACATACACCATAGTGATAGCTGGCAATTTGTGGTTTACTGATTTTATTTACTCCTCGAAAAATTTCTTTCACATCCCCCCAAACAAGAAGAACCCAAATCCTTCCTTGTTACAGGTACGAGTCACGTCCACGTCTAATGACAACACTCTATTTGTCAAAAGAAACACGACGTCCACTCACTGACCGGTAGCCATCTAGTAACCTTGGGGATCTAATCCATTTAGAGCAATTGCCCCTGTCTGCTGACACGCAAAAAATATATATTCACTTAGGCCCTTTCTTCTATGGGGGAGCGGAAGGGGGGGATTTCTTTGTGGTATTTGTGGGGGGCGAAATATGGTATTTGTTGTCATTAGATGGCCACTCAAGGTGATTCGGCTTTGTTATAAAGAGTTTAAAAGAAAAGGTGTTGGATCGTTGCTTTGTTATGTGATGACGTAATGTGGTTTTCTTTTGTGTTGGGGTTGTATGTTGTGACGTTTTACTTCTTCTTTGTTGTTGGTTGTAATGTAAAGGAATATGTTTGGGGGTTGCGAGGGTAATTCGATATAAAGAATGCGTGTTCGAAGTTGTATTTACGTTCAAGTACAGAATATCAGTAATGGAAAGAGTTATCTACTGTGTTATTAATATTAGGTTGATGTTGAAAAGGGGAAAAAGTAAACTTATTTCTTTATCTGATATCGCAAAGTCATACAGATAATTTGATACTATTTGATGGTTCCATAGGAAAAAATAAGGGTCCACTTGTTTTCTCGGTACCAAGTTTTTGATAGGTAAACGCGATGAATGTCAGTCAATAAGAAAAGTTTATATGTTTGAATGCGACGTACGTATTAAAGAAATACAATTGTTTCGGTTTCTTTTAAAAATGTTATTTTATTTAACCTGAACGATATGCTTTATATATAGGGAGCGTAAACAGGTTATATATATATATATATATATATATATATATATATATATATATATATATATATATATATATATATATATATATATATATATATATATATATATATATATATATATATATAGCGAGCGTGTTATATATATATATATATAGCGTGCGTAAACAGGTTAAATTTAAATTTTATAAAAATTATACCTTTAATAATAAATTAATCCGCAATATTTTGTTTATTCTTTTTTTAAAAGAGCGCGGGAGCAGCTTAATTTCAAATTTTATGAATGAAAGGCTTTCAGCCGTGGTTAATTATTTTCATCTCAATGTTATGTCTAAGGACACAATTAAAAATATGAGTTAATCTTCAAATTTTTAAATTATTTCCTTCCTATGATTTAATAATTGCATACCAGTCGAATTGATAACTTCTCTCATTTTGGCGCGCTTTGGCGGTTTTAATTGAACGTTTTTAGGGATTTTATTTTAAAGTTTTAGTTGGCGTGCATTCCGTCGGTTAAAAAAAATCCAATGCGAAATGTCATCTTCACAGTTTGGGAATTCAGGAAGTTGGCGTGATATGTCAGTTAATCGTCCATCTGATTTGTGTGGAACGATTTAAAAATATTGTCAGTTAGAGATCGAAATTTTACAAATTATTTCTTTGTGCTCAGGTAGAGCACAAGATAAACATTGCATCAAATTATAGCTTTCTAGGTCTTTTAGATCTGGAAAATTTTGGAATAAGTTAGTGAGCGGTATTTGGCTTTTTATATAAATCTTAATATTTATTTTTTATATTTATTAACTTCATTACATTATAAATTAAATCAACATTAATTATACATACAAAAATATGTAAATCGTACGGAAACTTAATTGAAATGTTTGGTTTCAAGTAGAATATTTACGAAAGAGAATTTTTGTTAGAAACGATAATTTTCATTATTAATTAAATTTATAATACTAACGTAATTGTAATTAATAAAAATGGCAATGCTTTAAAATTAAAGTTTATAATAACTTGAGACCACGATGCACGTACTTGAGACACTGATAGGTTTTTTAAGCCAACTAAAAACATCTAAAATTTCTTAAGCCAATCAGATTAAAATTTTATTATCATGGTATTTAATCACAGTATCTCGCGACATGATAACGAGAGGATATTTGAAAGATCTATCAGTCGAAATTCGGATTTGAAGCTTGAAATTTGCACTAAATACATCGCACAAAATTCTTTAACTTACCAGTAGCAAAATTACGGTGTAGATTTACCGGTTAAAAATCTTTTATTCGCACATTTTTTTTTGCAAGGAACCGTCGAGCAAAGATTTAAGAATGAACCCTGATAAAGGTAATGCTGGTGCAGGAGCCGATGGAAAGCCTAGCGCAGGAGCCGGTGGAAAGACAGGTGCAGGAGCCGATGGAAAGCCTGATGCAGGAGCTGGTGGAAAGCCTAGCGCAGGAGCCGGTGGAAAGGCAGGCGCAGGAGCTGATGGAAAGCCTGGTGCAGGAGCTGGTGGAAAGCCTGGTGCAGCAGCCGGTGGAAAGCCCGGTGAAGGAGCCGGTGGAAAGCCCGGCGAAGGAGCCGGTGGAAAGCCCGGCGAAGGAGCCGGTGGGAAGCCTGATGCAGGAGCCGATGGAAAGCCTGGTGCAGGAGCCGATGGAAAACCTGCAGGCGGAGCTGGAGCTCCTGGTGCAGGTGGAAAAGAAGAGTCTGCTGGGAAAAAAGAAGGCGACGAACCTAAAGGACTCCAGAAGATTTTCGACCTGTACAGCAAGTCCGGAGGTCTTGGAGGTGGCGGTTCCGGCCTCAACAAGGACAACGGGAAAAAATGGCTGAAGGCCGGTGGTTTGCTCGACGAGAAAACTGGATGCAGCGAAAAGGATTTCGATTCGGCTTTCGACAAAGCATCAAAAGGCGAGAAGAGCCTGGATTTCAACGGCTTCAAGCAACTGATCGAAACCATCAGCAAGGAAAAGAAAAAGGAGCCAAAGGAGTTATTCGATAAGCTCATCCAAGCCGGTCCGCCAAAAGACGATAAGTAAACGCTTGAGTTTTCTGATATCTGAAGACAGTTTTCGAGAAACCTTCAGAGTCTAATTGAGTGAGAAATTGTAAGATAATTCAGAAGCAACAGCAAATATGTAAACTCGACGGACATCATTTTGTAAAAATAGAATTATTGGCATGTAGTCTTAGCTTGTGTTAAAAAGTTTGAAGTTTTATATTCTATAAAAAGAGTGAATTTCATATAAATAAGAGGTACAGATGTAGTATAGGACATTTGGGTCGCGAGTTGTTTTTGGCGTGTTTTAAGAGGCGATAAATTTATAGTTACCACCTGACATTGTTGGTATTTTTCGATTCTTGTGGCAACTTTCAATCTGGCAACCCTATGACGTCATCGTGCTGCATAATCGTTTTTGTGCGTTACCGGAACTATTTTTAACGATAATTTCGAATGAAAGCGGGAGAATTCAACAAAATCGTTAACAATAGTTGCATAAAACTTCATAATAAATTTTACAATTTAGCGGCGTAATAAAAAAAAACGTTTTGACGACTTTTTTCGTCGCCAACTAAAAAAACGCGCCAAATGTCCTATATTACATTTGTTCCTGTTTTTCGCATTTTAGTGTTAAGTTCAGAGGAAATCGAGGTTAGCTAGTTCGCATATATTACAGCTAAATAATGTCTTCATCATCAAAATAAATGCAAATACTTTCAAATGTCCATAGCATCGGCTAGACATGTCAAAATATATTTAAATGCCTAATAATGTTTAAGTATTGAAATAAATGCAAGTTCTTTGAAATGCTCAGACGTGTAATTAAACTGTATCAATTCTGTAAAAGAAATTTAAAGTAATTTTTTAAGCGATGCTCGGCGCCTAATGTAACCATTCACTTAATTGTAGCACGAAATTATTTTTATCACTATTTGTATCCTAAGCCACGTCATTATTATTTTAGTTCATACCCAATTCTTTCTTTCAGGCTCTAACGATTGCTTTAGCACAACGGTTAAATACTTAAGGTTTTGGTTTAGCATGAACAACTCGCCATGTTCGATCCCAAGCGTCTTCCAAATTCAAAGCATTTCATTGGTGACTCGGACGTGATTCGAGGACGTAAACTTTTAAGAAACTATGAGCTGAAAAACCAACAAAATATCACAATAAACTTTATCTCAAATTCAATCCCAGTGTGACTACGTTTGTAATTAATTATATGATGCAATAAATCATTAACAAAAAGTACTCAAAATATAGATTTTTCAATGAAAAAAGTGGTTGCCCAATCAGCAAACAACGACGAGGCAGCAAATACGTTTGGGAGTATCCATTTTGGAAAAATTGTAATCGCCAACGAGAGGCATATCTTAACGATAACGAAGCCAATTTGTACAGAGGGTTGCCTCAAGTAATCCTTAGGGTGATGGGATTTCCATGATCTGCAGAATTCATGCTAAAGGTTCATATGAAAAGCTTATTTTCACTTGGGGAAATGGATGGATATTATTCTAAGCTATCCAAATTGATAAATGCATATTATTTGAAAAGCATAATTAATGAACGATATAAACTTAAGTTATATTTTATATTTTATATAAAAATTACTTAATTAGCTATATAACGTAACTTTAATAAATATTTAAATCTTAAATTATACCTGTCTTTGTTAAAGAATGGCCAATGTTCATGTGGTTAAGTTAAGGGAGTTTTGATCACAACTGTTTTTTAAATAATAAAAGTTGTATGCTAAGACAGGTTTAAAATATTCGGAACAGATGTAGTATAGGACATTTGGCGCGTTTTTTGTTTTGGCGACAAAAAATTGCCGTTAAACATAGTTCCGCGAACGCCAAAAACAATTACGCAGCGCGATGACGTCATAGGGTTGCCAGATCGAAAGTCGCCACAAGAATCGGAAAAGGCCAATAATGTCAGGTGGGGTTGTCATACTATACATTTATCGCTCGTATAAAACACGCCAAAAATTACCTCTCGCGCCAAATGTCCTATACTACATCTGTACCAAATATTCTAGTTAACCAAATGGAGGTTTTTAGGGAAATATAAACTAGCATATGTCACATATTCTTTTAACTGGACTTTAAAACTTTGTTTGTTGTTACTAAGGCTAGTCGGTTTGAGTGACATTTAAGCGAAGTTAATAAGACAAAAATTCGTCTTATAGAACATGGCGTTAAGAACATTCAAATACAAATGCAACGTTAAAACTACACAATAAAAATACATAACATCTAGACATGTTTCGAGAGATACATCGTCCTTCATCAGCAGAAATGAAAAGTCTGTGCGCTCACCTAAATGAAAGTAAACCCAGAATTGAAATTGTTGCGAAAGAAAAAATTTTACCCAAACTTAAAAATCCAATTAAAAATTTCTAATCTATCTTAAATGCTTTAGTTGTTATGTCATGTTATCGCCAGATCAGCTATAAAATTTAAAAATTCTCAGTAAACTCAATTTTTTCACCTTTCAATAACATCACCTTCATACATGTTAAGGACCCATTGACGACCTTTTAATAACTGGGGCATATATAATATCTTATGTCAATGTGGCATGTCCCACATCGGTCAAACAAAAAGCGCATTGAGATTTTGTATTAAGGATCATCAAGCGCACTGTTAATTAAACCTTTGCGGTTCCAGTATTTTACCGCTTGTTGGCACACAATTGTTAACGCCAACCGATTTAGATAGTTTTTGTTATTTAGCTACTTTTTCATTTCTGGGTTTATTTTCATTTTATTGTGCACACAGATTTTAATTTTTGCTGATGAAGTGAAATGTATCTTCCGAAACATGTCTAGATTTTATGTATTTTTATTGCGTAGTTTTAACGTTGCATTTGTATTTTAATTAGCGAAGTAATTGGACAGTACAACTGAATGTGATAGTCACAAAACTGGAAATCCTCTGATCACGACATTTCGTTTGAAAGAGAGAGATAGTAAGAGATAAATTTTATTTTGACTTCTTAATTGCGTTAAAATAATATCTTATAAACGAAATATGGCTATCTAATTTACAATTTAACCACTCTTAGAGATTTATACAACTGCTATAAAAGCACTTTAAAAAATGAGATACTTTTCAATTTCACCGGCGTAGGTGATAAAATCGCCAAAAATTATACAACCGACGCCAAGCGAAATATCCCCTCTGGTAACCTTTTACCTCCACATTTTCAAAATAAGTCGCGGCCATTTTTTATCAGTCACGTATTTTTCCTAATACGTCAAAATCGATGAAAAATCAATGACAATTTGGGATTTCTTAACTTTTTTTTATGTGTATACTGTGTGTTGTCGTCAAAAAATTTTATTTGGCGAGATTTGCGCCGACGAAATGAAAAAGTACCAAAAATTATAATAAATATTTTCGAATTTATAAGTGCTTAGTCTCCTGTTGTGTCCACAATTAGGTTTTGGATAAAATAAATACTAAATTAGCTTTAAAAATTGTAGTGTGCCAGAAAACGTTGCATATTTCCATTGACATTCTCTTACAAAAAAAATCTCATTAGGATAACCAAAGCTCCGCAGCTGCTTTTATTTAATTGCAGGCAAATATTTAGATTTGCGTGGACGATTGAATTTCCTAGCCTGTAGCAATCTTAATTTAATTTGCGGTAAATTGAATTTGTTGAGTTTGCGCACATCAGACGTAATAATTAATTATGCTGCAATCAACTGTTGGTAATTCAAACTAAAGAATAATGTTAATGACCCATTTGGTTTATGGTCAAAAGAAAATATCTATAATAACAATTGCTTGTATTTTTTTCCCTGAATTGCTGATGAATTTATGTAATAGAAATGTTGGTTAATGTAAAGTTTTTAAACGATTATTTTGAATTGACAATATTTTTTTAAAATGTAAAACATTGCATTTGCAGACCGTTTGTGTTACTTACAAAGGTAAGGGGCAAAATAATAGATGGTGAGTGTTATAAAATGAGTTTAACTATTATTTGGTAATTATATACGAACAATATGATTAAAAAACTTCGTTAAGTTTTTAAAAAGCGAAAGAATAACCCATTGTTTTAGTTTAGTTACCAATTTAATAGAATTTATTTGAAAACAAAATATTGGCTACCATATATTTTTTTTATTGTATTGTAAAAAATAGTGCACATTTTCTTCTAAACAATCATAGAATTCGTTGGAAAATCGAGAGAGAATATAACTTACTTAACACATTTCCAAAAAACTACAAATAAAGTTATAAACCAGTGGTGTAATCTATGGATTACTTAAGATTCTTTTTTATATTACAAATGTGGTCCAAATAAAATTTAATAAAATATTTTTAAATTACTTAATTTGTTTATTAATTAATTTTAAATGTATCTTTATGATAACCCAAAACCTCGTCGAGCTCATATTGGCTTTTATGCTAATTTTGAAATAATTTAACATACCTTTTTAAAGAAATTATCAAAGCTCTTGACTTGAAATATATTGTAGTGGAAAATCAAATATTTGGTATAATTTTAACATGCGTATTTTAAAATATATGATCTAGTTGCTTAGAAGTATTTTTTCTAAACAATAATAAAAAAATCACAGAACAAAAACATTAATTGAATAGCTTTTTTTTACAATAGCAAGTATTATTAAAATCTAATGTATGAGCGCTACTTATTAGGAAATATGTTAGTGTTTAAATTTTGATTCTAACTATTATTGTTCCTGAGAAAAGATATATTGAACATTTAAAAACTAGTTTTAAGATATTTAAGTTTGCAGTAGATTTACCATACCTTTAGTAAACGCTGATCATAACAATCATACAATAAAATACTTCTCATTTAAGTAGTGCTAAGTGCAATAATTAAATCTTAACAACAATAGCTTTTTAAAATAATAAAAATCTCAAAATAAACTATTTTTATCAGAGAGTTGTAATATTAAATAGAGAGCGCCTTCAATACCAGACTCTCGTAAGGCCGCGGTGTCAACGTTGAAAAGAAAAACTCACATCACGTGGTTATAGCTCTGCCACATTTGGCGTTCAGACATCTGCAGGAGTTTCAAATTTGGCGCACTTTCTTCTCTTTTGGTGATAAGGAGTTCTGTCTGTATTCAACTTCTTAACATATATGTACGTATTTACTTATTTTCAAACAATATGCGCTAAATATTTCCACTTCATTAACGAAACGAAAATATTTTTTTTTGTGTTCAATACTCGAAGAAGCGAAACTCTTTATATTTCTCAGGTTTTATTGTTTATATTTTCTTATTGAAGTATACAAAATAACAATTGAAAGAACTTCGCTTATTGTAAATTTTTACATAAAAACGTAATGCAATTATTTCAAAACTACACAGTAAGAAAAATCTCCTTAATATATCTGTTAAACTCCCTTAAATTGTGCCACTCGTTCAAAAAAAACTATATTTAAATACAAAATTAAACACAAAACCATATTACAATACTTCGATCTCGTTTAGTTCTTAAAGTCGCCAAGGCCTGCCAAGTAATATTGGCGCATGAATGAATTGGCATTTCCACATATCACGTGGATAAATGATGGACACACGGAAATCATCATTTTTATTCCTCTATTTGTATCATTACTCTATGATTTTTATAACTTTCGGTTCCGGGTTACCTTATATAGAATTTCTGAAAATTTAAATGATTACATTACTATGATATTCAAGTGCAGTGTTATCCAGAGTTGAAAATAAATAGCCTTAGTTTTCACGAATTCAATTTATTGCTTCGTTTAGCTACAAATATACAGTAATTATTTAAATAATTTTCATTCCTTAACAAATTTAAATACACACAATTTACTCGACAATTTGGAGTAACACTTGTCACAATAGCTGTCTTAAGGGCAGAAATCATGGCTCAGTTGAAGCGACATACACTATTCAAAATACTGAACTGAAAAATAACTTGTATTCTTTATTAAACATAAATTTCACAATGAATGAACGCCGCCTAGTAATTGAGAAATTAATGATCTATAATGCATTTGGCATTTCATTAAATACAATAACTCCAGCTATAAAACAAAATAATAATTCATGCAAAGCTAAGTCATTGTAAAACAGCTTGGAAATTAAAATATATTTTAGAGTCATTTGATAACATTTTCAATCAAATAATGTTTCTAATAAATATATTTTGTACAGCTCTTTAAAAATACATATTTTCTTAGAAATCTATATCTCGAAATTATGCAATAAATGTGTTTAGAATTATTCCTTGAAATCATTATTTCTTTATTGAGCCTGTAATACAGTAATCAGTTTTTTAATTTATCTTTCATGTTTTATATCGATAATGGAAAGTTCAGATCGATATATTTTTATCGAAGTCATTTCAATTTCAAACGATCATATTAGACCCGCTTTTTAAATTATATTAGAATATTTACTTCACTTTAATTAATATTAAAAAAAATGGCCAAATTTATATAAATTTTATTATTAATATATTTTATTATTAACTAAAAAATTGAGATGATCATAAATTTACAAATATATATATATATATAATATATTTCATAATTTGTTTCCGAGAATTCAAAGTATACATATTATTTAATCTGAGACAACTAACTCTGATTTATAATAAAATTTCTAATTTTGTTACATTTTACGTTCATGCAGTTAAAGTTTCTAATGTTATGGTCCCCTGCAGATATTTAGATAATATTATTTAAATTATTTATAGAACTTCATACTACATTTGAACTGTCTAACGCGAAAAACTACTTGAAAGCTAACATACAGGCTAAATGATTATTAGTCTCTAAAACATTACTGCATCCATATATTTTATACTGGCATGGTAATACTGTAAATAAATTGTTAATAATTATGCTTCAGATTCTACTAAAATGTAGATTTAATTGTAAAATCTTTTTTTAATAATCTTTAATCTTAATTTTTTTATAATCTTTTATAAGCAATTATAGGCTTAACAATTATTAGCGTATAGTAGCATTTAAATACAATAATACTTTTATACGATTTTTCTTACGAAAATTCTTAGTATGAAGTAAAATACTTGTTTTAAATATTTTTATTAAAAAAAATTATTAAGTTTAAATTTATTAAAATTAAAGTTAGTAACGTTAATATTTCGATGTTTTCTTGAAACTACGTAATTTTATTCGCATTTTCATTTTATTTTTTAAATTTACACATAGGTGTACTAAGAGAATACACTATATGGTATTTTATTGATTATCAGTTTATATTTATTTTAAATATTAAATATTTAAGTATTATATTAGTTAGTTTGATACTTGCGTATTCATGTTTTCTACTACTTTTATATATTTAAAATTTATATTAGTTAAATAAATTTATTAAATAAATTAGTTATAACAATAAACATTTTCATATAGTAAAAGGATAATGAAAATAAATCTCATGTTTGTAAAGTCAATCATATAGCAATATGAAAAATAAAGCGTGAAACGTTTAAACATTTAAAAAAATTATATTTTAGTAGTATTTTAAAGAAAGGGTTTTAATCTGATGGTTTTAATACAGAAATCAACATATTGTATATGTTTAACTTATATAAAAATTAAAGTAAATTAAGATTTCCGTTCCAAAATGATTGGAGTTGGTATGTTCATTTCATATCGTATGTCTATTGCACATCATATATCCAACTATTGGTTTTTGATTCATCTATGAAGAAATTTGAATTTCACATCCGATTCCATAAAAATACCAAATGCAAGAATGCATGTTTTATCATTTCCAAGTTCATTAGAATTCAAGCTCTAAAGCAACGAGTGTGATTCCTATTGGTTTGATAAAGCTCGTACTTTTCATCTTGAACGTTCTTCTCTAGAAACACAGCATTGCTGTTACCTAACGACTTGAGTTGGTCTTCAATCTCATTCGAGATCTGTAAAGACGAGAGATCTTGTCGTTATACAAGTCCATGCCTCAAAGACAGCAAAGATTCATTTTCACCTTTGTATTGCTAAGATTGAGATTACGTCCCTCCGCTTTTTCTTGAATTCAGATTGCACAAGTAACACAGGATATTCAACCCTACACTGTTAAAAAGAACTGCTTTGTTATGATGATATTTGTATTTATCAAACCTTCTGGTCTTCTACAGAAACATTCAATGTTTTGTTTTCATCAATAACAAAATAATTTTAATATCGTCTCTTATAAAGTGAAATGCTTTGTACCGTTTCTGAATTTTTTTTTTATTGTATTTGTATTTAATTTTTTTTTTATGTTATCATGTGAGAGTTATCTATGGTATTGTAGTGGACAATCAATATTTAGAGATATAAGATCGGGATTCAATCCCAGACAAACGTATATCTAACAGCGATTTGGCGAACGGTAGCGAATCGGGGGTATTGAATAACTAATAAAGAATATTTAAATATGAAACAATAAAATATTAATTAAAAAAAAACACATGAGCTAACAGAACGACTTTAAATTTTGTCAGCAGCCTTTTAACAGTGTAGCTGGATCATTTAAAACTTATAAACGATATCTATGGAATCATTCTCTAAAGACGACCGAAACGACGAGAAGCTACATGAACGTTCACATCCATGGATGACAGGGAACCATCTTCAAACCACACGATGGTACAGTCCACAGTGGCCTCTCCCACGCCGAACGAGACGGACAACGGACGTCGCCGCTTTGCGAAAACTTCCCGCAAGGGGGCAGTGTCACTTGAACGAGCCTTGCTCAAGGGGGGTTGTCTGACGAGACTAGGAGTCGCCACAGTCGTAGTTGATGGGCGACTTCCTCATCTCGATCATCTGCATGATGCCCCCGTTCTCCTGGGGCGGCACCTCCATGGCCGCGGGCACGTAGGTGGTGCCCGGGATGCACTTGCTGCACTGGCGACGCAGTGCTGGGCGTTGTCGAGACGCTCGGCACTTGACTGCGAAACGCAGCTCCTCCGCCATCTCCGCGCATAGGGACTGCTGCAAGAACGGGAACAGAAACAGGGGTGAGGGATTTTTGTTGGCGACCAATCCTTATTAACCCTTTGCACCACTCGAGAAACATGTTTGATATTTACGTTCTTTTTATAGAACATGTTTGATTTTACGATCTTTTTATGGGACATGTTTGATTTTACGATCCTTTTATGGGACATGTTTGATTTTACGATCTTTTTATGGGACGTGTTTGATTTTACTATCTTTTTATAGAACATGTTTGATATTTACGATCTTTTTATAGAACATGTTTGATTTTACGATCTTTTTATAGAACATGTTTGATTTTACGATATTTTTATAGAACATGTTTGATATTTACGGTCTTTTATAGAACATGTTTGATTTTACGATTTTTTTATGGGACATGTTTGATATTTCTGTTCGTATTATGGAATAGTTATATTCTCTCTCTGTTTCTGTAATTTTAAAAGAGGTATTTTTTAACGTTTTCTTTTTTTACACAGACTAATTATAAAAATAAAAGTCATGCGTAAAGCTGAAAATTAATCTTGGTTCTATTTACGTTTAGAGGGACTAATTATAAAAATAAAAGTCATGTGTAACGCTGAAAATTAGTCTCGGTTCTTTTTACATTTAAGGGGACTAATTATAAAAATAAAAAAGTAATGCGTAAAGCTGAATATTAATCTCGGTTCTTTTTACGTTTAGGGGGACTAATTATAAAAATAAAAAAGTAATGCGTAAAGCTGAATATTAATCTCGGTTCTTTTTACGTTTAGGGGGACTAATTATAAAAAAAAATCATGCGTAAAGCTGAATATTAGTCTCGGCTCTTTTTACGTTTAGGGGGACTAATTATAAAAATAAAAAAAGTCATGCGTAAAGCTGAATATTAATCTCTGTTCTTTTTACATTTAGGGGGACTAATTATAAAAATAAAAAAAGTCATGCGTAAAGCTGAATATTAATCTCTGTTCTTTTTACGTTTAGGGGGACTAATTATAAAAATAAAAAAAGTCATGCGTAAAGCTGAATATTAATCTCTGTTCTTTTTACGTTTAGGGGGACTAATTATAAAAATAAAAAAAGTCATGCGTAAAGCTGAATATTAGTCTCGGCTCTTTTTACGTTTAGGGGGACTAATTATAAAAATAAAAAAAGTCATGCGTAAAGCTGAATATTAATCTCTGTTCTTTTTACATTTAGGGGGACTAATTATAAAAATAAAAAAAGTCATGCGTAAAGCTGAATATTAATCTCTGTTCTTTTTACGTTTAGGGGGACTAATTATAAAAATAAAAAAAGTCATGCGTAAAGCTGAATATTAGTCTCGGCTCTTTTTACGTTTAGGGGGACTAATTATAAAAATAAAAAAAGTCATGCGTAAAGCTGAATATTAGTCTCGGCTCTTTTAACGTTTAGGGGGACTAATTATAAAAATAAAAAAAGTCATGCGTAAAGCTGAATATTAGTCTCGGCTCTTTTTACGTTTAGGGGGACTAATTATAAAAATAAAAAAAGTCATGCGTAAAGCTGAATATTAGTCTCGGCTCTTTTTACGTTTAGGGGGACTAATTATAAAAATAAAAAAAGTCATGCGTAAAGCTGAATATTAGTCTCGGCTCTTTTTACGTTTAGGGGGACTAATTATAAAAATAAAAAAAGTCATGCGTAAAGCTGAATATTAATCTCTGTTCTTTTTACGTTTAGGGGGACTAATTATAAAAATAAAAAAAGTCATGCGTAAAGCTGAATATTAGTCTCGGCTCTTTTTACGTTTAGGGGGACTAATTATAAAAATAAAAAAAGTCATGCGTAAAGCTGAATATTAGTCTCGGCTCTTTTTACGTTTAGGGGGACTAATTATAAAAATAAAAAAAGTCATGCGTAAAGCTGAATATTAGTCTCGGCTCTTTTTACGTTTAGGGGGACTAATTATAAAAATAAAAAAAGTCATGCGTAAAGCTGAATATTAGTCTCGGCTCTTTTTACGTTTAGGGGGACTAATTATAAAAATAAAAAAAGTCATGCGTAAAGCTGAATATTAGTCTCGGCTCTTTTTACGTTTAGGGGGACTAATTATAAAAATAAAAAAAGTCATGCGTAAAGCTGAATATTAGTCTCGGCTCTTTTTACGTTTAGGGGGACTAATTATAAAAATAAAAAAAGTCATGCGTAAAGCTGAATATTAATCTCTGTTCTTTTTACGTTTAGGGGGACTAATTATAAAAATAAAAAAAGTCATGCGTAAAGCTGAATATTAGTCTCGGCTCTTTTTACGTTTAGGGGGACTAATTATAAAAATAAAAAAAGTCATGCGTAAAGCTGAATATTAGTCTCGGCTCTTTTTACGTTTAGGGGGACTAATTATAAAAATAAAAAAAGTCATGCGTAAAGCTGAATATTAGTCTCGGCTCTTTTTACATTTAGGGGGACTAATTATAAAAATAAAAAAAGTCATGCGTAAAGCTGAATATTAGTCTCGGCTCTTTTTACGTTTAGGGGGACTAATTATAAAAATAAAAAAAGTCATGCGTAAAGCTGAATATTAGTCTCGGCTCTTTTTACGTTTAGGGGGACTAATTATAAAAATAAAAAAAGTCATGCGTAAAGCTGAATATTAGTCTCGGCTCTTTTTACGTTTAGGGGGACTAATTATAAAAATAAAAAAAGTCATGCGTAAAGCTGAATATTAGTCTCGGCTCTTTTTACGTTTAGGGGGACTAATTATAAAAATAAAAAAAGTCATGCGTAAAGCTGAATATTAGTCTCGGCTCTTTTTACGTTTAGGGGGACTAATTATAAAAATAAAAAAAGTCATGCGTAAAGCTGAATATTAGTCTCGGCTCTTTTTACGTTTAGGGGGACTAATTATAAAAATAAAAAAAGTCATGCGTAAAGCTGAATATTAGTCTCGGCTCTTTTTACGTTTAGGGGGACTAATTATAAAAATAAAAAAAGTCATGCGTAAAGCTGAATATTAATCTCTGTTCTTTTTACGTTTAGGGGGACTAATTATAAAAATAAAAAAAAGTCATGCGTAAAGCTGAATATTAGTCTCGGCTCTTTTTACGTTTAGGGGGACTAATTATAAAAATAAAAAAAGTCATGCGTAAAGCTGAATATTAGTCTCGGCTCTTTTTACGTTTAGGGGGACTAATTATAAAAATAAAAAAAGTCATGCGTAAAGCTGAATATTAGTCTCGGCTCTTTTTACGTTTAGGGGGACTAATTATAAAAATAAAAAAAGTCATGCGTAAAGCTGAATATTAGTCTCGGCTCTTTTTACGTTTAGGGGGACTAATTATAAAAATAAAAAAAGTCATGCGTAAAGCTGAATATTAATCTCTGTTCTTTTTACGTTTAGGGGGACTAATTATAAAAATAAAAAAAGTCATGCGTAAAGCTGAATATTAGTCTCGGCTCTTTTTACGTTTAGGGGGACTAATTATAAAAATAAAAAAAGTCATGCGTAAAGCTGAATATTAGTCTCGGCTCTTTTTACGTTTAGGGGGACTAATTATAAAAATAAAAAAAGTCATGCGTAAAGCTGAATATTAGTCTCGGCTCTTTTTACGTTTAGGGGGACTAATTATAAAAATAAAAAAAGTCATGCGTAAAGCTGAATATTAGTCTCGGCTCTTTTTACGTTTAGGGGGACTAATTATAAAAATAAAAAAAGTCATGCGTAAAGCTGAATATTAGTCTCGGCTCTTTTTACGTTTAGGGGGACTAATTATAAAAATAAAAAAAGTCATGCGTAAAGCTGAATATTAGTCTCGGCTCTTTTTACGTTTAGGGGGACTAATTATAAAAATAAAAAAAGTCATGCGTAAAGCTGAATATTAGTCTCGGTTCTTTTTACGTTTAGGGGGACTAATTATAAAAATAAAAAAAGTCATGCGTAAAGCTGAATATTAGTCTCGGCTCTTTTTACGTTTAGGGGGACTAATTATAAAAATAAAAAAAGTCATGCGTAAAGCTGAATATTAGTCTCGGCTCTTTTTACGTTTAGGGGGACTAATTATAAAAATAAAAAAAGTCATGCGTAAAGCTGAATATTAGTCTCGGCTCTTTTTACGTTTAGGGGGACTAATTATAAAAATAAAAAAAGTCATGCGTAAAGCTGAATATTAGTCTCGGCTCTTTTTACGTTTAGGGGGACTAATTATAAAAATAAAAAAAGTCATGCGTAAAGCTGAATATTAGTCTCGGCTCTTTTTACGTTTAGGGGGACTAATTATAAAAATAAAAAAAGTCATGCGTAAAGCTGAATATTAGTCTCGGCTCTTTTTACGTTTAGGGGGACTAATTATAAAAATAAAAAAAGTCATGCGTAAAGCTGAATATTAGTCTCGGCTCTTTTTACGTTTAGGGGGACTAATTATAAAAATAAAAAAAGTCATGCGTAAAGCTGAATATTAGTCTCGGCTCTTTTTACGTTTAGGGGGACTAATTATAAAAATAAATAAAGTCATGCGTAAAGCTGAATATTAGTCTCGGCTCTTTTTACGTTTAGGGGGACTAATTATAAAAATAAAAAAAGTCATGCGTAAAGCTGAATATTAGTCTCGGCTCTTTTTACGTTTAGGGGGACTAATTATAAAAATAAAAAAAGTCATGCGTAAAGCTGAATATTAATCTCTGTTCTTTTTACGTTTAGGGGGACTAATTATAAAAATAAAAAAAGTCATGCGTAAAGCTGAATATTAGTCTCGGCTCTTTTTACGTTTAGGGGGACTAATTATAAAAATAAAAAAAGTCATGCGTAAAGCTGAATATTAGTCTCGGCTCTTTTTACGTTTAGGGGGACTAATTATAAAAATAAAAAAAGTCATGCGTAAAGCTGAATATTAGTCTCGGCTCTTTTTACGTTTAGGGGGACTAATTATAAAAATAAAAAAAGTCATGCGTAAAGCTGAATATTAGTCTCGGCTCTTTTTACGTTTAGGGGGACTAATTATAAAAATAAAAAAAGTCATGCGTAAAGCTGAATATTAATCTCTGTTCTTTTTACGTTTAGGGGGACTAATTATAAAAATAAAAAAAGTCATGCGTAAAGCTGAATATTAGTCTCGGCTCTTTTTACGTTTAGGGGGACTAATTATAAAAATAAAAAAAGTCATGCGTAAAGCTGAATATTAGTCTCGGCTCTTTTTACGTTTAGGGGGACTAATTATAAAAATAAAAAAAGTCATGCGTAAAGCTGAATATTAGTCTCGGCTCTTTTTACGTTTAGGGGGACTAATTATAAAAATAAAAAAAGTCATGCGTAAAGCTGAATATTAGTCTCGGCTCTTTTTACGTTTAGGGGGACTAATTATAAAAATAAAAAAAGTCATGCGTAAAGCTGAATATTAGTCTCGGCTCTTTTTACGTTTAGGGGGACTAATTATAAAAATAAAAAAAGTCATGCGTAAAGCTGAATATTAGTCTCGGCTCTTTTTACGTTTAGGGGGACTAATTATAAAAATAAAAAAAGTCATGCGTAAAGCTGAATATTAGTCTCGGCTCTTTTTACGTTTAGGGGGACTAATTATAAAAATAAAAAAAGTCATGCGTAAAGCTGAATATTAGTCTCGGCTCTTTTTACGTTTAGGGGGACTAATTATAAAAATAAAAAAAGTCATGCGTAAAGCTGAATATTAGTCTCGGCTCTTTTTACGTTTAGGGGGACTAATTATAAAAATAAAAAAAGTCATGCGTAAAGCTGAATATTAGTCTCGGCTCTTTTTACGTTTAGGGGGACTAATTATAAAAATAAAAAAAGTCATGCGTAAAGCTGAATATTAGTCTCGGCTCTTTTTACGTTTAGGGGGACTAATTATAAAAATAAAAAAAGTCATGCGTAAAGCTGAATATTAGTCTCGGCTCTTTTTACGTTTAGGGGGACTAATTATAAAAATAAAAAAAGTCATGCGTAAAGCTGAATATTAATCTCTGTTCTTTTTACGTTTAGGGGGACTAATTATAAAAATAAAAAAAGTCATGCGTAAAGCTGAATATTAGTCTCGGCTCTTTTTACGTTTAGGGGGACTAATTATAAAAATAAAAAAAGTCATGCGTAAAGCTGAATATTAGTCTCGGCTCTTTTTACGTTTAGGGGGACTAATTATAAAAATAAAAAAAGTCATGCGTAAAGCTGAATATTAGTCTCGGCTCTTTTTACGTTTAGGGGGACTAATTATAAAAATAAAAAAAGTCATGCGTAAAGCTGAATATTAGTCTCGGCTCTTTTTACGTTTAGGGGGACTAATTATAAAAATAAAAAAAGTCATGCGTAAAGCTGAATATTAGTCTCGGCTCTTTTTACGTTTAGGGGGACTAATTATAAAAATAAAAAAAGTCATGCGTAAAGCTGAATATTAGTCTCGGCTCTTTTTACGTTTAGGGGGACTAATTATAAAAATAAAAAAAGTCATGCGTAAAGCTGAATATTAGTCTCGGCTCTTTTTACGTTTAGGGGGACTAATTATAAAAATAAAAAAAGTCATGCGTAAAGCTGAATATTAGTCTCGGCTCTTTTTACGTTTAGGGGGACTAATTATAAAAATAAAAAAAGTCATGCGTAAAGCTGAATATTAGTCTCGGCTCTTTTTACGTTTAGGGGGACTAATTATAAAAATAAAAAAAGTCATGCGTAAAGCTGAATATTAGTCTCGGCTCTTTTTACGTTTAGGGGGACTAATTATAAAAATAAAAAAAGTCATGCGTAAAGCTGAATATTAGTCTCGGCTCTTTTTACGTTTAGGGGGACTAATTATAAAAATAAAAAAAGTCATGCGTAAAGCTGAATATTAGTCTCGGCTCTTTTTACGTTTAGGGGGACTAATTATAAAAATAAAAAAAGTCATGCGTAAAGCTGAATATTAATCTCTGTTCTTTTTACGTTTAGGGGGACTAATTATAAAAATAAAAAAAGTCATGCGTAAAGCTGAATATTAGTCTCGGCTCTTTTTACGTTTAGGGGGACTAATTATAAAAATAAAAAAAGTCATGCGTAAAGCTGAATATTAGTCTCGGCTCTTTTTACGTTTAGGGGGACTAATTATAAAAATAAAAAAAGTCATGCGTAAAGCTGAATATTAGTCTCGGCTCTTTTTACGTTTAGGGGGACTAATTATAAAAATAAAAAAAGTCATGCGTAAAGCTGAATATTAGTCTCGGCTCTTTTTACGTTTAGGGGGACTAATTATAAAAATAAAAAAAGTCATGCGTAAAGCTGAATATTAGTCTCGGCTCTTTTTACGTTTAGGGGGACTAATTATAAAAATAAAAAAAGTCATGCGTAAAGCTGAATATTAGTCTCGGCTCTTTTTACGTTTAGGGGGACTAATTATAAAAATAAAAAAAGTCATGCGTAAAGCTGAATATTAATCTCTGTTCTTTTTACGTTTAGGGGGACTAATTATAAAAATAAAAAAAGTCATGCGTAAAGCTGAATATTAGTCTCGGCTCTTTTTACGTTTAGGGGGACTAATTATAAAAATAAAAAAAGTCATGCGTAAAGCTGAATATTAGTCTCGGCTCTTTTTACGTTTAGGGGGACTAATTATAAAAATAAAAAAAGTCATGCGTAAAGCTGAATATTAGTCTCGGCTCTTTTTACATTTAGGGGGACTAATTATAAAAATAAAAAAAGTCATGCGTAAAGCTGAATATTAGTCTCGGCTCTTTTTACGTTTAGGGGGACTAATTATAAAAATAAAAAAAGTCATGCGTAAAGCTGAATATTAGTCTCGGCTCTTTTTACGTTTAGGGGGACTAATTATAAAAATAAAAAAAGTCATGCGTAAAGCTGAATATTAGTCTCGGCTCTTTTTACGTTTAGGGGGACTAATTATAAAAATAAAAAAAGTCATGCGTAAAGCTGAATATTAGTCTCGGCTCTTTTTACGTTTAGGGGGACTAATTATAAAAATAAAAAAAGTCATGCGTAAAGCTGAATATTAGTCTCGGCTCTTTTTACGTTTAGGGGGACTAATTATTAAAATAAAAAAGTAATGCGTAAAGTTGCATATTAATCTTGGTATACCAAATATATATTTAGTAGTGTAAAAGATTGGTGAAATATATTAAAAAAAACAGTGATTTTGGAGAATTTAAATCTAAAGAAAGTGTTAGATCACCAGGTAAACTTAGCGCTTGTAGATTACAAAACTAATTTATATTAAAGTTGGTGAGAGTATAACTTTTTAAACTCAAGCATACGTTCTTCTTTTTCATTTTGAAGAACATATAACAAAAATAACAGGTCGTTATTTTGGAGAGTTAACTGCGACGCTCGAGTGCAAAGGATTAATAAAATACGTTGATTCCCAAGTGATGTCATAATTTTAAATGAAGTTAGATAAAGAAAAAGCAAACAAAGAAAAGCGTTTTTTACGTTCCAAGAACATGCAGTTCTTGTTTCATTTGAAGAACAGGTACAAAAGAACATGTTGTTATTTTTGTGACTGAGATTCACATCTCGGCCGCAAAGGGTTTTCTATATTTAATTAGCCCAGATTCAAAACGAATTATTTGCAAAAATTCGATAGAAAAGATTTTGGTATAAAAAAGATACTTTAGAACTACGACTTAAATTTTATTTAACACTGGAGGGAAAACTCAATAATTCAACTTTAAAAACTTCAAGAATAACCCCCCCCCCCCCAGTCATGAAACCAGTTCTATCCAGTCGCTTTGCAATACAAAAATTACGGGTAAGGATAGCTTAATTAGTTCCATACCTATAAGATTTACCTATATAATAAATCTTAAGTATCACTTTTTCTAATTATTAATTAGAAATTAATTATTATAAGTTTTTTATAATTTGTTATTTATTTGATTAATTACAAAAACTTCTTAGAAATTAAAAATGTCATTAGTATTTAAAATTTGGATTAACATCGTTTTTACAAATTATATAAACATTGTTTCTAGCGTATAAGATACTTAGAACTGTATATAATTTATGAATCTATATACCCATGATTCTTCTTATAATTCTTTTTAAAGAATTACAGTTTAACTCCACAATGCAATTTAAAAGTGTTCACATGTTAAAAATGGGTTTGGTTTTAACTTTAAAAGTAACAGGGTCTTGTCAGCTGTTAGTTTTAGGCTTGGGTATGTTATTAAAGTTACAGTTATATAAATACTAAATTGATAATTTTCTTACTAATAATAAAATAGATGTTATACACGACGTATTTGGATATTCAATATTTGATTTTTGTATTCAAAAAGTTCGTCAACCAGTACATTTTTAATAAATTAGATTGTGTCACATAAACCTAAAATGCCGAAATATTTAAAGTTTCGTTTGAGAAATTTTATTGGGCTTATAAAGCATCAATTAACAACTACCTGGTTTTGAAATGATTTAGTAGATTTTTTTTCTGAAGCAACATAACAATCACATTGCATTGAAAATGTTCAAATAATAAAATACTAACGTCTATCGAAGGTTTTTAAAATTGAACGTAAACAAGCATTGTCAGTGAATGAAAATATTGAAACAAGCATTAGCTACGATGAATGATGAAATCATGAAGTTTTTCATCTATTAATAACTTCTTGAAATTTGGATTATACTGGGACATAACTGAAAAGGTTTCAAATGTAATTATTGATTTACCGCATGCATTTTAGATTTAAAATAAAAATACTAAATTTTTCTTTCTAAACATTTACAAAAATGTTTTTTCTATTGCCATTGTTTTAAAGCTAAAAATTGTAAAAATAATAATGTTAAATATTTATATAAAATATGCATTTTATGCAAATTTATGTTATGACAAAAGTACATTTTTGTAAAACTCTTTCAGATATTATTTTAATTAAAACAAGGATTTCTTCAGATACTTTGTATTGTAAATGCATGTAAAAAATATGAAAAGTCTTAGTTTAATTCAGTTTACACACATGTATAAACATAACTGCAGTTTAATCGAATTTTTGAAATGATTTTCGAAATAAAATGTTCTGGACACTTCGTTTAGTAAATAAAATATCCGAAGTTGGGTCAAAGTATACTCGTCTTATTCTTTTCGTTCATGTTATCGAATTAGTATTTGTTTTTTATCTATAAATGTTTTTAAAATACAAACGAAGCATACACAATAAACAAATTAGCTACATTTTAGAATTCAGTAAACTAATTTTGCAATTTATTGGCCAAATATGCTAAATAATAAATTTAGAAAGAAATCTACAGTTTGTCAGTTAAAAGAGTAAAAATTTATTTTAGTAAAAGTAAAAAATTCTCATATTGTGAAAAGTTTGCAGCATTTCTAATATTTTTTGAGTTAGCAAGATGCGAAGTCATAGTTTGTGTTGGATTCTACTTTTACAGCATGTTTCTTTACTTTTTTGTTTTAATTTGAAAAGCCTATACACAATTATTTATAATCCACTTCCACCTGTCCCGAAATTAAAAGTGGATTATCATACGGTATATCCACTTTATTTTTTTATATTCATTGCTGATATTAGTTGGAAAATCATGGGTAAGCCCCGATACCTTTGAAGTTGATTTAAAAACTAATAGGATTATGAAATCTGAGAAAGAAACAAAGCAATTTCATTGATTTAGCAAAAATATCAAAATGGACTGCTGAAAAAGTTATGTATTTTAATATTACTAAATATCAGGTTTTGCGTATGAATGGCAAAATTAAAAATAATGCCTATTTTTTTAAACGGGACTAAATTTATCTACAGGGATCTGGAGGTATTAATAAAGGATGATTTTAAAAAGGATGTACAATATGCAGTAGCTAGTAAAAAAGCTTATAGGTTAATAAAGTTCAACAGGAATAGAGCTTTTTTTTAATATAAGTATATAATCTAGCTTTTGTATCAAGTTTACAAAGGCTTCATCTTGAGTATGCTTTATCTTTTGGTCAATGCATCTTAGAAAAGACAATGTTATATTCAGCGCTGTACTAATAAAACAGTTAAAGGCACATCAATCATATATCATAAACAATATTTTAATAAAATTAAATATGTATAATTTGGAAAAGAGAAGAATAATAGTGGATATTTAATACAACTTTTTAAATTTGTTCATAAACCATAAATTGCTAGTTTTAATTTTAATACGATTGATAGAACTAGAGGTCATGGGATTAATTTATACAAAATAACAAAAGTGGACTAAGTTCTGTTTAAAAAAACATTTGTCACAATGTAATAAATTTGAAAGACAATATGGTTTATATTATGTCAAGTTCTTGATGATATTTATATTAAGTTTAATTCTTCATTTGTATGCAGGAAACTCTAGAACATTGTATATATCAAAGTAAGGATTCGTAAAGTGGTTGTAACAGTTCATTTACTTAGTTTCTAAAAAAAACAATATTTTACAATTTTATAGTTCTTGTTAACAAACAGTTACGTTAAAATACTTTCCTTAATTTCTATCTAAAACTTTCTCGAAAATGCTATTATTGTATTTAAACATTTACTTAAACTGGAATACTTTAAATATGCATGGTTATTATGTCTGCGCAGCGTTACAATTTCCAAACTTATTGTTTTAATTATCAAAGTTGAAACATTCTATAAGTTTGTAAACGAATTTCGAAGTGGAATATACTTGCAGCAAAAGTTACAGCTGTATTGACTTTTAATATACACAATTTAATAAGAAACTTTATATATAAAGGAGTTTCTAGAAAATATACAAAATGTATAAATACTGCTTCCAAAAAGATAAAATTTTAAACTGTACATTGATTTTATATCATACTTGTTCTGACTATAAACATCTTTTGTTATAATAAAGTACACTTTTCTTCAAGACCAACAAACACAATTATACAAAAAAAAATTGTGTTTTTACGTTTGTGTATTTCTATTAATTTAATTTGAAATATTTTTGTGGTAATCATAACTGGTTTTCCCCGATTTTAATGTATATAAAATGTGTCATTTGAAATAATGTATATTTTCAATTCAAACTGTATTTCTGGGTAAATATGATAAAAAGCAATTTTTATATGGATTTCCTATTGGACATGCCAATCGTATTCATTATTGAAGAGTTTGTCCTGAAAATAAACAACTATGCAATCGCATCTATCATGCAGGCATGCAAAATGTAACCAATAAAACATAATGAAAGCCAAGGATAGTAAAGACTATATATAGAAGGTGCGCTCGTTTTTCGCTTTTGAAAGTGGGCAAGGAAAGGCAAATATTTGACGTCATTTTAGCTCCGCCTTACTTTTGACATCATTTTAGCGCCGCCTTACTATCGGTTTTTGATCATTCTCATTGGCTGTGTGTTTCAAGCATTGCTACTTAGGTTCGATTCCGGTTGGGTAACAACTGGTGATTTAATTTTTAATTAGCAAAATAATGTAAATATCTGTAAATAATTGTGTTCAGGTAACTTCACTACTAATCCGTCCTTGTTTTGCTATGTCCCGGTATTTTACTTGATTGAAATTGTAACTCATTTAATATGTCCAATACAAATGCATTGACCGGATAGTTCCGACCACTATTTTACTCTTTCAAAATTCATGGACATGCTCTCGTGGCAGCTAATATTATTTTAATACGCTTAATTTATTAAGCAACTCTTTTGCAATTTTTCCATACTAAATACAATCCTTAAAATATAATTTAAACTCATAAAATGCAGTAAAAGTAACTAAATAAAGTTAGCTTATCACTTTTTAATAGTTCACAAAAAAACGAATAGATGGCAGCACCATCAAACAACGCGCCCACATCTAGTTCAGCCTTGCCATTGGTTCAAACGAGAGCATTATACACGCCCACAGAAGACGAAAGTAGGCGTCACTATGACGTCAAATAGATGCTCTCTCCGCCTTCCGTCAGGCAACGCGAGAACGAGCACACCTTATATATATATATATATGGTCTTCACTATCCTTGAATAAAAGCTGAGTTTCTCATAACATAGGGTTCATTACCTGTAGGAAACCGTGGGAAAGCCCTTCGTTGTATTTCTGAAAATTAAAATTGTCTCTATAAAACATTAATAGTATCTTCCTTACAACACGAAAAAATAGCAACTGTTTTTAAAATGGTATTTTCATAGAATAATCACAAAGGTTTGAGCCTACATTTTGGAATGACAAACAGGGGATTTCGACATATAATCTAGAAGGGTTTGTTTACATTAAATGTTTGCTTAATTAATATTACAAAAATTAGGAATAACTTTATGGATTCAAATTCACTATATTTCATTAAAAAGCAGTCACGTTTTATTTATTTACATATTTAATCTAATAAAATGCCTTGTAAACTTATAAAAGTCTCGTTAAAAATTACATTATAGTCATTTATTTATTTATTGTAAATTAATTTTTTTATTGTTTGAAACAAGTGTGTTTAAAATATTTTCATTATATTTATTTGGTAATTTTTGTAGATTATAAAACGGCATATATACACTGCAAAAAAAGGTACTTAAAAATGAGTACCTGAACATACTCGTTTTCCTTTGAGTACAATTGCATAATAAACAATGGCGTACTCAAATTTAAATAATCGTACTTTCTCAAAAGTGATAAGGGGGATTTATTATTGCTAATATCAGCTTCTGTTCAAGACATATGAACAAAGTGACCTGACACACTTACAATAGTCGTTCAAAAGATGGTTTTCCACATTATTTGATGTCTATTTCTTAAATGGAAAATGAGTTAACTTAATTTTCTTACTTTCCATTCTTTTGCCACACCTTTTTTACATTTGTTTTATTTATAACTTCTTCACGTCGAAATGGTACTATAACGGATAAGGTACCGGCCTGCGGTGCGTGAGGATTTAGGTTCGATTCACGTCAGTCTTGGTTGTAATTGTTTATATTTATTGAAAGTGATTTATGAAGGCATAATATATAAGCAAGCAACTGTTCTTTTTATTCGATTTTCCATATAACATTTTTGAGTACATGACTTTTTCAAAAATGAAACTTATGTATTTAGAGCTACGATAAGCTTCGAAAAATGAGTATATTTTACTTAATTTTGAGTACTAATTTATAACAGCATATATATAGTGTTAAAAATAGCAATACAAAAATAAATAATATAATATATAAAAATTACTTATATTGTCATGTTTGTAGCTTTTCTATAATAAGGATAATTTTTTTTTATTAAAAATAGGAAACATTTATATATATATATATATATATATATATATATATATATATATATATATATATATATATATATATATATATATATATATATATATATATATATATATATATATATATATATTTATATATATATATATATATATATATATATATATATATATATATATATATATATATATATATATATATATATATATGTATATATATATATATATATATATATATATTTATATATGTATATATATATATATATATATATATATATATATATATATTTATATATATATATATATATATATATATATATATATATATATATATATATATATATATATATATATATATATATATATATATATATATATATATATATATATATATATATATATATATATATATATATATATATATATATATATATATATATATATATATATATATATATATATATATATATATATATATATATATGTATATGTATATATATATAGTTATATATATAGTTTTATAAATATAGTTTTTCCGCAAAAACGTAAAATATTATTACCTATGTGATGGGAAAATTTATCCTCAGTAGGTAAACCAACAAACATGACAATAAAAGTAATTTTCTTATTCTAGATGCTGATTTAAAACAACGCAATTAACAGTTAACCCTAAAACAAGATGAACCGAGTGTCTTCAGCCAGAAATGAAGAAACATTTCATTAGAAGCAGCCAAGACCAGATAAAAGAGAAATTGAAAAGGTGTTCGACTGTCAGGCTGATACGTGAAAGACGTTAAGGTGGGATCCCCCGGAGTGAAAGATTATTACACGGACATTAACCTGATACGACCAAAAAACGAGGGAATCCCATTAAGAAGTAGCACAAAACAAACGCAGCGCGATTTTCAAGCTGGGGAACAATGCTGCCGATTTGGTGAGAAATCTCCCATTTGGCAACAGTGTTTTTATTTTCTATGTTAAAATAAAAAAAGTAACATATATTCGATGTTAATTTGAGGTTTTAAGAACACAATAAAAGGGGTTTTTGATAACTATACTAGGGGACAACCTAAGTTGAACCTGAAGCGGAAGGTATGATAAGTATAAATATTCAATTGCTTTAGGATCAACTTAAGTTGTCCCCGAGTATAGCTTCTGTGTTGTGGATACTGGTATTATGAACAAAGTATCTTGTAATGATTACATATATTACACAAGCTACTACAGTCTATAGGGTGATGTAGAAATTATGCACATTGCAATCAAAAATTCTAAAAAGAGAGCTGCCGTTTATTGATTTTTTTTATTAAATTTTCTGTTATTTTTTTAATAAATTTGCAAAATGGTTTTATAGATATTCATATATTTTTATTGAAAATATGACACAAATGTAATGTACTAAAATTATTTAAGATGTTGATTGTACACTTCTTCTTTTTTACTAAATATGTAATATAAACAATCTATTAGGTCTAGTCCGCAGTGCATCGTAAGGTTTTGATTCACAAATTCTTTGTCGCCTACTCTTTTTTGCATCTTCGGTTTTATTGTATCTCTTTGCAATTACTGAATGTTTAGACTTCTTAGTATAGTTTTGTTTGTTATTGAACTGCACTTTTAAACTCTTTAACTTTGCTATGCCGTAATTGAATTTTAGAGGGATAATTTGGCTTCCTAGTGAAATATTTCACAAATCGCCATTTCCCACGCCACACAATTATCACACAAATGCTTTAAAATTTCAACTAGTCAACAAGAATTATTGCAGAACTTCAATTTAAGTCTCCAGTCGCCATGAACCTTTGATTACAACTGAAGTTTAAGCATTTAAACTGGCCAGGGTATGCCATAAATGTGACTCATTTTCCTCAACACAACACGTGGTACAAAGGTCGAAGAAGAAGCGGATCAATGGCCAACCTGGCAGACGTGACCAATTTTCCTCTGCACGATGTTATGTTATTTATCCATGTAGGATGATTCATTCAACATTTTTAAGTTTCTGCTGATGACCTCTGTACTCGAACTGATGGTAAAGACGTATTCACGTCAAATATAAATGTGTGCATTTTTTATTTATTTAAATTATGCTTTTATAAATTATAAATTATTATCACTATTCAACTTTTAAGCTCTACATCACAATTTTTGTCCCATTCAACCAATTTGCATATCATTGCCTAATTAAAAAAAATATTTAAAATATTAATTTAAATCTAAAAATATCAGCTTTCTTGCATGGTTTCATTAAAAAAGAACGCTTATTAATATTCCCATTGGATTTTTTTTATTTTGTAATCAAAAAAAGTTTAAATTAACCTTTGAAACATGTGAATCTAATTAAAAATAAAGAATTTTTAAAAAAAATTTAATATAATTGAACGGATTCATAATACGGAATATCCCTTTTCAACAACGTTGCTTAAAAAAATACTGCTTATTTTTCATCGCATTCATCTTGCTAGGATTGTATCGGGCAACATAGCAATTTTTTCGTTAGGAAAATCCAATTAATAAACGAAAAAAAATCTATTAATTAAAGATAGATTAATGCATAGGCAATGTGGGGAATCGATTTAACAATTAAATTATTTCAATAACTTTAAATTACTCTTGAAAAAAAATTAATTATCAACAAATTATTTGTTACTTAACTTATATTGAACTTGCATTACAATTTTAAAGTTAAGTGATACAAACACTAGTTTTATTTCAAGTTTAGAAGTTATTTTAATAATCAGAAAGTTGTTAATCAGTATATTTCGTTAATCAATATATTTTGCTACTCAATATATTTTTGACGTGAAACGTCTTTAAAATCAACTATATGGGACATCAGGATAAAAGTATTATGTTACGGTTTTAAAGAGATCTATTTCAACCGCTGAGTTAATGTAATATAAATACTGGAATAAGAACTATGCGTGCGCTTTTTCTACCTTCGCTACAAAAGCAAAGGTGGGGAAATTACAGTTTCGAGAAAATTTGTAATTTTAAAATAACTGTTTGGAATTTTTTTGTTGTTAGTAAATCCATTATTTATATCATATAATCCTAATGCAATAAACATTAGAACGCAATGGTGCGAAAGCGAAGGTGAAGCAAAGGAAAATTCTACGTTCCTGCTATAGGAGTCATCACCCCAGAGTTTATATTAATGTAGCTCAGTGATCGCAACACGTAATTCCTTGGCAACATGAATGCTTATGAACAGAACGCGTACAAAGCTCGTTTGTGCAGTTGACTCATACCACTAGAACTATTGAACAATCGCATATCACTCTCGGTATGTGTAAAATGAGTTGTTGTAAGTCACTTAAATAGACGAACGTTGTATGCGTTCTATTAATAGCATTCATATACTTAAGGTATCTCTTCATATTAAGACGATGATCTTCTACATCTTTGTAATTGGTTATTTTTATGTACGTTGTATTGTTGTATGTTGTATTGTTGTATGTCGTATAGTTGTATGTTGTATTGTTGTATGTTATATTGTTGTATGTTGTTTGTTGTATTGTTGTATGTTGAATTGTTGTATTTTATATAGTTGTATGTTGTATGTTGTATAGTTGTATGTTGTATGTTGTATAGTTGTATAGTTGTATGTTGTATGTTGTATTGTTGGATGTTGTATTGTTGTATGTTGTATTGTTGTATGTTGTATTGTTGTATGTTGTATAGTTGTATCTCTTCATATTAAGACGATGATCTTCTACATCTTTGTAATTGGTTATTTTTATGTACGTTGTATTGTTGTATGTTGTATTGTTGTATGTCGTATAGTTGTATGTTGTATTGTTGTATGTTGTATTGTTGTATGTTGTATTGTTGTATGTTGTATTGTTGTATGTTGTATTGTTGTATGTTGTATTGTTGTATGTTATATTGTTGTATGTTGTTTGTTGTATTGTTGTATGTTGAATTGCTGTATGTTGTATAGTTGTATGTTGTATAGTTGTATGTTGTATGTTGTATTGTTGTATTTTGTATTGTTGTATGTTGTATAGTTGTATGTTGTATTGTTGTATGTTGTATTGTTGTATAGTTGTATGTTGTATAGTTGTATCTCTTCATATTAAGACGATGATCTTCTACATCTTTGTAATTGGTTATTTTTATGTACGTTGTATTGTTGTATGTTGTATTGTTGTATGTCGTATAGTTGTATGTTGTATTGTTGTATGTTGTATTGTTGTATGTTGTATTGTTGTATGTTGTATTGTTGTATGTTGTATTGTTGTATGTTGTATTGTTGTATGTTATATTGTTGTATGTTGTTTGTTGTATTGTTGTATGTTGAATTGCTGTATGTTGTATAGTTGTATGTTGTATGTTGTATAGTTGTATGTTGTATGTTGTATTGTTGTATTTTGTATTGTTGTATGTTGTATAGTTGTATGTTGTATTGTTGTATAGTTGTATGTTGTATTGTTGTATAGTTGTATGTTGTATTGTTGTATGTCGTATTGTTGTGTATTGAATTGTTGTATGTTGTATAGTTGTATGTTGTATTGTTGTATGTTGTATTGTTGTATTGTTGTATGTTGTATTGTTGTATGTTGTATTGTTGTATGTTGTATAGTTGTGTGTTGTATTGTTTTATGTTGTATTGTTGTATGCTGTATTGTTGTATGTTTAGAGTTATGCGCACTAACTCTGTATATTGATGCTAGGAAGCGCTTACAGTGCCTCTTACCGTCTATGTACAGAGTCAATGTACATTGCATAGCACTTATGAACTTTTCTATACATAGACACCCCCTTTTATAAATATAGCTGTCGGCGTCTAAATGTTAATAAAGTAGCAAAGGGCCTTATGGGCACCCTGTATAAGTTATATTTTGACACAATTAATTCTAATTACTCTGTTGCTGATACGCAACAGAAAAATATAGAAATTTATAAAATATCAAGTTAAGCACCCTGGTTTTACGTTAGAAATTGGCGAGTTCGCTGCTTTTGTTTGGCGATTGAATAATTCCCAACTTGGCAGTCCTGATCCCGAAATGGAGGAGGGCATTAGATATTCATTTGCGTGTGGTGCAGATACAGGGATTGGACGAGGGGGGGGGGGGTGTTGGAAGACGAATCAGCAAGATGTTTGCGTAAGCAGGTTTGGAGAGGGAGGTAGAGGGTGCGATGGAATTATAAAAAATAAAGGGGGGGGGGGCTAATGCATGTCTAGTGACACCTCTGTGGATTCTTCGAATTCTGTCAAGGAATAGCGGAAAGAAAGACGAGAATGAAATTAGTTTTCGTTTTCTGCAACTGACGAGTGTTTAAAAAGGAATTGGAATTTAGGATATGTCTATCGCTTATTGTTCATTGTGTTAAAATAGTATTTAAATATATGACATTTATATTAATTAAATAAATACGGGGCTATAAAATATTTCAGTAATGAATAAAAAAAATTATACCAAAATATATAAGTACATAATTTATATACAAACATACAATTATTAATAAATGAATATTGCGATGCAATATTTAAATAATATTCAATACTTTAATTGTATATAACCCCATAGATCATCTACCAAACAGTTTTGCGGTTGACCTCTATTTGCGAATTTATGACATGTTTGTTTTTGCATGAACGCCCCTTAGTTCTGTAGAAATGGACCACTATTGTTGATTAAATTTGTAAAAATGTTTCAACCACATGATAATTGCTTATTTGTTTTAAAAACTAAGAAAAATATTTTTGCATATACTTTAAAGGTTACTTGAAAATTCATTGTTAAACAACTCATAAATGTTTATTTGCCATTAATTGATATGAACGAAATGTTATTTTGTGCTATTCCTTTAATTAGAAAATATTGAAATTATACGCATTGTGTTTTTTGCATAAATTTTCAAATCATAAAATAACTCCGATTTTCTGTTACTATAAATGAGCATCTATACTAGTAAAAAAATGAGCTAAATGATTTTATAATATCTAATTTTAAAACATTTTAAATGCAAATTTTTTTAATTTTCATTATGCGCATATAGTTTTTATAAACATGAAGTTTAGCTATGAGTGCTAATAAAAAATTTTTAAAATAATAATTCTACGGTATACTGGAAATTGGAATACCCTCAAATATAGTTATTACATGCTTATTCAACTATAAGTTACAATAAAAATAATTAAAATATAAGAAAAGCACAAGTCAAAAATTGTGCACGGATAAGTTTTATTTATTTTGAAGGACTATGGAATTTCTAGATATTTTATTATGACAATTTTGTTTTAAAGCATACGAGTTTAAAGAAAAATAGTTTTATTTCTTCGGTCATAAAAGCTTACTTTTTCCCTTAAATCAATATTTTATTGATGTAATAAGGATTTTATGAACATAGGAAATTCCTTTCGAGCTTATTATATAGAAGTTTCATAAAATACTTAAATAATTGTAGCACTAAATTTTGCTATTTCGCAGGGTCAAAGTATTAAGAAATTTCTAATTTGAAACAATTTATGACTTTCTACCTTCAGATATTAATTAAATGTTTTATTACTTGTGATTTATACTTTAGCTACTAAAGTTTCGGTTTAATAAAAAATTGGAAATTTTTGTTTAATGAAATTCTATACGAAATACTTTCTCTGAAAGTGAAATTTATTCTAGAGTAATTTCATTTTATAACTAAATTTATTAGAAAATAAAAGGCAAATAATAAGATCATTTCTTTATTGAACTATTTATTATTTATTTGGTCTCAATAAATGAAATATTTAAACATACTTCGCAACATATGATGATGCAATTTAGAATACAAATTTTGTAATAAATTTACTGCAAAACAAAGAAACGGAATAAACAAAAAGTACTTAATAGCTAAATTTTATTATAAACTTTTAAAGGAATATATAAGATGGTGATTTTTCAAATTGAGGATTTTCATTGAGTATTCGATAACCATATCCATTTTTAATTAATAGAAGTTCCTAAATGTAATTTCCTTAAAAAGTTTTGATTATAAAAATGATGTGTTAGTAAATAACTAAGCTTTTCAAATTAAAACTGAATAATAAATAGAATCTTAAACCATAGTTTTCTTATAAAACACTTTGAAGTTGTTTAAGATTAAAGAGGTCTCGAATTATATTTTTATCCTTGTACAGACGTTACTAGTGATTTATCAAGTTGTCTTTGACAAACTTTTCGACGATGGTAAACGCACACAATGTTTGTCTATGGCCTTCCGTGGAAATTCTAATTTTGGCATACAACAAAAGTAGTACACAATAGTTGCCATATCCTTCAAGTAAATATTTAAGTGCTTTTAATGATTAGTTTCGAATATATTTTAACATCAGCTTCAATAAGATTTGAAATTTAAATGGCCTACATGTTTTCCGATGCCATTATTTTAATGGTTTTCTAAATATTTTATTGTGTCGCTTATATCATTAATGCAGTAATATTTAAATACGATCTTCTAACTTTGCGTACTATTATAAGTTTCTGTATTTTTTTAAATACTTATTATTATGTATTTTAATGATGACCTGCATCCTAATTTGTTTTTATTCCTTTATAACTTTGGTAAAAGATTTGGTTTTATAACTTTGGCCCAAACAAATCTTATTTATTTCGTAAGTTGAAAAAAATCGCCAAAGTGATCATGAAAATTACCAAACTGATGGTGAAAAATCGCCAAACTGATGGCGAAAAATAGCCAAATTAGGGTGAAAAAGTTGCCAAATTGAATATCAAAATTGTGAAACTGATAGTGAAAATCACCAAACTGATGGTGAAAATCGCTTTATTGAAGGTGAAAACCGCCAAACTGATAGCCAAAAATTGCCGAACTGAAGGTGAAAATTGCCGAACTGATGTTGAAAAATCGCCTAACTGATGGCAAACAATCGCCAAATTGAGGGTGAAAAATTCGCCAAGTTGATTATGAAAATCGCCAAACTGATGGCAGCCTAACCAATTTGGCTCTTGCTCCATAAAACACCAATAAACCAACTAATTGTTAGTAAATCGTACATAATATATTTTAATAATTATTAAAACTCAGCTATGATTTTATTGAATTATAGAAAATGGTCTCATTTTTAAGCATACACCAACAACGTCATTCTAAAAAGTAGAATAGAATCGTTTGTTGCAGAAACCCCATAAGTGTAATGTTAACTCAATGGCAATTATGAGTTTTTGAAATATACGATTCACTTATAAAACCAATTATCTGAAAATTTTATTTAAATATTTAATTATTAATGTTTCGTAATGCACCCGAATGTCGTAAAAGGTTTTGTGCGATTAGGAGATATGTAATATTTCTTACTAGTTTCAAATACTGGTTTAAAGAAACTTTTAAATCACTTTGAAAGTATTTTTAAAAGAACCCTTAGTATATAATTAGAATATTATCAAAGAGGCAATTGTTAGTTATTAGTATTGGCATTATATGAAATAAATAAATTTTATAAGTACTTCGAAATCGCATAAAATGAAAATAAGAAGTTCTTAAGTTACGAATACGTTTAGAAGTATTTGTCTGCCATTTCACTTTTAGAAATTTCACTCCGTTTATATTATTTTAGGTGCAATTGGTTTGGTCAATTTGAACTTATTCATTTGAACACTTGACTGCAATTCTATTAAATATCTTTTTTGTTGCTATCGGTTTTAAATACTAATTAAATTAAAATAAAAAACGACAATATTGTCATAAGAATGTTTTTTTTTAAAGTTTATTGAATTACTTTTTAACTGAAATTTGCTTTGATAGTAATATATAGTTTAAAAAAAAACCATAGAAATAAACACTCAAAAATTGTCAATCTGATACAAAATGGTATAAGTATCCTTTTATCCATGGATGGCAATCAGTGCATGTATTTGATTTTGTTATAAAATATTTCTAGTAGATAATTTATTACAAATAGCATATTTTTTAATAAATAAATTTAAAGTTATAATTAAATAAATAAAATATTTTTTTTCATCATAATCTGGTATATGGGATGCATTGTATATTTTGTACAATACTTTCTTTCATTACAACAAAATTTGTTAACAATACTTTCTTTTCATAATATTCCCCACGATCCAATTTTAGCATAATATTAACTCCCAAATAATATTCATACTTTAAAATAAGTACATTTTAGGGTAAGTCTTTCTAGGGTAAATTCATAAATTTTACTGTAAATTCATTGCTAAAGTACAGGGTGGGCCAGAATTTTCTGACACATTTTAAAATAATTTAAAATAAAAAACTAGTAAATTGGTGTAAGAGTGTGTGATTTTGAATAAACAGATTATCACGAGAAAAGTTTTTAAGCAAATACAAATTTTAGTCTCAAATTAAGACATAGATGACGTTCTACCTACACAAATATCAGGAAAAAAAATCAAATATATTTAGGACAATAAACTACAAATAATTTAATTTGTCATAAGCAACTCCGTATAATTTGTTTTGTTTAAACTAATAATTTGTTTTAATGCATGCGCTCTTTGAAGTTCAAGCCCCATACAAGCAGCACACCAATTCAGTCCATGTATTCGTGTTTTGAGGATATTTTCTGATGCTTTTTTAGGTACAGAGCCATCTATAGATATAATTTGCAACTAACATTTTTATTTGCTTAAAAAAAATTCCACCTTGAGAAGCAATTTAGTTGAAACCGAACTCTCGCTAATTACTTGATTTTATATTAAATTTAAAATGTACTACTTTTGATCCACAATCTGTATATTTAGAATATTTTCAAGAAAAAGTCATTAATCCCATTTTATTCTCCAAAGTACAATCTGATCATAACTAACTCACAAACCATTAAACTCTACTGTAAGGCTAGCCGCGCACTAGAAGCAATTGCATGGCAACTTTAAATTAATTAAGCAACTAAATAATCACACTGAAACTACTGTCGGTTATTCAATTCCATTCAACTCTGGACTGTCATATCTCAGATTTCGCAATCGCAAAAAAGTGAAATTGAAAAATTGCCAAACTGAAGGGGAAAATCGCCAAACTGAAGGTGAATATCGCCAAACTGATGGTGAACATCGCCAAACTAATGGTGAACATCGCCAAACTGATGGTGAAAATCGCCAAACTGATGGTGAAAATCGCCAAACTGAAGGTGAACATCGCCAAACTGATGGTGAACATCACCAAACTGATGGTGAACATCGCCAAACTGAAGGTAAAAATTGCCAAGGTGAAAATAGCCAAACTGATGATGAAAATTGCCAAACTTATGGCGAAAAATTGCCAAATTGATGGCGAAAAAATCGCCAAACTGATGGTGAAAATCGCCAAATTGTCGGTTATTTGAAAAGCAGTTAGAGGCGGTAGGGAGCTGAAGCATATTTTTTCCAACTGCAAAGCCGATCGGTACACAATTTGAGATTCTGCATGGCCGATAGTTGCACAGTGCGCGGCTATCCCAAAACAGGATTCATGATAAATCACTACACTCTACACTTATTTCCGAAAGGAATGGCTAAAGAGGGTGCATACCTACCCTCGCAGACTGCGCACTCTTCTTGGAGTTCCAGCAGAACTCCGCGATGGCCGTGAGCACCGCGACCGCCAGCCCGCACATGAGCACCACAAATACCCCTCCAATGTTGTCCACCCCGAGGGCGTTGGCCTTCCCGTCCTTGTTCTTGTCGTCCCGCGAGCACGTGATGCCGGGGCTCTTCCACCACTTGTTGTACAGCATCTGGATCACCCCTTTCTCCTGCAGGTCGAGGATGGCCAGGGAGATCTTGTCGCGCCACGGAGAACCTGGATGGAGACAACGTCGATGTCGCACTGAGCAGATGTGCTAAATTTGCGTTTTGGACCTTTTGCTCGATAGCCTGTAACTTTATCTCAGAATCAAAATGGTCTTGGCGATCGGGTTGGCCATGAAGTAAAGTATTTGTCTAAAGAGCCAAATGTTCAGCGCATTCAAATCTAACCTACTGCACAAGTGCGTTTTTCGTGGACTTGAGGTTAATAGCTTATTATAATCGCTAATTTGTATTCTAAATAATACCTAATTATGGTAAAAATTATTTTAATAGGTGAAAAAAATTGGCGATTATTGTTTTCCATTTCTTATAACAGCGCTATTAACTTTCAAATGACTGTTCTATTACATTTGTGCACTAAATAATCGACATAGGCTTTGTTGCAAAATAATAATAATGTAACTTCAAGGCGCTTTTAAGAGATCATTATAATCGCTAATTTAAGATCTAAATAACACCTAATTGTCGTAAACAATTATTTTAATTGGCAGAAAACGTGGCGATTATTGTTTTTCATTTCTTATAATAGCGCCATCAACTTTCTTGGACGTCCTAAGATATTTGTGAATTATTACTTATTACATTTGTGCACTAAATAATCGAAATTGCCTTTGTTGCAAAAAAAGATAATAGTGCAACTTCAAGGCGCTTTAATTAGGAGGTAAAACGGAATGAGAAGATGACGTCTTTTCAATTCTGTGTTTAGGTTCGTAACTTCTTACGCCACGCAGCGTGTTTAAAATCGCTCTTGAAAACTTTTAGACTAAATAACTGAAAAATTCTATTTCTCCATTTAGAAACATTACATTTATTGTGAGTATTACTGTTTATATGAATATCTAAATTAACCTTGAGTATAAAATTTTGAATTTATTTTATTCCCTACATTGATTTCAACTTTAGTCACAGAACACCGTAGTAGACTACTACAGTAGAACCTCATTCTAACGGACTAATAGTCTAAAGGTTGTCCGTTTTAATGAAAGTCTGGTTTATAACAAATAATTCCTATAGGGCCGTATGCAACAGGATGTAATCCATGGAAGTACAATAGCCAGCTATAAAAGTGTTTATTATATATATAAGAAACACTAACCTTTTCAATATTGATTGAATTGAAGTAAATGTGTATGTATACACTGCATTAATCTTTAAACAAGAAGGTCCTGGTAACTGATGGGTGCTTAATTTCAATGGTTTGAAAAAATAATTTACTTTATTATACGGCTGTTTTATAATCGCTGTTACAGCCTTTGTATGAAACCAATCATTTGTAATTTCAGTTGTAATCCATGCATTGCGAGAACTATAATAATGAACTGTAAAATTGTGAATCGCGTTTTTAGTGCCCTAGGATTTTTGCTTTTACATACGATAACTATTTTAAGCAAATGGTCAATCTTCATTCGCACAGAGTAAAGCCGACACCTGCTCCTAGCTAGGGAATGCTGCAGCTGTTTTCTCTAGGAATTCTGCCTATAACTTTCACGGTAATATTTACGCAAAACAATACAACGATCATCGGTGTTTAAGCGGTTCCTTGGAAATGTAAAATTCTTTTTTTTAAAACTCTGTTAACTCTCATCGGATAAAAATAAGTATCCTTTATAATTATTAAATTTTTTTAAAACTGTCCGTTATAATGATATTCTACTGTATTTACTAATTACAACTCTGGACTGTCATGTCTCAGATTTCTCAATCGCTAAACTGCAGGTGAAAATCGCCAATGCAGGTGAAAATCACCAAACTGATAGTGAAAATCGCCAAACTGATAGTGAAAATCACCAAACTGATGGTCAACATCGCCAAACTGATGGTGAAACATGCCAAACTGAAGGTGAAAATCGCCAAACCGAAAGTGAAAATCGCCAAACTGATAATGAAAATCGCCAAACTGATAATGAAAATTGCCAAACTGAAGGTGAAAATAATCGAAACAATAAAGAGAAGTTTGTCCTCACCCATTGGCGTAGCGATGCCGTAACCCTTGGAGTCCAACAGGCCTCCCACCTGAGTCAGATTACAGTCTCTCTGCACCATGTAGTCCAGCATGGTCGATTCCATCAGGAAAGCATAGTTTCCTTCCAGTACTCGTTGAACTCCTTCCTCATACGAGCTAACGAAAACTGCAGGCCTATTTTCCATGTATCGCCACATCTTGAGGTATGTTTCGATCTTGGAATCCTATGGAAATCAAGTGCATAATTTCTACATTACAGAAACGGAAGGCCTTAAATGCGTTCCATTGGGGTCTTTTAAACCACCGCTTCTTGTTACAATGAATTAAACTTTTGTGTTTTCAGTGCAATGTATTCATTGTTTTCCTCCGCTGATTCACAAGCTAAACACGCAATCTGTTTGGATAAAAGCCTCTCGGAATTCAAATTTATTGCGCAGGGTTTCTTGCGGAATGTATAAAACCTTTCGAAAGATTAAGCAATGGGATGGGGTTACTCCGTTTAATGTTGATAAATGGGTGTCGTTGTATTTTAGTCATTCATTAAATCAAACTAATTGATTGGAAGGTTTGTGAAGGATGAGCTAAGGGCATTTACTTAATGGTATAGAATTGTCGCAGTAATTTTAGAACCTATGTGTCGGCTGACTATCACGTGATATGTCACGAAGGGTACAGTAGACTTTTAAAATAGTAAAACACAAGTTCTAAAATTTCATTTGACTAATTGACAGTTTAAACAATTCATTTGGAAATTGTGTGGAGTGGAAAGTGACAATTTGAAAACGATTTCACTGTGGAGTCAAACAATCACATTTAATGTTCTATTGCGGCATATGAAACTTAAAGATTGAATGAGCAGTTAAACACGATCAAAACGGCCAAGAAGTCTAAACTTATGACAAATGTGGAGAGATCTAGAGCTCACTGAAGACGCAAGAAGTAGTGGGCATGAGTACAACGTACTCACGAATAAAACATTACGGTACAGTTGGGAGTTGCACTGACCCCAATTTTTTAGAATTATATATTTCAAAATTTTAATTATAAATAAAAACATTTAAAAATTAACACTGTTAATAATTAAAAATATAATGTTGTTAATAATTAAAAGTTTAACATCGTTAATAATTAAAAAATTAACGTTGTTATTAATTAAAAAAATAATATTGTTAATAATTAAAAATTAACACTGTTAATAATTAAAAAATAATAACATTGTTAATAATTAAAAAATTTAAATCGTTAATAATTAAAAGATTAACATTGTTAATAATTAAGAAATTAAGTTAATAATTAAGAAATTTAGTTAATAATTAAAAAATTAACATTGTTTGTTAATAATTAAAAAATTAACATTGTTTGTTAATAATTAAAAAATTAACATTTTTAATACTTAGAAAGTTAACATTGTTAATAATTAAAAAATTAACATCGTTAATAATTTAAAAAATAATATTGTTAATAATTAAAAATTAACATTGTTAATAATTAAAAATTAACATTGTTAATAATTAAAAATTAACATTGTTAATAATTAAAAAATTAACATTGTTAATAATTAAAAAATTAATATTGTTAATAATTAAAAATTAACATTGTTAATAATTAAAAATTAACATTGTTAATAATTAAAAATTAACATTGTTAATAATTAAAAAATTAACATTTTTTTAATTATAAGTGTGTCGGAGTGCATATAGTTTGTATTGTAAGTAAAACTTATCAATTTAATCCAACGTATCAATGCAATTACATTGTATTTATGTTATTTTCATTAACTCAAATAATTGCATTCTAAAAACAAAAAAAAAACAATGCAAACGTTTCTAAAAATTTGAAACTACGTAATTACTTTTCCGATTGATTGATTTCGAGCCTAAACACAATTTTTCACACCTGAAAAATAAATATTTTGTTTAGCAACCCATACTACAACTACTTAGAATATTAGTTTCATCAAAATGTCATAATTTTTGAATACTCGAATTTATACCACACTTCAGCAGACGCGAATGCAATACTTGTTATGGAAGCGGAATGATATCTTAATTAAGAATGCTCATTCATTTGAAATTGTGAAATTCCAGGCCAGCGAGTTGGCAGCCAGAAGGCTAATTAAAATGGAATTAAATTTTATTCTAATGCATCGTCTCCAGTGAGCCGTTCACAAATGCCCCCGATTTCTCAAATCATCCCATTATACTTTTTGAAAATAAAACGAGTCGATATTCTTGAGCCTTCATACTTGACTTCACCGATTATTTAAATATCCAACGCATTGTACAATTTACCACGCACTTGGCATGTTTAATCGGATTTACAACAAATTGAAGCACATATTCGAAGTACTCCTCTTAAACTGTGAGTTTCATTTGTATTGGGATAATTAGAATGCAACACATGGGTCATAGTTTGGTTTCATTGATTACGTTTGCTGAATGCATCTCCGTACCATAAATTACTTTATTAATTTGTTTTAAGTCATGCGTTTATATTTAATTATTTAATTAGTTAAATAGTATAGGAAGATATTTCATATTTGGAACGCAATTGTTAATCTAACTAACAATGATTGTCTTGGTATAATTAGGTTTAAGAACAACATGTATTGAAATAAATATCGCGGATCAGGAACACACTGTTAATAATTACCAGTTATTTTCAATGAGTGGGACAAAGTTTTGATACTGTATTTGAAAGGGGAAAATGTCAAAGAGGAAATTGTCGAGGGTTCACTTTTTATTGCGTTTAATATCTCATAAGTAGCAACAGATTTGAAATTTCAATCGTCCCGATTTATGAAAAGAATATGATAGTCTATAAAAACGTCAAAGGGTTAGAATGTTAGTGTATGATACAGGAAATTTGTTTTTTGTAATTTCACTCTGAATGGATTGTGATTTTACTTTCCTACATCCTTTATATGGAAATTTGAATACAGTATTCTAAGCCAAATTTTTTATCAAAGATGTTTGAACTATGTTCACTATAACCATTTCTGAACCAGTTCTGTCTACTTGCCTAGTTCTATTGTGAGACAATGTGTGTACCAAATATTGTAACGAACATTGATAATGCTTTTTAAGTAATTAAGAATCCTTCAAATGTCAATGTTTTAAAAAATTTTATTGTTATATCAGTGAATTTGAATTTAAGTCTTATATTGCAATTGCCGTTAATGCTAGATCGTTATTCAATTTAGTATAAGTATATTCAAATCATTGTTTCAGCTACACTATCTAATAAGTAAATCGAATAATCTTCCAAAGTTACCATATTTCGCATAAGGATTTTTTTTAAAAAAAGATAATTTGAAAATATATAATTTAACAAAAATTTAAAAATATATTATTTAAAAATATATAATTTACTAAAAATTTAAAATGATATAATTTACCAAAAATTTAAAATTATATATTTACCAAAAATTTAAAATTATATTATTTAAAAATATATAATTTAACAAAAATTAAAAAATATATTATTTAAAAATATATAATTTAACAAACATTTGAAAATATATTATTTAAAAATATATATTTAAAAAAAATTAAAAACATATAATTTAAAAATATATATTTTAAAAACTTGAACATATAAAATTTAAAAATATATATTTTATAAATTTTAAAATATATAATTTAAAGATATATATATTTTAAAAATTTGAAAATATATAATTTAAAAATATATATTTTAAAAATTTGAAAACATACAATTTAAAAATTAATAAATATATTATTTTAAAATTTAAAAACATATTTTTTAAAAATTTGAAAATATATGATTTAAAAATATTTATTTTAAAAATTTGAAAACATACAATTTAAAAATTAATAAATATTTTATTTTAAAATTTAAAAATATATAATTTTAACTCGGATGACTTTTACGAATAAGCCTGTACATTTGAAATTACCCCACTTCGGCAAACTTCCCTGTTTAATAATTAAGTGATAGTTAGTCGACGTTTCCAAATATCCATTAGCTTAACGATGCTGTAACCCTTGAAGTTCAATACTTCTCCCATTTACCAATGATTGCAGCATCTCCTTATGGCGACCGAGGTTCACCGAGTAGAAAGTTAAACAAAATGCAAATCACCCCCTTTCTATTTACATTAAAATATTCAGGAACCAAATACATAATCTAACCCAGATACTAAATACATTTATGCTTTTAAATGCCGTATTTTGTATAAATTTATTAATTGAATCTGCATTTAAATTAAACATTATTTGAAGTTTATAATGGTAGCTTTTCAAAATAATGAAATTTGGTATTCTTATTTTATTTCAAATAATAATAATAAAAATACATGACAGTTGAATTGATAACCTTTCTTCTTGGCGCGGTTAATTTAAAGATAACCTCTCTCCTTGGCGGTTTTAAATTAAAGTTCATGGCGGTTTTATTTTGGAGTTTTGGTTGGCGCGCTGTTCAGTCGGTTAAAAATTATTTCATTGTTTCACTAAAATCACTAGTCTTGGCTATACAGAATACTTTAAAAACGTAAGTCAAAATTAAAGGAATATATATATTTAGGCCGTTTTCTAGAGCATCAAATAAATTTGGGTATTTATACGTATATTTACACAAATACATCGAGTTATTCGGGCATGGTAGGTTAAGTATTGGGGTCGAGACCGAGGGGTCCGCGGTTCGAGACGGCCCGCCGATATTTATTTGAAATCGACCTCATTTTTGACGAAATAAATTTCGCTGATAGATCGTGCGTGATTATTCAGAAAAAAACTCTATCACATTACATTTTTTTCCAACATTTTACGTAATCTGGTGATATAGGAAAATTAACCGATTTACTTTAAAAAATATTAGCAGGGCCAATACTTAGAGTTTAGCCATTCTAAGCTCTATTCTGACTTGCCTTGATGACAACGCGGGAGCTTTTCCAGATGGTCTGCGATTCGAAAATTCGCACAATTGGTTTGTTTTGGTTTTGGTTAGAGCTGAAACAGTAGACTATTGGCGACGGTTCGGGGACTATCTCGAAGAAAAGACCCGGGAACGATGCCTCGTATTTTTGAACCATGCTCAGATGACGATGAAACACCTGAACTGGCACCCAACGCCTTCAAGGCGTCGGAACTTTGGACCCCGATCAGATTGATCATTTCCAGTCCCGTATACACGCCGATAATTTTTGTGGCTGTTCTGGACGACATTCCTAGAATTTTGTAGCGAAGCTGGCAGCCCTTCGATCACAAGATCCCTACTTTTTTTCATTTTCTTAGTCAAGTTCGTTGCTCAGGATTTAACCGGGAACCCTTCAATTATCAGCTGACGCCTTTATCCACTGGGCTATCCGGCCCCCGGAATGACCCGGGGAATCACATAACCACCAGAAAAGCCCGCGCGCATTTATCCCGGCCGGTTAGAATGAGTCTAAGACACAAGGACGCGCACTAATTATTAAGCCCAGGGGCCAGCATCAGCCCTACTCTTACCCTGAAGAATGTCATGGTGGATCCTCCCTCCAGCGTGCCGTACGAGATCTTGCTCTGTTCGGCCAGGTCCTCGACGCTTTCTATTGGCGTTATCATGCGCTCTACGGTGAGGAAGGCGGCCAAGTTGGCCGTATACGACGAGATCATGATGAGTGTAAAGAACCACCAGATGGCGCCGATGATACGCGTCGAAGTGGCCTTAGGGTTCAGGTCGCACCCCTGGTGCATCAGGGTCACGATGGTGAACCAGAAACTGCAACGACCAAGAAACAAGCACATGTCTAACTACAACTCAATATGTCCATTATTATAGCTGTCTTTACATTAAATTGCATTCTAAGGAGAATATTGATTTATTACATTGTAGAAAAAGATGTAGGATTATGTGTTGATAGCTACAATAGATTTGCTCGTGTCAAAAGCGCTCTTTAAGTTGTTGGAGACTTAATATTTTCAATTTACCATAATTTTTATTTCGATGGCTGAAAGCATAATCCTTATATGCCCAATGTTTGACCAAAATTGGATATTGTTGTCAATGTATAGTCCAGTTCTTTTCTCTTGAAAATATTGTATTGTATGTCCACTTCAAATAATAATTCAGTGGCGCAGGTTTAAAGTTCGGCCTAAGTTCGAAAAATACCCAAATTTGAAATCGTCTTTTTGGTTTTCCGAAAGTTAACATAAGTAGACATACGATGATAGTGCTTTTATTCATATATTTCATAATTCCTTCCAGAAATGAATTCTGAAAGTGCTCCTTCATAAATATTTTAGTCATATTATTATCTTGATAATATGGGAAATATTCCCAATGTATAAAATGAATGAAAAAAAAAAAAAAGAGATACTTGAAATAGTCTCACCAAAACCAAATAAAAATAATAGTCACGTCCCAGTAACCATTTCATAAATTCTTATCATGTACCCCACTACCCAGTGGACCTTGCTTGTGTTTTTCGTTGTGTTGTCTCAATTTTACGATTCCTCAATATAATGGAACGTCAAGTTAACCTCAGGTGTTATCAAAGCAATTCATTGCACTCCGATTAGAGGTAATGGGGCCTTCGGCCCCGGGTACTCTATCACTTCGTGAAATCTCTCTATCTTGATAATTTATTTATTTTTTATTTTTCTATTCTGATGCAATTGGTAAGATACGGCGATTCAGTATTACTTGATGTTTGTAAAATTTACTATAGACCTTAAAGGTCACTTCGTAATACGATGAATAAATGATGACTCAAACAAAAACATTTTTAAAAATCTTATAAAAAAAAGAACCTCAAAAAACACATAGATGATTAAGCGTTACTCTTAAGATTAAACTCATTTTTACCATGTTGACTATTGCTTGTGATGAGATTAGATGATTAAGCGCATAGATGATTAAGCGCATAGATGATTAAGCGTTACTCTTAAGATTAAACTCATTTTTACCATGTTGACTATTGCTTGTGATGAAATTTTACAATGGTGATCAGCAAACCTAAATATGGTCTTAAAAATAACTTTCTATATTTTCTTGCAATTTGTTTTTGCCACCGACAACAAAAGCTCCCACTTACAAAAGACTATTCCATCTTATGTTGAATGCATCTGGCAGTTAGAAGGTTTTGTTTGCAAATTCAGCTAATCAGCACCAGATGCAAGCAAAGTGAGGGGGGTGGACTCACCTGTTTCCCAGGCTGAACTGATTCTCCATGACGTCGCATTCCGTGACGCAGGGGTGCGGGTTCTGCCACTCGTAGGGGCTGAACCTGGCCACTATGAACATGGTGGAGCTGACGAGCACGTACGCGGCCAGGACGTACAGCCAGATGTCCACGGCCAGGGGGGACATGAAGGAAAACAGCCGGACGGGCATGTTCTTGGGCAGCTTGAACAGGATGCCGATGCCGAGGTTCATGAAGGGCTTCGTGAAGTCGATCACGCTCTCGCGGGCGTAGTTGATGGTCATCGGGGCCACGGCCAGATCAGCGTTCTGTTGCGAACAGAATAGAAGCCTCAGGAAATGGAATTCTCGAATCACTCATACAGATATCGAATACATAACCGAAATTCTTTTGTTCATGACTGATATTTAGAAGTTATATAAGCAGTAATTGGCGACACGGGCGTAGTCAGCGTTCTGTTGGATCAAAATATAAGTAGATTTGCAATTTTCGGGAAGTAGACTTTTTCAAATCACTCGTACGGTGCGGCACGTACGACACGGGCGTAGTCTGCGTTTGGTTGGATCAGAATATAAGTAGCGTTGCAAGTTTCGGGAAGTAGACTTTTTCAAGTCGCTCGTACCGACATTGACAGCAGAATCAAAAATTTTTTTTCAATGGATTTTTAGAAATAAAATATAAAAATTATGTATCTGGCTTTATTGAGGTTGTAACACAGACTGGCGAATTAATATTTGAATTATGAATAAAAAAATAAAGATATTTATTTAATTAACTGTATATATTTGAATAAAAAATTTTGTGTTGACTAAGTCTACATTCCTCACTTGCAGTGAGGAATGTAGAATTGGTTTAATTAATCCTACCTGAAAACTCGAAGGTCTGCAATCTTGAGTTAACAATTTTTATTTGATAAGATTCGATTATCCAAAATTAGAATGTTGCTATGAAAAATAAATTGCGAAATTTCTATAAGAATGATATTTAGAACATTCATAATTTCTCCCTCTCACTCAAGTAACTGACGCATATTAGTCGTAAAATATTTTAGATGGTGTGTATTTACTTGTGAAGCATAATAAGTTAACTAATAACTGATTGTAAATTTAAAAGTATTCTCTTAGTAGCTGGACTTACAACTTAAGGGGAACATATCTAACACTTTAATTTGTTTGCATATGTAAATTAAATTTAAAAATAAATAAATATGCAATTGAATTTTTTTTTAAGATTGATTTTGAAAAAAATATTCGTTTTTGTTGAGCCAAAAGCAATCAATGTAAACATCATTAGCTTAGCATTTTTATAGGATATAAAACTTATAAGTCAGTTAAAGTCGCTAAAAAACTATAAAAAAACGATTATTTTACTAAATAATATTGTGAGAAAAATAGGATTAAAGAAAAAAAATTTAATTATATTTAATATTTTGAGTGAATGATATAAATGTAATATTTATTTTGTTCACTGTCTCATATTTAACATGTCTCAAATATATTTTAATAGTGCAATAGATTTAATTTATAAATTCTTGTAACTGCACCATTTCAAAGTTTTTTGTATATTTATTTATATGTGTAATGAGTAGTTAAATAGAAATTATCAATAAAGTGCAATGTAGAATATAAATAATTATTAATATAAAACTAATTACGCGCCCTCTTTGATCTCTTGCGATTGGCTGCTACTAACCATCTTCAAAATTTTATATAACATATTGCACATCATTAAAATGTTTAACGATTACTTATTATTTTTTAGATATTGCACGGAATAGTTTTTTATATTCCAATTAGGATAATAAGGACATTATCTTTAGCTACTAATGAATTAATTTTAAATTTTTTTTACTTTCCATTTTTGTTTAATAAAATTAATATTCTATATGGGAATTTCTCAAAGTAACATACAGAATGTACAAAATGAACCATTCAATTAGATAAATGGATAGTACGTGATTTATAAATTTATGAGAACTGGAAAAAACTATGTCTTCCTTTATTTGAGTAGTAATGTTATTCAATGGAGCTATTTGAAATTCAGTTGAAGGGGAATATAAATTATTCATCAAGCACTTTATTAAGTACTAAACAGGATTTCTAAGTAAAATTTGACAGTCTGCTCTTTAATCTCGATAAAAATCTTGAAAATGTCAATGGAATTTTGTTTAACTTGATGAATAATTTTTAGAATAAGAAAATAGTAGATTTAGGTAGTGTTTTTAATTTTATATATTTTACTTAAGCTGAAGTAAAATTGCATTCGTTTAAGGGCATCAAAATACATTTGAAGAATATATTTTGACTCATAAATTAAACATCTACAACCAGAAAAATTCATTTTGTATAAATATAAACGTCGGCACATATATGATTCAAAGCATTTTCTAAGTAAAAGTGCATTGTTTAAGAATATGTAATTAGTTATTATTCGCATATGTCCTGCAAAATTTATTTTGTTTTGTTTGATTTGTTAAGTATTGAAGGATATCTAAAAGGCGTTCTTAAGTGAAAGGTTCAAATACAAATGTTGACGGCAAACAACAGGCTTAATGCCTCTTTATACCTCATAACTATTCTCTAATGAATTAATATAAATATTTATCTAACTTATTATCTATATCTAACTTCTTCTTAAAATCTATTACTCTTGTACAATTAACAATATTCATTGACAAGTTGTTTCATTTGTCTATTACCCTATTATAGAAATGTTATTTTCTCCCTTTCCAATTAAAATGTGATTTGTTTAATTTAAGCCAATAACCACTCAGTTTATCACTCATATTAAAGTTCAAACTCTTGACATCTCCATGTTTAATAAATTTGAAAAGTTGAATGAAATCTCCTCTAACTCTTCTCTATTTCAGAGCATATGTTTTCAAATTTATTAATACATAACCCATGAATAAAAAACCTTAGATTATTTTAGTAGCCCTGTGTTGAACTTTCTATAACAAATCAATGTCTTTTTTAAGGTATGGTGACCCAAACTGTACAGCACACTTAAGATGAGGCCTTACCAAACCTCTATACAATGGCAATGTTATTTTAATTCCTTCTTTTTCTAAACTGCTATTATAAAATGATTGAAATTTAACATGTAGGTAAAAAAATTAAAAATATAATCACAATAATTTTATACTCACAACTCATGCAATAATTATAATTGTAATTCTGACTTTATATGCAATAATAAAAAAATATTATAAAAACACGGTAATATAAAAAAAAACATACGTAACAAAATAAAACAAATTAACATTCCCAAAGCTCATGAAATCGAAAAGCATAAAGGCAATATAAAAAAAAACATAATTCAATACTAATAATTTAAATATCCAAACCACAACTCCCTAAATAAAATACAAGCAATCCAATTAATAAACAAGTGAAACATTCATAAAAATTTAATAATTAATAAAATCATACAAACCAAAAACGCAAACACAGAACAAAACACCAAAAGGGATTGCATATCACTATCCCCTATAAAAAAGGTAGTGCATTTTACTGTCTATACTAAAGAGCACTACTTTTGCACACTGAGGACTGATTGGATGAGAGAGGGGCGATACCTTTTCTATGATCTCTTTGACCAGGCCGCTCCATTCCCCGGACGACGTGTTCTCAGCACCAAATTTGTTGTCCGGGACCAAGTAGAGGTCGTAGTTGAAGCTCAGGAGCTCGGCGATGGTCCTCAGGAGGTCGATGCAGAAGCCCTCGAAGCGGTCGTTGCCCGTGAGGTTCCTGTCGCTTTTGAGCATCACGTAGGGCGTGGACTGTAGGCGGAGGGGGGAAGAGGTCATGTAGGAAATAATGTAGGGTTGGCATTTTGATGGGGGTGGGGGTTGTGTGGTCAAGTCGGTTCTAAAGGCGATGTTTTGCTAGAAAGCGCTTGGGGATCGAAGTAGCGTTTAATGTTCTGTTTGTCTGCTCTGGGTAGTGAAAATGTAGAAGATAGTTAACGAAAATTGGCGTGTGTGGAGAAAGTTGATAGAGGAGTACGGTAAAATTACACGGTGATTTTTATTTAAAAAAGTTCCATAAGATTTGTTTGATATGCATGCGTAGCTGATTCGCGCTCGCATGTCATGTCAAGTCGCGTTAAGTAATTTGACATTAGTGCATATGCTTCAACTGTGAGCCGTCTATTTTCAAAACCAGAAAGATCCATTTTCATAAATTTTACAGGAGACACCAAACACAACTGACAACCATGTACTTTTGGATCGAAATCCATGCATTTGAATGCAGTTTTAGACTGGATTCAGACACTTTTGGTTAATAACGTTTTGCAATTTGATGTAGTGCACTGAAAACTTGTGAAAAAGTTATATAATTTTTTTTTGCGAAAATGTGTATCTATCGGATTTTGAAACTAGACGGCTCATATATGGTTTCAAATATTTAATTTCTACTGATACAAGAAAAGCATCTATATGTAGGAACGTCATGTCATTTTCAGGACTAAGATGCACAAAATCTCACAGAAGTCAATAGTTTGCCTATAATCTAATCTCCAGTGAATCAAGAATAAAAAAACTAGACTGATCATGTTTTGTTAGAAATAATCTTTTTCATCAAATCATGAATTTTTCAAAAAAGACAACACCCTTTTTTTTAAACGCTTTGACTAAATAATATAAATAAGTAAGATAAAATTTTGTAAGACGTTAAAATAACAACGTTTTGATTCAAAATGATTTTTTTCTTCTCGAAAATGCTTATGTACATAGAAAGGCGATATATTAAGCAACAACTGCAACTTTAAATCTCGAATTATCTGACAAGCTTGGCACCAATTTTCGCCTATTATCCTCTCATTTTTACTGCTCGATTAATTTACTCAGTCTGTCCGTTCCTGAACTGACCTTCTCCAGCAGTTCTCGCACCATCCCGTTCCACTCCCCATTGTTTGGATCGACCGCTCCATACTTCCTGTCCGGTACCAGTTCTATAACGTAGTCGAAATGCAAGCGGTCGGCCACTTTCTTCAGCAGGTCGATGCAAAAACCGTAGAACCTGTCGTTGTCTTGCAGGTTTGGGTTCTCGCGCACCATCACGTACGGGTCGGCCTGGCAGGATAGTAGATGTAGTACATTACTATGTGTACTGTTAACAGATGCACCACATTAACAAATACCAGGTAGAATTTAATGGAAGGGCATTGCTTGGAGAACTAGGCAGGCTAAGCTTTTTCTACATAACATGTTTGGGTTCTCGCGCACCATCACGTACGGGTCTGCCAGGGAGGATAGTAGATGTAGTACATTACTAGGTGTACAGTTAATAGATGCAAACCATTAACAAATACCAGGTCGAATTTAATGTCAGGGTATTGCTTGGAGGACTAAGAAGGCTAAGCTTTTTCTACTTAAAAGGTTTGGGTTATCGCGCATCATCACGTACGGGTCGGCCTGGCAGGATAGTAGATGTAGTACATTACTGGGTGTACTATTAACCGATGCATACCATTAACAAATACCAGGTTGAATTACCTGGCAGGGCATTGCTTGGGGGACTAAGCAGGCGAAGATTTTTCTACATAACAGGTTAATGGTTTTTAAGTTTACGGACTTTACTGCGCAAGTTAGAGTTATCAAAAGTAAGTTTGATTATTATATGGTAATTGCTTTAAAAAAAAGAAGCATGTTAAACTGGTTCTACATGGCAGGTGCATGGTTTTACAGTTAATGAACATTACTGTGGAGTTACAGGTGAGTGATGGTGAAGAAAATAAAAGGCATTTCAAGAATAATACGCCGCAACGCTTTAATTTCACGCCTCTGTGGATCGCAACCCACCTCTCTTCCCGGCACTACTCTAGATCTTGCCTTCTTACAACTGATACATTACCAGCGACACACAGGTGGCGCTGGAGTACATTACATGGCAACTCCATCTGGTGGTGTGTATGAGCACCAGACTGCATCCCATATTACTACATATGTTCCAGTTCTTAAATACCAGGGGCGTTTATTGTCAGGACATTGTTTGAAGTAACAATAATACTAAGCACTTTCTACATGACAGGGTGATACACTGTAAAAAGAAAGGTACTTAAATATGAATACCTGAACCTACTCATTTTTCTTTGAGTACAATCGCATCGTAAATGATCGATGACGTACTAAATATTAAGTAACTTTACTTTCTCAAAAATGAGCAGTGTAATTTAATATTGCTAATCTCAGCTTCTGTTCAAGCTACCTTAACAAATCGACCTGACAGTCTTAAAATAGTTGTTCAGAAGATGGTTTTACACATTATTTGATGTCTAATGTTTAAATCGAAATTGAGTTATTGCAACTCAATTATCTTATTTCCCATTGTTTTTGCACATCTTTTTTAACATTCCTGTTCATAACGTCTTCACTTTGCCCTGATATTTTAACAGATAAGGCATTGTGTTGTGCCCTATGGAACTGGGTTCGATTCCCGGTAAAAGTTAATTGTCGATATTTATTGAAAGTGGTTTATGAAGGCAGCCTACGTATGCAAGCATCTGATCTTTTTAATTTATTTTTACTCATTGTACTCATTTTTGAGTACATGTCTTTTTTAAAATCGAAATATCTGTATTCGGAAACATGATAATTTACACAAGACCAGTTGAGGGTTTTCGGACAGTACTGAACCGGTTTGGGTTCTCGCGCATCACCAAGTAAGGGTCGGCATGGCAAGATATTAATAAATGTGCTAACGGAAATCAGGGACATTTTATGTCTGGGCATTGTTTGAGCTAAGAAATGTACTAGAATATTTCTACATGGTTGGTTGATAGTTTTATATACAGTTAGCGGACATTACTGCACAATCCTGCTTGTTCCTCACGGGGGATCTTGAATCGGCTGACGAGATTTATTTCACAATGACTTAGATTGTTGTTGCCATTGTCAGACGCTAAATGAGGTTACTCAATGAAATGTGGTAGTTTAGTAGGACTTTTGTAACGGCACACAATCTTCCGCGTGAAATCTGCTTTAAACTTATGAGGATGGAATTTAAAGTATTTCTTAGTATTTCGTAGCCCAACAGATATTCAATCCTAATATCAGAACGTTCGGATTGGAACTCCACAGCTTTTTGGATTGTATTCGTTTGTGAAGGAAATAAATTTCTTATATTTATTAATAGATTTCATTAATTAATGTGAATTTTGATAAATTCTCTTATAATTGACTTAAATTTTAGATTCGGTCATTACTCATATCGTAGAGAGTAGGTAAACAAAATACAAATTTGTATATTTGCATAAACCGTCTAGTATAAAAACGAATGATATAAACAAGTTACGCCTTTATTTAGTTTCACCGTAGCTATTTAAATGTTAGAAAGTTTCTATTATAGCATGTTTAAGTATCTGTTACAACATGTATAAGTATCTGTTATAACCAATATATGCCTATTATAACGTTTATAAGTATCTGTTATAACGTGTATAAGTATCTGTTATAAAATGTATAAGTATCTGTTATAATATATATAAGTATATGTTATAACATGTATAAGTATCTGTTATAAAATGTATAATTATCTTTTATAACATGTATAAGTATTTGTTATAACATATATAAGTATAAGTATATGTTATAACGCGTATAGGTATCTGTTATAACATGTATAAGTATCTGTTATAAAATGTATAAGTATCTTTTATAACACGCATAAGTATTTGTTATAACATATGTAAGTATATGTTATAACATGTATAAGTATATGTTATAACATGTATAAATACCTCTTATAACTTGTATGAGTATCTGTTATAACATGTATAAATATATGTTATAGCATTATAAGTATATGTTATAACATTTATAAGTATCTGTTGTAACGTGTATAAGTATCTGTTATAAAGTGTATAAGTATCTGTTATAACATGTATCTGCTATATTTAATTGTGTATATTTTTCATTAATTGATGAAATCTTTTTAACTTGCTTTTGAACAAGGATTAACAAATGTTAGAAATAATCCGAATAAAAAAAATTAAACAAACTGTATTTCTTTAAATAATAGTTTTCAATTCCCTTTGCAAAATATCCTTCTGATATAAAATAACAGTTTCCAAGAACGCATCTACGATTCTGTCTTCCCTGGTGAAGCTTCATTAAAAAAAGATCGCCAACGCGCCGCATTTAATTTCTCCTCAGTAAATTGTACTTTACAAGAGTAACATGCCTTTCCATTGTAAATCTAAAGTAACAACCTAATGCTTGAGGACCCTAATGGATTTCTGACGACCTGGGGCATAGGTTAATGCTTTAAAAGGAACTTCACGGATTTGCTGATTTACTGGCTACCGACTCGTTCCATTCATGGTTGAATCGCTAAGCTGCTTAAATGGCTTCTGGTATTTCCTTCGGGTTTAGGGTTGATACTGCAGTTTCAATGTTGGTTCATTTCTATTTATTAGGGTGTCCATATATTCATTTTAGGATATCTAAGTGATAGATGTGTCTGGGGATTTTAAGTCTAACGTGGAATTTTGTATTAGAATGAAACGGGTAATATATATCTCTTGGGTCAGCCTTTTCATTCTATAGACTAATATTGTATTGAGACTGAAATTTAAAGCGTCTTATTTCTAAAAACTGCTTTTCTGTGTTTGAAAAGTATTACTGTAAAATAAGGAAATTTTTACAAAGTAAAATATTGCAATATATAAATAGCATACTTTTATTTAATAACGCTCAATAATGAAATTTGAGACGATAAGAAAAATAGATCTCTTATAAATCAAAAAACTTTTTTTTATGTGATTTTAATCTTAGAATATTATATGAGAATTCTGCTGTGTTTGAGAAATCATTTTCTGTAGACAAGTGTTAATGCAACCAAAATAAAGACTTTTTGCCTGAATATTTAACGCAGCGATAAGCAAGACTTTCTAACCTCACAAAAAAAGGAAAATATAGAATAAAACAATAGCGCTTCAACTCACAAAATGGCGTACAGTTTGCATATCAAACAATTTTTTTTTAATTCAAAATTGTAAATAAAAGTGTCACATTGTTAATTTTTAACCGAATTAAAAGTGCGCCAGACACAACTTTAAAATAAAATCCAAATTAATTATAAATAAAATTATAAAATAAATTAAAATAAAATCCAAATTAATTATAAATAAAATTATAAAATAAATTAAAATAAAATCCAAATTAATTATAAATAAAATTATAAAATAAATTAAAATAAAATCCAAATTAATTATAAATAAAATTATAAAATAAATTATAAATAAAATCCAAATTAATTATAAATAAAATCCAAATTAATTATAAATAAAATTATAAAATAAATTAAAATAAAATCCAAATTAATTATAAATAAAATTATAAAATAAATTAAAAAAAAATCCAAATTAATTATAAATAAAATTATAAAATAAATTATAAATAAAATCCAAATTAATTATAAATAAAATTATAAAATAAATTAAAATAAATTCCAAATTAATTATAAATAAAATTATAAAATAAATTAAAATAAAATCCAAATTAATTATAAATAAAATTATAAAATAAATTAAAATAAAATCCAAATTAATTATAAATAAAATTATAAAATAAATTAAAATAAAATCCAAATTAATTATAAATAAAATTATAAAATAAATTAAAATAAAATCCAAATTAATTATAAATAAAATTATAAAATAAATTAAAAAATAAAATTCAAAATTGTTAAATTAAATCCGCCAAAACGTGCTAAAGGAGAAAGGTTATCAATTCGACAGTTATTCTTTTTATGTATGTTAGCGCAAGATTTCTGTTCTAATTCAGATATTTGGAAAATTCTTTTTTTGTTGGATAGGATATGTCTCACTTTGGATACTTTAGAAAAAATATTCAGTTATCCGGCATTTAAATATCCGGAATTCTCAATTAACCGTACTGTTTGAAAAAAAAATATTGTTCGATTTAAAAAATTCTTTTTTTGTTCGATAGAAAAAATTTCGCTTTGGCAAAAACTGCAAAAAAAATAATCGGTTATCCGGCTGTTATATATTTAGAAATACCGATTAACCTGATTTTTTAACTGTTTCCCCAATTTCAAAATGTTTTCGTTGCTTGATAGAAGTTGTACAACAATGACATTTCATTTACCCATAATTTATTGTTATGGATAAGGATTGTTTTACAATGCACATTTTTGGGACAAAATATGTGAGCGCAAGTTACTACTTGACTTTCTTGGTGAATAATAGCAGGGGGCCGAAGCTCCCTGCTAAATTAAAAACTAAAAAGGGAAATATATAATAATCTTTTTAAAAAGAAGGAAAACTGACTTTAAGAAATATGCGTTAAAAAGTAAAAAACAATTTTAATTTTTACGAATGAGTTAAAAATTTGTAATTATTTAATACGAATTTTATATTTATTACAACTTTTTCAAGTTGATCCCAATTTACAAAAATCACACATAAATTTTGCCGCCGATTTCAAAAAGTCTTAATAATTATAAAATGGATATTAAATAATTCAATAATTTCCACTCATTCGTAAACATAATTTTTTTTTTTAATTTTTAGCGCATTTTTCTTTTAAAGTCGATTTTCCTTTTTATTTAAAAAAGATTTTTTTTTAAATTCATACTGAATAAATACAATTTGTTAATCGTGACAGCTAGTCACGTTTCACCTCAATTTTAAATTTGAAACATTTCTTCAACTTAAAAATCAAAGAAATAATCTCACTTCCTCGTGAAAGTTACTTTGCTTACACGACTAATATCCCTTTTCCTAAATTTAATTTTACTAAACTATATGAAAATAAACTAAAAACTTTTGTGTACTCACTTCTATCGTTGTGACTCTTAGAGTGATATTTGTGGTGCCAAATTCATGAAAGGCGGCGTGATTCGTGATATTTAATCCTTTATTTGTAGACCATTCTCCTACCTAGAGACAACATAGGGGTAGAGCATGTTAATTAGTCAGAAATTTAGCTTTGTTTAAATTTTAAAAGTATTGTATATAGTGCATTTCAATTGAATGTATTTACCTTTTCCATGCTGTTTTGTCTAAGTTTTAATAAATCTAATTTCAAATTGCTACGTCGACCTTCTTTGAATTGGATTTTCCCGGTAAGGCCGCAGAATTCTACCTGAGAAGAGACACTTTTATATAATTTTATATAATTTAATAGCTTATAAATTAAATTTGATATTAAAGAAAGCATTAATATAGTTTAATAACACTGCGAAATCATCATTGGTAAGGGAAGTCGGAACCTCCTATACCGCTAATGTTAAACTGTCCTCTTTCGATGTACCTTTTCTTGTATTTTACTACAGATCCAAGCTTGAATTTTTTTCTGTGTAAACTAAAGACACTGCTTAATATACTGAAATGAGCTTTTAAAGAGAAACCTTATAGGTTTATATAAATATTTTTTTTTAATGAAAGTCACTTCAGTTGCGTAAAAATGTCCCATTTTTTTAGAAGAAAAATATTTTTTTCAATAAATAAAACATTAACCTTTAAAAGCTCATTTTTGTATTCTGTTAGGTATATGCAGAGCATGTATACAAAAAATTGCAGTTTGGAAAGTTTCTGTAAAAAGGTACATCGGACACAAAAAATCACATTTTGGGGAAAATGGATTTTGAAGAATACAAATATTACCTTTTAACAAGGGTTAACAAATATTTTTTAGTACTTTCTAATTGCAGTAATTGAGTAAAAACAAAAGTAATATGTCATTTTATAGGTAGTTAATAGGGGAATAAGAATATGTAAAAATCTCAAAAACGGCATTTTGAAGAATTTGTTATGCCCACTTTGCTTGTTTTATGACTAACTCGACAACTAATATTTTCATCTAAAATCACTAAATATTTTTGAAAAAAAAATACGACAGTTACTATTTTGTAGAAAGAACTTAATGTCAAGTAAGTACTTGGAGCAGGAAGGATTAAGTAGTCATATTTTGAATTTCTGCTAGTGCATTATTTATGAAAATTTTAAAAGAAAAATATTGAAGATTTTTCAAATAAATAACATATTTATGAACACAATTATATTTACAGTAATAATGAACATGTGTAACATGAATGAAAAATGAATGTGAAAATATTCTTTTTGATCAATCTTCTTAATAGTTCCTACATATTATGACAGTATTTTCACTCAAAAATATATCTTCCAGATGACGTGGCACATGTTGGAATGTTGGAGCTACCTCTTTCTTGCAACCAAATAGATGATCTGTCTACCTCTATGAAAAATATTTCACAAAAAAAAGTACAATTTACTATAATATTATTTTATTTAAAGAAAACTTCAATTGAAATATAGCATATAACTTGGCTTTAAAAACAGAAAATTACATTTTCAATCATCACATTCCCTCTCTGTAACGCCCGACTCATCTGTTGCGTTGTCTGGTCCATCGTAGAACCACAAAACGTAAAAGAACTTAAAATTCTACTCTTTATAAATGCTGCATAACTTTCCTGTAAGCAAAGCACGTCAGTCGTTTGGGGGGAAATGGCGGTAGCTCCAGGAGTTACCTCTATATTGCAACAGACTAATAAGACAGACAGCTCCATTTCTTGAGTAACGCGAGAACTAACGATTGGAGCTACATTTTTCCGGTACCAAACAAGCAAGTTTTTTTTATCACAAGATAGTACATGTAACTAATACAAATTCCCCTAGGTTGGAGCTACATCCTTTTTGCAGCAAACCCTTCAATTATTAAATACGTACATTAAAGATGTTAAGAAGCGATTAGTGACTCACTGAGTTGATGTAATTGAAGAGGCTGCTTCCGTCTGTCCACGGGACCTCTTCCTCGCAGGACACGTTGGCTGGACGGAGGGTGGTTCCGCCCTGCAGGGCGTTCAAGCCCCACGCGAGGGCGTACACCGAGTCGTAAATGAGGGCGGGCTCGGTCTGAAAACAGCACCACGATTATTATCATCTCAAGATTACAACGAGTTCGGAAGAAAACAATATTAACTCCCAATAAAATTCTATTATATTCTATAAGGCAAATGAAATTACTGCAGACATTTCAAGAGTTTCATTTGGTAACTCATACAAACGATAATTTATTTATATTTATATTTATATTTATATTTATATTTATATTTATATTTATATTTATATTTATATTTATATTTATATTTATATTTATATTTATATTTATATTTATATTTATATTTATATTTATATTTATATTTATATTTATTTCTCGCTAAATTTATTTATGAAACTGTTTCTGAGAGCTCCAATAATTTTCGAAGAACTCTACGCCACAACACCAATTCAGAATACATATTCAATACATGTATTGGGATTTAAATACTTTAAAATGTTCGACAATTCTCAAATTTATTTAAATGTAAAACTGTGAATTATAACAACAGAAACAGTTGAACAAATTGCAAATAGTCTTACCTTTATGACATTTGTTTTGTTAATTATATGGTGACCTATAGATTGAAATTTTTCCATATCTTTTAATGTCGTTTTAACTCCGCAATGTTCTGTATCGATTAATCTATAGGCTGTCATATTGACGAAGTTGTATTTGAAATCTTCTAAGTTATATGTTTCTACATCCTGGAAAATAAATATATATATATATATTGAAAAACTATTACCTCACATTTATTGTACTGGATTATCAACATTATGTGTTATTACACAGATTAACATTAAACTTACTTTAGAAAAACTTACATCTAGTAAAAATCTTGAATTATGCATTGTATCAATTTATTATTTTTAAATAAAAGTCAATATTGAACATAATTGCAGGAAATTTACAGAAAGTTCTACCCTTAATAACTTTAAATTTTATAATAAATAATAGCACACAAAATTTGAAAAATTTAGAGCACTACTTAACGTAACCGCTATTGGCAGTTCACATACAATATTATCAGAAATATTTCAAATACTATTTCTGTATTGACTTACAATTAAAATTTTATATTGTGGAATTTTGTGTTGGGTAAAAACATTTTCCTGTTTGAATATTCATTACCACTTACTAGATAAAAAAAACGAGATAAATTATTGTTATTATTATAATCATGTTTGGTATGAAACAATTAAAACAAGCATGACAATTAATCTTTATATCTACATTAATCAATCACTTTTATGACATTAATAGTAGTACAGTATGAAGATTTTCCTTAATGTCTTATTTTAACAGCAAAAACAATAATTAAGAATAATTAAGAATTAGTTTTAAAACAATAATTAAAACTAGGAATATAAATTAACTACAATGATTTAGTGTTTTCCCTATTTATATATGCATGCCAATAACTAATACACAACACTCCAGAAAATCGAATTAGTTTTAGAATTAAGTTTGACTTCAAATGAGACAACTTTAAATTATTGAATTTTAAAAGAGCTATACATAGTTATAAGATTCTCTTTTAACATAATGTGTAGAGTGAAAATTATTAATAAATATAATAGAATGTTAATAGAATTTATCAACTAATTCCTAATCAAATATACCGCATTTTGAAAGAATTTTAATACGCGAACCGAATTATTGAAATAAACTAAACAACTCACACTCAAAATGAAAAAGCAATAGAAACAAATACACAGTTTTATGGATATTTTATTGTATATTTAATGAAGGAATCTCATAAATGCGATTGCTGTTACTGAAAAGAAAATTGCCTTTAAAAATGTTTAGAATTCGAACATACTAATCAACTCTTTCTGAAATTCTTATTCCTCTTCCTGACATTCCATGGTGAAAACAATAACTCATTTTGGAAGCGAGACATTCCTAAAGTATTAAATTTGAGCCTTCAACAATCTAAATTATTTATTCAGTGAAGATATTGGGTAAAGAATTTTGATTGGAATGGAATGTTTTATTTTTGACTTAAAGAAGACTTGAAGCTTAAAAGAATTTCATCACGTTGAAAATCGATTTCGTTCAGACGATTTTAATCAGAATCGTCAACTGATAAAATAGCAAATTTATTTTCTTTATTTTTTCATTTTAATCATATTATTCTTTTTTAAATCTGTAAATGTGAAATATGTTTGCCTAGTTTCATAGAATGGAGAAATGTTTTATTTATATATCGTGCTAATTGATATGTTTATATTACAGTTTCATTGCTTTAAAAACGATACTTTTAATAGACCTTGAAAGGTATGAGGAATAAAATGGATATTTACATAAACACAATGCCGTTCAACAAATGTTTTTTTTTATTTAAAATGGAAGACGTGGATATAAGAACAAGGCATCTCCATTTTTTTCTGATTTAAATTTTTTACCTATTCCTATAAAGAAAATTACCTCACTCGATTAGTACCAGAACCATACAGCTCTAAGCGATGACCATAGAGATATAAAGGAAAATGAGCTGCACTTTTGACTTTACTGACTGAGTTCAACTTTATTTTAAAGAACTGTACTTAAGATGCAAGAAACATTTGATGTTTCTCGTTATTCCTGAAATTTTTTGAAAACTGGAGCTGACTTGTTCTTACGCCCAATTACGTCTTCAATTACATTTATGTTTTAGGTACTTGTTAATAATTAACGCTATGTTTTATAAAAGAACAACTTCAGAGTGTATTTTCAGTACAAAACCTACTACTCTTGACGTTTATATATTGCATATTACATAACCTAAACGTAAATGTTGTTTTAAAATCTTGAGTATGCTGATGATGCTATTTTGACTCTTTAAATAATAAAAGTGTAATGTAATAACTATCTTCAAATTCTTGCGTTATATAGACTTGGACCAAAAAAAATACGAAGTTATAATATTTATGACATTAAACGTATTTAGAGGATATACCTTTATGTATTTTCAATAAAACTATGTGATTTTTACAACAAAATATGAGTATTAAAATAAATGGCATTCATAAACCCGGTGAAAATGTAATTTTCCAGTCAATGATTAACTAACTATTTACCAACAGAGAAAGACTCAAAGTAATTCAGCCTTAAGCACTACGAATACATTAACTGAATGCTATCAAGTACTGATGCAAGTTAAATCTGCTGTATTCCATATACCTACACTTTGGACGTGGTTTGGGAGTGTAGAGAGTGGAACTTCATCTCAAGGGATGTTCTCGTCACCCGACCATTGTTTAGAAGTGCGAGACAAAGTTCACGGATATTTTTTGGGGGATGGTTTGGGGAAACCATCGTCAATAACCCATTGTGCAACTGCAGTACGAGGATCCGATGTTGATCTACTAAAGTTTATTAACAACTTTTGTAGAATATTGTGTTTAACCTTTAAGTGTGGACTGGGTCATGATATGCCCATTAGGTTTTACAGATCCAGCGGTGGGCTTGGGACAAGTTTTACCACATAGGAAGGGGGAGAATTTTTAAAACTTGTGGTTTGGTTTGGTTAATTAACGTCGCACTAGAGTTGCACAGTGGGCTATTGGCGACGGTTCGGGGCCTATCTCGAAAGATGCCACGTATGTTTGAACCATGGTCAGATGAGGAGGACATCACCTGAGCTGGCACCCAACGCCTTCAATAGACGTCGGTACTTTGGATCCCGATCAGATTTATTGTGCACCAGTCCCGTATACACACCGTTAATTTTTGGTGGATGTTGTGGACGTCATTCTAGTATTTTGGTAGCCGAAGTTGGCAACCCTCCGATTGCAAAGTCACTACTTTTTTTCAATATTCTTAGTCTAGTCCGTCGCACAGGTTCGAACCGGGAACCCTCGGATTCCCAGCTGACGCTTTAATCCACTCAGCCAAGGAGGCCTCTTTAAAGCATGTGAGTATGCTTTTAAAGTATGCTTTTTGCAGCAGAAGAGGTAATTACATGGCTTTGGACATTTGGCAATTGACAAACGGTTTCTACAGGTTTAGCTTGGTTTTTCAGTTCTTCAGCTACACAAGTGCCCCTACCCTCTATCTACGTTTAAGAAGAATTGTTAACGATTACACTGTTAAAAAAAATACTGAAAATGAGTATCTGAATCTACTCGGTTTGCTTTGAGTATAATTTGCATCGTAAATGAGCGATGCCGTACTCAAATTTAAGTAACCGTATTTTCTCAAATATGAACAGTGTGATTTAATATTCCTAATCTCAGCTTCTGTTCAAGCCATTTTAACAAAAATACTGCCAAACTTAAAGTAATTGTTCAGAAGATAGTTTTTCACATTATTTGATGTCGATTTCTTAAATGGAAACTGAGTTATTACAACTCAATTATCTTACTTCCCATTCTTTTGGCACACCGTTTTAACATTTATTCTGTTTATAAATTATTCAAGTCTCCCTGGTAGTTTAACGTATAAGGTTCTGGGTTGTAGCTCATGCGAATCTGTGTTCGATTCAATGTAAGTCTTGGTTGTAATTGTCGATATTTATTGAAATATGGAAAATTGAAATATAGAAATGAAAGTGATTTATAAAAGCAACCCTATATAGGCCATCATCTGCTCTTTTTATCAATTGTACTCATTTATGATTACATGTCTTTTTCAAAGTTGAAACTTATGTATTCGAAACCATACTTTTCTTTAACTTAGCCCAAGTAAATAGGTTAAGGCTCTGTAACTCCATCAGAATTATACCTTTTCTCTGCCCAATGCTATTAGTCTCCATCCATTGATTACATTACAATGTTGTACACAAGGGGGGGGGGAGTTGCGATGGGGGAGGGGGGTTTGAACCCCATGTATATACTAAGCTTTTAGTTTAAATAAGGAAATTATTATTGGAAAATAAGCCCCTATAACCCTTCTCATACAACTTTTCTGCGTGTACAATAAGTGCAAAATGAGACTTGTACTTATTTTTAGTACACCATAATTTTTTTTATTCGTCTAATATATGTAAAACAGTTTTCCCCTGATAGGTATCAGTGTATCCTCAACGTTACTTCTGTCCTTGCAGGTGGTATATTTGAGGTTACCAGACGTCTGGAAAAATCCAGACAGTTCTGTTTTATTAACCTATGGCTGTAGCCCATAAAAGCTTCAGCCGAGACGCCTTTTAATGGTGGAAGTCATCAGTTCTATATTAGCGGAAGATATTCGTAAGTGTGTTTTCTGGGTTTTATTAAGCATTCTTTGAATATTTTTTTATCCGACTTCGATTTCTTCCTGTTTATTACATGCAAGGTTTTATAAGTTCGAAATCGTAAGCTTCAATTTGGACTAGGCTTAGTCGAAAATTTTAAGGATTCGCTTTATTGCTCTGAGCAGTGAAGAGAATTTCCCAATTGTAATGGTGTTTTTACAGCAATATAGTTTACTTTATACTTCTAGAACATAAACTTTACATATATATATATATATATATATATATATATATATATATATATATATATATATATATATATATATATATATATATATATTTTTTTTTTTTATTATAATATTCACAAAATACTTCGACGCATTACACTTGAAAATATTTTAACATAGAGTATTTTTGTGAATTTAAAATGGACTATAAGTGAACTATAGACGTTCAAATCGTTGATAGGGTTAAAAATATATTAAAACAAAATTGTATTTTTTGCAACTTTATTCTGATATTTCTTAAACTATTTCACAAGAATAGACCTTATTAGTTTAATATAATCTAATATATAAATAAGAGTGCCTTTGGGTTTTATGCAAATCTACATTTTTATTCCGAGTATGACGACATTTTGCACACTTGATTTTCAAAACAAGAGCAAGGTCACTATTTACATGAAATTTCGTAAAACCATCCACATTACCCCTTAATGCAGAAATGATTTTTTATTAAACCGACAGATGGCGCCTCGATGATGAAATCTGCCAATACTCTCCCGAGCAACGACGGGTCATATTGTAGTTGTTAATATACAATATACGAAATTACTTTTAATTTACGAAATTACATGTATGGTACAATAATTGAAATTTCCATAATGTGAATGCAGATTCATCAGCATTATTTGACTCATTTTCTCTCAAAGTGATTATAAATTTAGTTGTACTTCCCTTCACAACAAAAACTTTAAAGGGAATCGTTTATAATACTTCAAATTTCCGACGTCAACAGGAATTCTTAATCGTAATTTATATATTTCTAAGATTCGTGTTTTCTTTAGAAGTGTTTCTGTGAAGGAAAATGCTACTTCTTGGATCTCTACTTTTGTACTTATCATGCAACAATTGCAATGGTCGTCCTTTCAAAAGACGTATTTTCAAAATTCACACAGTAGCTGGATTGTTTTGATAGCGCAGGTTTATAACTTTCTGATGAAATCGTTCTATTTTAAGACGGGACTTTAACGTAGGTAACCCATGTCCTAAGTCCCTTTTAAAATCTAGCGATTTATATGGAAAATGGTTAAAATTAATTTTCTTTCATGATGCCTTGTAAAATGAGTGAGTTATGTAAAATCACATAAAAAAACAATAGTTTTTTTTCTTTTAAATAAAATAAATGGATATGTTTATATTTATACGGATTAATTTTAGAGTAACTGTGTTTTAATGCCAGTATGAGTAATACATATACTATATTTTTTGGGAATATGTTCCAAGTTTTAAGTTTATAGTTATCACTAATGCCTCAAATGAAACACAGACTTGTACTTTACAGTGCTTACAATACTGATATATTTACTGGGCTTCTATAAAACAATAGTAAAATGTTTTTAAATAATATTCTAATAAATTCCATGACTTATAAATATTTACTTCTTTTTTGTATAATTCATAATATATTTTTCTCAATAAACTTATTTTAAGAGCGTTTAAATTTAAAGGTAACTAAAAAATATCTTCCGAACAATCCTAAATTTTTTTTACATTTTAAAATCTTCCAATTTTAAATAAGTAGTGAAGTAAATATTTTTTAAGGAAATATTAGTCACATTTTTAAGTGAAGAAACTACAGACTGTTTTCATATAATCAGAAAGAATACTTAAACCCCCAGCACCTGCTTGAACTTAGATAAATATTCCTCAAATATTACCATTTCTTTTTTCATATTCATAGGTGATTTTCTTCTACCGTTAAACTTTACCATAAGAATTACCCTAAAAATCCCTCAAATATTTACCAAAGACTTAAAGCACAGTAGGTGTTAAGTAGGCGTCTAGATGAATAAATTTATTCAGGAAAATAAATTATTTTTTCAATTAACCTTACCATTTTTAAAAAAAAAATAATCGTAATTCGACACATTCAAAGTTATTAAAAATTCAAGAGTAAACCTAAGGGTTCTACAGAACAGTCTGAAGGAAATATCTTATTAATAGATATTTTTAAAAAAGGGATAATACTTCGATAATTCTTCCAAGAAAGAATTTTCCCCGTTTATCAATAGAAAAATAGTTCTGAAAGAATTCAACGTACTTATCGACGGAGGACAATGGCTTCTTAATTAGGCAATATAAATTCTTTATCAAACGTTGGATCCCTGGATTGAAATCCATTGAAGATTGTGCATTATATATAATTTGATTTGGGAGTCTTTTGGCAATGTTAAGATCTAATAACTTATATCAATTTATTTTCGACACTATCTATTCTAAATCTACATAATGTGTATGTTTATGTACATTGTAAAAAAAATTACTTACAAATAAATACCTGTACATACTGGTTTCTCTTTGAGTAGAATTGCATCGTGAATGAGCGATGACGTACTCACATTTAAGTAATCGTATTTTTTCAAAAATGATCAGTGTGATTTAATATTGCTAATATCAGCTTCTGTTCGATCCATCTTAACAAAGCGACCTGACAAACTTAACATAGTTGTTCAGAAGATGGTTTTCCACATTATTTGACGTTCATTACTTAAAATGGAAGCTGAGTTATTACAACTGAATTATCTTACTTTCCAATTTTTTTGGCATACCTTTTTAACAATTATTCTGATTATAACTTTAACGTTTCCCTCTGGCAACGGATAACGCACTGGGCTGCTGTGTCTGAGGATCTGGATCCGATTCTCGGTTGTAATTGTTAATATTCATTGAAAATTATTTTTAAAGTCAGCTTATGTAGGCAAGAAGCTGCTCTTTTTATTCATTATACTCATTTTTGAGTGCATTTTTTTTTGAAAATGAAACTTATATATTCGAGGCTATGATATGCATCGAATGTACAGCCGCGGAAAAAAAAAACGAACCACCTATGATTATTTCGTTAATTTTTATAGTAGAGCCAAACTTAATATACCATTTTGTAGGGAATAAAGTCTACTACACATTGATATACAAAAAATTTGCATAGGGGACTATCTTCATATTAAAATCAGCACCAACTTTAAAATTTCCAATAGCAACACCCAATTTTGATTCAATATTTAGAATCTACGACAAAATTTATCGTTGAATACCAATTTGGAAGTCATTTGGTTAAGTAGTTTTTTAATTATGAATATCGAAAGTTTAGAACTCGTAATGTTAAATGAATTTCTGAAACTTTTAATCATATCTTTCGAAATAATATTTTTAGTAAGCTGATATTTTTATATGTGTTACTTCTAAACAACCCAAATAAAATACACTAACTTTCATTACTTATATGTATATTTTTTAATTTTATTTAAATTAGGATAATAATATTCATAAAATTTATGAATAGCAACCATGCTATATTTTCATAGTGATGGATTCAGAAAAACGTTTTATATGCATATCTAAAATTTCATGATTTTCCTCTTTGTAGTTTTTCGGCTATATTAAAATGTGTCTCAAATGATCATTTAAGGGGTCATACACAATTTTAAAATCTGCAGAACTTAACAGAAATCTACTAATTTTGAGAATTAAAAGTGCTGTGATCGCGTTACAACAAAATTCTAAATTCTTATATAAAGGCGAGGGGTATACGGGAGTGGGGGAATGAATGACCAAGTGAAAATAAGAACCACGGCTAACGCCAGAACATTTTTTACCAGCGTACTTCATTTCGAAGTCTCACTAATACTTTGTCCAATGTGGAAGTAGCCCCTCAAATAAGATAGATACATATCGTCTAATATCTCTGCATATAAATGTAGGAAATTAACGAAAATTTATATTTGGATTATATTGAGGGACTGGAACATTTCTGCGCTATCAAAAGTAGGTGTTGCTATTGAAGATTTTAAAGTTGGTGCGTATTCGAGTATGAAGATAGTCCCCTATGCAAATTTTTTGTATATCAATGTATAGTAGACTTTATTAATTTACTAAATGGTGCTATTTTGTCCCCATTAGAGTATTTGTGGCGTATAAATCTTTTGTAGGATAGCGACTCCTACATCTGCGTATTTTGAGTTTCCTATAAACCCACTGACGCCCCCGCTATTTTAGAAATTGTAAAGTTGTTTTCACTGTTTTGAAGTCTAAATATCTTTGCATAGGAGTGCATTGTTATATTTTTACCTATATTTCAATTGGTTGTGCAGAGATAGATTTTAAGTTATACCTAAAAAATTAGATTTTAAAAATATTGTAAATGGAGTATTTTTATGAGTTTAAAAACTGGATGTATTGATGGAAAAAACTGGACGTGATTACACGTCCAGTTTTTGGACGTGGTTTGGATCTTTGGACGTGGTTTGGATCTTCAGACGTGATTTGGATCTTTGGACGTGGTTTGGATCTTCAGACGTGATTTGGATCTTTGGACGTGGTTTGGATCTTTGGACGTGGTTTGGATCTTCAGACGTGATTTGGATCTTTGGATCTTTGGACGTGGTTTGGATCTTCAGACGTGATTTGGATCTTTGGACGTGGTTTGGATCTTCAGACGTGATTTGGATCTTTGGACGTGGTTTGTATCTTTGGACGTGGTTTGGATCTTCAGACGTGATTTGGATCTTTGGACGTGATTTGGATCTTTGGACGTGGTTTGGATCTTCAGACGTGATTTGGATCTTTGGACGTGGTTTGGATCTTTGGACGTGATTTGGATCTTTGGACGTGATTACACGTCCATGAGCGCCAAATGGTCAATGCATATAACTTTTTAATTTCTTAAAGTAATCAATATTGAAGCTGTTTTTCAAATCTATAGCACTGAAGAAATTTTTATAAACCACATCTATAAAATTATATAAATTAAATATAGGCATGAGTTGGAATTATATATTATATTTGATTCGAAAGTTACTTTACAACTTCTGTATTTAGTACTAAGCTCAAATGATTGATAAGTTGTTAAACAAGCTGAGGAATTGACAAACAATTAAATTTGTATGTTTACTTTTCCTAAAAAAAGTTTGAATTACATTTTTAATTTTTTTAATTAAATAATTGTTTAGTAGAAATATGATTTAAAAAAAATCATCCTTTAGCATTTTAAATTAAAAAAAAAGTTTATATGTACAGCTTTTTTTAGGAACTTTTAAATTACGTTTACAGATTAAAAAACTGATGAAAAAGAAAGGATATAAACATTCGAATCCCTAGACGTTTTAATAAATGCTTTTTTACATCTATAAGCATAACATATAGAAGTAACACAAGTTTGGCATTTAAATTTTTTGCACAATAAATAAAAGAAAAAAATAGTTGAAAAAAAATATTTAAAAAATTCCTTATCACTTTAAATTGGAAAAAGAATTTCTTGTTGTAGCTTTCTTAAACGATTTTTTAAATTAAGTATATTGCTGAGAAAAATGACGATATAAGAGAGGATATAAACATTCGTATTTATGCTTATTTTATGCTTAATTTAATGTCCTTTCATATCAATAAGCATAAAATATAAAATTAACACGAATTTGGCAATTTAGAAATTAGATAATAATCATCCACTGAAAGTTAAATTGATGATAAGAGATTAGTATTTTGAGAATCTATATTTAATTTTAAATTTATATATAAAAATTTATATATTCATTAATTCATATACATTCTCATTTATATATAACAAGTCAAGACATATTTATCTATAAAAAAGCAAGATTTATAAATAAAAGTCAAATTTAATAAATTTAAATATTATTATTTTAATGTGTTGTGATCTACGATTAAATTTGTAGAAATGCTTTCTACCAAATCGGATAATTTACAATAACCCATACACAAATCGAGCTTCTTAAATTACGAATCTCATACAAAAACCCACGGTGAAAAAATACTATACTAAAACTGTCAAATGTTTCTATACGACCCAAAAAATTCTCAACAATCCGTTTGCAGCTATCAGTGGGGGGAAAGGGCAGATGAAAAATGAATTCGCTGCGTAACGGAGCAGTCGTTATAGGAGGTGGCTCAATCAAAGCAAAATGGATTGTTCTATCAAGCACTAAGAGGGTGGAATTCCTCTAGAAATGGAGTAAGGATTCGGACTGACAGATCGAAACAAAACGACCGAGAATGAGACGCTTGAGATCCTTTGTGATGTATCATGTGAATGCGAATGGATATTTTGGCGTCGGGCGGGTATGGCTTCCAAGCATATACAGAAAATAAATATATTTTAAACAATGTCGTTTTTCTTGCTTTTGGGCGTGAATGAAATACACTGTTGGCGAATTCATTCATTTGACACTCTCAGCGGTTTGGGCGTCTAGGTTGGACGTTTTTGGATTTCTAGTTTTCCCGAAACTTCACATACATTTTAAATTAATAATAAAAATATGCTATGTATTCTCTACCTTAGAGCCAGACGAGTATAAGTCACATTTGGGGAATTTTACAGGAGAGCGTATAAACTGAATCATTTTCTCAACTATAGCTTTGGACTTAGGTTAAATGCTTAAAAATAATGAATGATAATTCGATGGTATGGTTTGATAGCAAACGCCTGTGTATGCTATGTATTCTCTACCTTAGATCCAGACGAGTATAAGTCACATTTGGGGAATTTTACAGGAGAGCGTATAAACTGAATCATTCTCTCAACTATAGCTTTGGACTTAGGCTAAATGCTTAACAAAAAATGATTGAGAATTCGATGGTATGGTTTGATAGCAAACGCCTGTGTATGCTATGTATTCTCTACCTTAGAGCCAGACGAGTATAAGTCACATTTGGGGAATTTTACAGGAGAGCGTATAAACTGAATCATTTTCTCAACTATAGCTTTGGACTTAGGTTAAATGCTTAAAAATAATGAATGAGAATTCGATGGTATGGTTTGATAGCAAACGCCTGTGTATGCTATGTATTCTCTACCTTAGAGCCAGACGAGTATAAGTCACATTTGGGGAATTTTACAGGAGAGCGTATAAACTGAATCATTTTCTCAACTATAGCTTTGGACTTAGGTTAAATGCTTAAAAATAATGAATGAGAATTCGATGGTATGGTTTGATAGCAAACGCCTGTGTATGCTATGTATTCTCTACCTTAGAGCCAGACGAGTATAAGTCACATTTGGGGAATTTTACAGGAGAGCGTATAAACTGAATCATTTTCTCAACTATAGCTTTGGACTTAGGTTAAATGCTTAAAAATAATGAATGAGAATTCGATGGTATGGTTTGATAGCAAACGCCTGTGTATGCTATGTATTCTCTACCTTAGAGCCAGACGAGTATAAGTCACATTTGGGGAATTTTACAGGAGAGCGTATAAACTGAATCATTTTCTCAACTATAGCTTTGGACTTAGGTTAAATGCTTAAAAATAATGAATGAGAATTCGATGGTATGGTTTGATAGCAAACGCCTGTGTATGCTATGTATTCTCTACCTTAGATCCAGACGAGTATAAGTCACATTTGGGGAATTTTACAGGAGAGCGTATAAACTGAATCATTCTCTCAACTATAGCTTTGGACTTAGGCTAAATGCTTAACAAAAAATGATTGAGAATTCGATGGTATGGTCTGATAGCAAACGAACTTTTAAGTTTAAAATCGAAAAAAAATGGACTTAGGCTCGTTTGACTTTGAGATATAGTATTAAACTACTTTTTTCTATTAAAAGCTCTGAAGAAAAGTTACGTCTGTGAATACAATTGTAAAGTATTGGTAGTAGCACGATGCGGTTTCACAAAAATGCATAGAAGGACATTCGGTTTGTTTTACAGCAAAACAAATTAAGTATAAAATAGTTGCATTTATTACTGACAAGTGGCGCTGTAGCCAATTTTTTCCTGGGAAAAATTGAGGATGTTTAAATCTCGTAAATTTTCGAATCTGTAGGATTGTTTTCACTGCAGGAAAGATTAAATTATATTTTCAACACATTTTGTTTCAAAAATATTTTTTTGGAATTATATTAGTAGAGAAGGTTTTCAAAATCCCCCCTAATGCTTTAAATTTGAAAATTATCTTAAAAAAAAAGATTTTTTATCAACTTTTATATTAAGTGTAATGCTGAAATATAATATTGAAAAAAATGTTTAGTCCTGCGAGTGTTAAATCTTGAAGAGTGGAGTGCATACTTTTGCCCTATTTGACGATTTTGTTGTTTCACGGCTCTGTAGGCAAGTGAACTACGGAAACATTAGAGTTTGTTCGATGAATCAAAAGGTCAAATGCATCAATGTAAGTAGAAAAAAATTACAATACTGATAGCTCTATTCTGTTTCACACAATGTTTAAATAAAATATTGAATTCATTTTGTTGCTTGAACCCAAGGATAGTGAAGACTATATATATATATATATATATAAATAAGGTGTGCTCGTTCTCGCGCTGTCTGACGGAAGCTGGGGAAAGCAACTATTTGACGTCATAGTGACGCCTACCTTTGCTTTCTGTGGGCGTGTCTAATGCTCTCGTTTGTGAGGTGCTACTATCTATTCGTTTTTTTATGAACTATTAAATTATAAGCTAACTTTATTTAGTTACTTTTACTGCATTTTATGAGTTTAAATTATATTTTAAGGATTGAATTTAATATGGAAAAATTGCAAAAGATTTGCTTAATAAACTAAGCGTATTAAAATAATATTAGCTGCAACGAGAGCATGTCCATGAATTTTGAAAGAGTAAAATGGGGGTAGGAAACATCAGGTCAATGCATTTGTATTGGACATATTAAATGAGTTACAATTTCAATCAAGTAAAATACAGGGACATAACAAAACAAGGACGGATTAGTAGTGAAGCTACCTGAACACAATTATTTACAGATATTTACATTATTTTGCTAATTAAAAATTAAATCACCAGTTGTTACCCATCCGGGGATCGAACCTGAGTAGCAATGCTTGAAACACACAGCTAATGAGAATGATCAAAAACCGATAGTAAGGTGGAGCAAAAATGACGTCAAATAGTTGCTTTCCTTACCCACTTTCAAAAAGCGAAAAACGAGCACACCTTCAATATATAGTCTTCACTATCCTTGACTTGAACCTATTTTGTTGTTTTCAAAACACCACTGCATACTTTTTCCCCATTCATACTTTTACAACCACATACCCTATAAGAAATTACTTTTGGATTCCTTACTTCGTTCATATATGTTGTATTATTTACACTATTTTATTTCGAAACTTTGTTTTTTCGAGATTCAAAAAGCCTATTGTCCTATGTTAGAATGAATTAATTCTACAAAATCTCAGCATTCATGTTATCCATCAATTCTAGAACTTTTCTAGTTAACGTTTAATGTTCAATATTAAAAAATGAAAATTCTATATTCAATAAAGTTTTATCCATTATCTTTTATTAAACTGGCATCCATTAAATCAGATAATCACTCGTAAATAACCTTGCAAATGTCAGCTTAAATCCCATGGGAAAATTTCAAAATATATTTCCTTCTTTGATTTTGCATAGTTTGGTAAACATGGAGTCATTGACTTTCAACTAGAGTAAAAATTGTAATTTATTTAGTGCTTGGTATTTCACAGATTCTATCGTTTATTTTTCTAATCTTCCATTCTATTCTTACTGGTAAAAGAAAAGGAAAACTGATTAAATTTGTGTATTGCTTTCAATGCAATATGATTTATTTGGCTTGCGGCATTTTAAAATATAATCCGATTTCAACGAAATTTGATCTTTTTATTTCATTATACAGTTGACCAGATTTTCGCCCCAAAGCTTATTTAAATTGAAATATTGCATACTAGAGAAGCATTTTCGGATCCAGTAATTGATATTTGTGTTTTGTTTGTTTAAAGAGAACTTTTATATATTCACAAAACTAGTGTATAAATATTTTAATTTGGATCCATCATTATATATATTATGTGGGTCATAAAGTATATTCAAAAGGTGGTTTTAAAATGCACGTAGAATATTTATTGTTATCGAATATACTGAATTTTTAATATATAATCTTGAGAAATTTTTTAGAATTTTGAATTGAATTTGAATATAATTTTAGAATTTTGAATTGAATTTGAATATAATTTTAGAATTTTGAATTGAATTTGAATATAATTTTATAATTTTGAATTGAATTTGAATATAATTTTAGAATTTTGAAAATAATTTTAGAATTTTGAATATAATTTTTGAATTTAAAATAGAATTTTAGAATTTTGAATAGAAATTTAGAATTTTGAATAGAATTTTAGAATTTTGAATAGAATTTTAGAATTTTGAATAGAATTTTAGAATTTTGAATAGAATTTTTGAATTTTGAATAGAATTTTTGAATTTTGAATAGAATTCTAGAATTTTGAATAGAATTCTAGAATTTTGAATAGAATTCTAGAATTTTGAATAGAATTTTAGAATTTTAAATAGAATTCTAGAATTTTGAATAAAATTCTAGAATTTTTAATAAAAATTTAGAATTTTTAATAAAAATTTAGAATTTTGAATAGAATTTTAGAATTTTGAATAGATTTTTAGAATTTTGAATAGAATTTTAGAATTTTGAATAGAATTTTAGAATTTTGAATAGAAATTTAAAATTTTGAATATAATTTTCAAAATAAAAATAGAATTTTAGAAATTTGAATAGAATTTTAGAAAATTGAATAGATTTTTAGAAATTTGAATTGAATTTTAGAAATTTGAATAGGATTTTAGAAATTTGAATAGAATTTTACAATTTTGAATAAAATTTTAGAGTTTCGACTAACATTTTAGATTTTTGAATAGAGAATTGAATAGAATTTCGAATAATTATATTATTTAAAAACAGAATGAATTTATTGAAATCACACATAACTTGAATAATGCTGTTAATTTTTCTGTATTAATAATTTTGCTGTAACGTACTTTCTTTTTGTGTTTTCTATGTCACGGCATTCTAGTGATTGCGATAGCAGCAACAACAACCCATTTATAATATTTTACGTCATTGTTTACGAAACAATTGGGATGAAAATGTACATAACAAAGGAACGTAATATTCTTACCAGGGTTGTGAAATGATAATAATACTTGTAGTCGTTCATTTGCACCTGTAGAATCTGAAAATAAATTAAAATAAGTATAATTGAAAAATAACAATTTAATTGACAAATACAATAAAAACAAAAAAACTAGATATTATACTTATTCGGTACAATGTTAAACATTTCAGTTCAATGTTTCATCATATCTTGGTTCTCTGCAGCAACTTACACCATTGGTGCAATCTGGCTGAACCAAAAATCCTTGATCGATAATAGCGCAGCATTTAACAAAAAATGATATAATCTTCTAAATAGCACCCGAAACCTTCGCTGAATCTACAAATCGGGGAATCCATCAGTGGCCAGTGGATAAAGGCCTTCAGTTGGCAATCAGATGATTGCTAGTTCGAGCCATGCTGTGGACTTGACAAAAAAAAGTACAAAAAAAAATATAGGGAACTTGCAATCAGAGGGTTGCTAGCTTCGCCACAAAAATACTAGAAAATCGTTGAGATAATCCAACAAATTATACCGGCGTTTCACCATAATATGGGCTAGAGAAAACGTGGAATTTTGGTATAACGTTTCACCATAAAATGGGGTAGCGAAAATATAAGTTTTGGTGCTACGTTTAACCACTAAATAATATCCGTGATAGCACCATAAAAAAGTGAAGCACCAAATAATGTTTGAAGATAAATGGGTACCAAATTTTGATGCAAGATCGTACTAAATGTATAACAGTATAAAAGTAAAATAATTAAATATAATTTATACTTAGTGTTTCTAAAGCTTACCTTTGTACAACTAATAACCCAGTATTGTTTAGGGTTTCTTATATAATATATGTTCGTGTACCGTTAGTTTTGCTAGCAATATATTTATTTTTTGTGTTTATAAACTTTTTATATGTTTAAACATTTTTCAAAATCTAAAGCAAACCGTGGTGAAATAATTAATATTTTTTGTAAGTCAAGAGTTAGAATTATATATCGAACAATCTTAGAGCGAAAACAGCTTTATTATAACTTCGATACTTTAGGAGCACTTTTGCAAGATCCTAAGCGTTTTAAATAGTAATAGCTCACGTCCGGGTCACCAATGCAGCGCTATGCATTTTTTGGCTGTCCCTCGGTATCGAACCGAGGAAGGTCTGCTTGCTACGCCGATACTCTAACAGTCAGGCTAAAGTGATCACTCACGCTTAAGTGTAAGTATCGAGTATATGAAATGACCCCAACAGATCAATTATGTCCAAAACTATTTGAAACAATGAGATAAGCATTAAATTTTACAAAACAAAAAATTACCTTTATCCGTTTTTGCAAAAAAGTTCATAATTTCAAAAATACCTCATCTGTTTTAAAACTTGAGAACTCGAATGTTTCATACTACTATTTACATCCACCAAACGTTTTTGCTGTTCCTTGCGATCTGGCTGACATGGGTGTTTTTGCTTCTCCTGATTTCTTCTATACTTTAGAGAAGTAGTTCTCAAACTTTTTTCTGTCACGGACCCCTTGAAAAAACTTTTAATTTATAAGTACCACCTTTTCTCATATTCATTCTCACCCATCCCCTTACGATATGAAAATATTTGTTTTGTTTAGTAGTAATGTTAGCATTTGGCAGTACTGTAAAACAGTAATGTTGACATTTTGTTAGGCAGTAACGTTTGGTTAACTGGTAAGTAACTCAAACGGCTCAAATTAATGACACTTATAGACTTTACTTTTATTTTATATTTTATTTTTTACATTTATTTATTTTGTAGGTGTTTTCCACTATTACTAATATTATTTTCGCGTACCCCCAACAAGAACTCCGTGTACCCCCAACTAGAACTCCATGTACCCCCAACTAGAATTACATGTACCCCCAACTAGAACGCCATGTACCTCCAACTAGAACTCCATGTACCCCCAACTAGAACGTCATGTACCCCCAACTAGAACGCCATGTACCCCCAACTAGAACGCCATTTATCCTCAGGGGTACGCGTACCACAAGTTGAGAACCGCTGCCTTATAAAGTTAATAAATTTTTCTATAGATTTATATGTAATGGAGTAACTACTATAATTCAAATTCTAAATAACAACCTTTGTCATATTATTAATATTTTTTAAAACTTTTTACATATAGAGCACTACAGTGTAAAGTTTAATAATATTTAAATTCAGATATTTTAATTTAAAGTCGCATTTTGAATAATTCTAAAAAAATACCCACAATTCATTTAATTAACTCGAACATTTTCTTTACACAAAACTATCTACTTACACAAATCAAAGTTATGCGAAATAAAATAAGTTTTTCGTTTTGCAATTACAGTTAAAAGCGAACATTTTATTAAAACTCAAATTCCAAACAATAGGGAACCGAGTCATTCTTTTCACCGCAGAATTTCGTCAAGCAAAAACTGTTGTTTGAATTCGCGTTTTAATTAAGAAGTAAGTTGTAAAGTTTGTTTACAGAAACTACTAATTAACACCTAAATCTATTTCTTTTGTTTGATCGCTTAATTAAGTAAATTACTTCTTCCCTCGTGATTCTACTCCAAAGGTACGCTGTAACCGTGGTGCTTTTAATTGAGGTGATTAAAGAAGTAAAACTAGCCAGATTCCTATGTACAAGATAATTTTAACAAATTTCTTTTGGAACAATTTTGATAAGATAATAGGAATTGTTTGGGAAGCCTGTTTCTGTAGAGACTGACTTTAAAAGTGAATATAGAAAGTTCCATTTTTAACTCATGTCTTTCTTCAATTGTATTTCAGAATTGTTCTATTGATTCTTATTGGTGATAGATATATCTTTTGAATTTTAGTTATTTTGCAGAATATTTGCGTGGTTCTATGAATATATATTTTCAAAGTAATCTAAATCATGTTATTTCAAAATATTTTTATTTTAAAAATCCTTTAGCTTATAGGTCTTGTAGACATTTTGTATTTGTCTCATCAACAATGTTGTATAAAGAATTAGTTCTTTATCAGGTATTTTTCTCTTATATAAGATAAATTAATATATCTTACATTAATATTTTTATTACGAAAAAAATGTGATGTATTTAAATTCAAAAGAAACACGATTTTTAAACTATTGATTATGAATTATTGTTAGGCATCGGATGATTAATATTAGGGTCTTGTTGCGAATTTGGTTTCAAATTCAATTATTATCCGCATATATATATATATATATATATATATATATATATATATATATATATATATATATATATATATATATATATATATATATATATATATATATATATTTATTTATTAAAAGGACATGCAAAGTATTTTTAAAAGGAATGTATTGTGTATTGTTTGACGATTTTCGAATATTTGACTTTTCCTGAAATTGCATCTTCTAAGGCTAAACAACGACAAATTCCTATTCATAATTTTACTGAGTATTTACGACAAGTAATTATCTCTTATATTTGTTATTTGGTGAATGAATTCTCGGTATTCCCTGAATGCTGAATAAGAACCGCCATCTTTAGTTGGTTCCAATTATCTGTATAAAGAGACCAATAAGTGATAAATCTTCATTATATCTTTATTATGGAACGGCGTTGATCTTTATTGTAATAAAGAAAATCAGTCATTAGGCAAAGTAATTGCCTTGAAGAAATTGAATGCATAATAAATAACGTTCTATGAATGTCAATATTAAATTATTTGACTTAATTAAAAAGGATGAACTGAGTGAATTGAAAATAATAATGATAGTGAATGAATGATTGTAACGATAAAGTTATGTAAAATCATTAAGTTTCTAGACTAAAAATAGCTTTCGAGTTTAAAGTAAACCCTAATAATAAAAACAAAATAATTGATATTTTAGAAGTTTATTTATTAGAATAGATCTGCTAAACTTTATTACTGCCATTAGTGTTTTATTAAAACTATAATAAATACTATAAAAGGAATTGTAATTTAAACCAAAAGTGAATTTTTATGAGATATGCTATGTTATTGTAACGTTAATTATAATAAAAATTATTTGTGATTTGTTTAGATGCAAAACTTTTTTATCCATTAAACAAGCATAATATTTTTTGCTCCCTTTTAAAATGTGTAAAAAAATAGGTAACATTTAAAAAAGGTTATTTCTTATTCACTCAAACCTGTTTTTGTACGATTTTTTTTGTTTGGTATATGAAAATTTCAATCAAATTGGAACATAGTTGATTATCTGGCTACCGAGACATATACAAGCGTCTAGTGAAACAACAGTCGTCGCAAAAACTGATCACTGAAAAAAAGTCAACTATAAACGAGTGCGAGGTAGTATCTTCAAGTGACGAAAGCGATTTTGAACCAAGTTTGCGTATTGTCAGACTACGAAGGATAAATGGTTATACGTTTTGAAAAGTTTTGTATGTGTAAAATAAGTACATATGTAAATAAAATATTTAAAAATGTTCCCATGTGTATTTTTTAAATCAGATTCCAAAAGATTTGGCTAGATTCCAAGTGGCTGGCAAGCCTCGTGGCTTGATTTCGTTTAAAAAAGCAATTCCTAGTTATTTCGTAAAATTGTGAGTTATTTTCTATGTGAAAGATTTTTTTATGCGGTCCCTATACACCGCATAAAAAATATTTAATTGTGTTGCGAAAACTATTTTTTATAGCTATTCGTGAATTTTTGTGCGAATTTTTTTTATGCGGTCCCTATCCACCGCAAAAAAAACAAATTTGAGTGTACCTCCAAAAAGCACATAAAAATATTTCACCTTATCAAATGCTCTCAGGAATGAAATAGGATAACTAAAGATAAAATCAAAATAAATGTAATTCTAAGTTTCTTTTCCGTTTCAAATGGGTTACTTGCTAGGGATACCAACGAAACAATCTCGGCAAGTTTCAACATTTGTATCATGTACATTTACAATATTGATGTAATAAGGTGATTGATACGATAAAATAAAATGTTTTTAATATTGAAAAATATATATGTGTACTACATGGGAATCAAATTATATAAATATTATTGTACATATATAAAAAATATCAGTACTTCTGATAGTATTAAGTTAAATAATTTGTGTTACACAAATGTAGAAAACATGACTTACACTCTTATCTGTGTGGAGAAACTTTTAAACTATGTAGATGTAAATATTTAAATTAATTTTAAGCATTATTTAATAACGCAGACGCATACTCACATAAGTAATCAATATTTGTTAATTAAAATTGAGAAATTACTACTGAGTGTATTGCAATATGTCATTTTCAATGACTTAAGCCATTAGGTCGGATTTTTTAAAAATGTTCGTTAAAAATTTCCTTTAACAAATCTGATTTTCTATGGTAATAAAGATAATTAATAAAAAAATTTAGAAAATTTGAATCAAAATTAAAAAAAAGTAAATAATATTTTTTTTACTAAATTTTTTTAATTTTTCTTTTAATTTAGTCATTTTTTATTAAAAATGTAAAATACACTGCAAAAATTACGAAAAACCTATTTATTTATTAAACTTTATACAATATTTTATACAGCATCTATACAATCTATTCGCTTTGCCGAAATGCTTGCAAAACGTTAACAATATCTCAGAGTTGCATATTTTAAACTAAAAAACTTTTATAAAAAATTATACTACAGAAAGCAGAAAATCAGTTAGAAGGAAAATTAGAAAATAACTTTAATTCGTTTGGGAAATTGTAGAGATCGAACGTTGATGTCCGGTATACCGGAAACCAGGTCTGAAAGAGCTAAGCAGTCAACGTTAATTTTTTTCACTTAAGTATATTTTCAAGAAATGTTTAACTTTTCAAATATGTAATTTTTCAATTACCTAAACAGTCATCGTTCATTTATTTTAATTAAGTAAGTTGTTACGTAATGTTTATCTTCTCTAATATTACATATTACAATGAGATTATATAGTTAGCAAAAATTATTTTAACTCAATCAATATATTCAGACAAAACAAATTTAGATTATCTAAGCGACATAAAATAATTTATTAAAAATAATTTACGTTAGTTCTGTATTGCTTGCAATGGAAGTATTGTTTAAATTTTTAATTATATCAATTTAAGAGTTTGACAGGAAATAATTAGTTTATAACCAAAAAAGTATTTTTTACCGAAGTTCAATGTTTGTGTCACAAATTCTATAAAAAAATATTAGGATACATTTTTCAATTAAAAAAATACTTTGTTCTTTGTTCCTGAATTAATTGAATTTCATATTTTAGAGATAATAATAAATCAGTTTATATAATGATTAAAAATGAAAAATATTTTAACGTCGAATTTTGAATCAAAATATTTTTTCTCTCCAATTATTCCATTAAAAAGTCTTTCAGAGGTATTTTTACAACCGGAAAATGGGGGGACGGGAGTGAAGTCACATAAAACAAGCTTGTACTTTTTATAAGCAAAGATTATTTCAACATTAAATTTGTCAAACCAACACTTTTGCAGGCAAACTTTATAATATATTTTTTCATTTTATTCGGCATAAATTGTGTCTTTAATGTAAAAAGGGGGTTATGCAAGAAAAAAAAATCGAAGATATGCAGAATAATTTACACATATAGATAATATAGAGTAAATTAGTTGGCAAATATATTTCAATAAAAATGCGATGTAAAATTCAAAGCCTTAGGTGCAAAATTAGAGATTGAATATTAATTACAGACACACATACATGCACTTTCATTATATATATATATATATATATATATATATATATATTCAATACGACGGATATTCTTAGAACGGTAAACAAATATACAGCTTACAGCTTTGAGAAGGTGGGGAAGGTTGTCCGGTTTGGTGTCAACTACGATGCTGTAGATGCCCCGCCCCTTGATGTCCCTCAGCACGTCCCGGAACCCCCGCTGGTCGGTCTTCCGGAACACGTACTGGACATTGCGGGGCACTGGAAGCTTCAGGAGTTCCTGGAGGTTGATCAGAGCTGGAGGAGAAAAGACACACACAATTTCATAAACATCATTATTTTTTTTATTTATACTTTAAAACACCTTTAAAAGTTAAAAAATAAACTGATGTTCTAAGTTGTTTAAAAATAAAAGCGCGAGGTGCGAAAAAATATAAAATTCTAAGTCTGCTTTTAAAAAGTGTGATGTGTATGAAAATGATGCAGTTTTAGTAAGAGTAAATTAAATCTTATTGAAACATTTATGGTCTGAAAACTGAGATGTTAATATGTATCTCGCTCTGCTGTGGACTGAAATTGAAAAATGTTTATCAAACCCTGCACCTTAAAAGGATATCGCTTAGAAACTAAGTATTGACCACTAAACAATTTGAAGAGCCATTTGAAGAAATATAGGAAAATAGTTCGATATTTTGATGTTATATAATATAAGAAACAATTTAGCGGGTAATATTTCAATCTACAAATCATGCGCACAACGATATGAAATTGTATCGTTTTTGAGATGTTTCTTCATTATTGACGAAAAATGGATCACATACGATTTGAAAAAGGCGTTGAAAGAAATGAGGGAAAGTTTCACAAATGATGTTCAAATCGGAATTAAAATCGAGAATGGTGATCATGTAAGTGGAAACAATGCATTAAGAAATCGTACAACATGTTAGTGCTGTGGCGTGGATATAGAATCTGATTTTTACTATCAGCAACTAATAAGATTAAAGCAAGAGCTTGAAAAAAAGTTAATCTGCTACAAGGGATCAATTTTATAGACATTGTTGTCCAGCATGACAACGGAGCACTAAATACATCTTCGGTGACCCGTAAAAAAAACTCTCAGAGAGTTTTCTTGAAGGTTTTGATGGACCAATGGTCTAACATAGCTGCATTAGAATAAAATTTGTTTTGGTATCTGTCAAACTAGTTTAATTGTGAAAGGCTGGTTTAAAATGTAGCTTTCAAGAATACTTCGGTGCAGCGGTTTGTCCAGCAATCCCGAAAATCTTTATACCGCTGTACAGCCAGCTCTAGTGTGACGTTAATTCAGCTAATCAATTAAACAACTTCTTCAGTGCTTACGATTTTGCCAAAAAAAGTAGCAAAATGTTAGGAATCAAAAGCATGTATGTTTGATTTAATAAACTTCTGTAGTAAACAATCTTTAAATTTATTGTAAAAAACAAAACAAATCTATTGAATAATAAACACTAAAATATGTAATTACAAAAAAATATTGTTTTTACAATATTGGCAATTTTTTTAAATGTATAATATATTATAAATTAAAAAAATATTTAAATTTATTTTAAACGAATAATACACGTTATTCGATATATCATTACTTGATTTACGAAATAGTTTATATATCGTTTATTCATACTTTAAAGTAAAATCTGTGTATGATAAATAGTAGTGATTATAGTTAAAATAAACTGAAAACAAAGCATTGCATATATTTCAGAATATTGCAGCAACTCATATTGTATCCAAGTTATCGACCAGTAAGAAGATTTCGAAATTCATTAGGAGCCCATTTATGTACTTCTACACAAAGTTCAGTGCATTGTTTATGATGTCAATGAAAGCGCGGGAATTTAATGCCCCCGGAGCTGACATTATCATAATCGAGAGTTATGCTTTTCATTTAGAGCAACCCCGTTAATCGGCTTTGAAGTCTCAAGAACCCTGAATGGGTTCACTGCTTGAGACTCTAATTGAAATTTATTTCAATTAAAATACACGGAAAGTAACACAAAACAGCGTTTATAATATTCAAAAGGCTCGCTTTGTGGCTGTGGAATTCTTTTTAGAAGGAAAACAAAAGGTTTCTTGAATTTGTTTGAAATATGAATGAATAACAAACATGGGCGACACGGGAGCATGGCCCCTCTTAAAATTATATAAAATTATTAATTTATTGATGTGTTTTCATTATCTTTTCAATTATTCTTAAGCTATTAACATATATTTAGTTTGTATGAAGAAAAATAAATTACAATATGTTATAAGATATTATGATTTAAAATATATTAACATATATTAACATATATTAAAATATATTAAAATATATTAACATATATTAACATATATTAACATATATTAACATATATTAACATATATTAACATATATTTAATTTGTATGAAGAAAAATAAATTACCATATGTCATACGATATTATGATTTAAAATTCTTCCTTATTTGATGGTATAGGAATGTTTTATTTTTCGTGTAAAATCTGGATTGTGAGAACTTGCCCTCTTCTTGACGATATTAACATCTTGAAACACATATAAAAGGCTTAACTATATAAATAAATTATTCACGAATATTTAGTAGTATAACTAGGTTTACGCTTTTTCTTCCTGAGTTTTGTTCTTAAATCGTTTTCTGTTATCTAGTAAAGTTATTTTCAACTGTTAAAAAAAATTAATTCAATTGAAAAGTTGATGCTAATTTTTTTTTGTGTAATATTATCTAATGAAAACAAGTTTAATATGAATTAATATTAATTTAATATTTTATAAACATATCTCATTATAAGTAATATTATATAAAGGAAAATGCTTTTTTTTAAATTAAAATGGTATGTACTAACACTAACAAGTTGTAAAACTTTGTTCATTATTACAGTTATAAAATAAAATATAAGTTTACATTATTGTCCATTACCTAATTACAATTTTACATAATTTAAATAAGATAAATTGAATTTTTAATACAATAAAGTATATCTAAAAGTACTCTGGATTAATGCATTCTGATTTAATTGGTTAATTAAAATTTTGTTCATATTTTAAAGAAATAAATTCCAATGATTTTCATTATTCTGTTTTTAAAATAACTGATACTCATAACAAACGTTTAAACAATAACATAAAATATACTAAAAAAATGTTGTCAATTTCAAAACGCAATTTATCGTAAGTTTATTAGATTAATATAATTAACCATATAAGACAGTGTGGATGGAATATAGTTATGTGATGCCATTGTTTGGCTGTATAAAACTACACATAACAACCTCATTTTTTTTGGCCAAGTAATTTGGGTCCTTGGTATACAAAATATTCAACACATTCTTCAAAGTTTTGTACACACGTAGTAACAATTAAAATAAAACATATATAAGCATGGATATTTTCTTTAGCTGACACTATTTATTGTTAATATTACAAGCAAACGAATTATTATATCAAAACTGTTTTTACTATCACATTTTAAAAATAATTATTAAAAATAACCAGAGAGTTGTTATATTAAATAGAGAGCGCCTTCAATGCCAGACTCTCGTAAGGCCGCGGTGTCAACATTGAAAAAAAAAACATGACGTGGTATTAGCGCTGCCACATTTGGCGTTCAGACATCTGCAGGAGTTCCAAATTTGGTGCACTTTCTTCTTTTTGGTGATAAGGCGTTCTGTCCGTATTCAACCTCTTAACATATATGTAGGTATTTACTTATTTTCAAACAATTTGCGCTAAATATTTCCTCTTCATTAACGAAACGAAAATATAGTTTTCTTTGTGTTCCATACTCGAAAAAACGAAACTCTTTATATTTCTCCGGTTTTATTTTTCATATTTTCTGATTGGATTATACAAAATAACAATTGAAAGAACTTCGCTTATGGTACATTTTTTACATAAAAACGTAACGCAATTATTTCAAAAGTACAAAGTAAGAAAAATATCTTTAATATATCTGTTAAACTCCCTTAAATTGTGCCACTCGTCGAAAAAACGATATTAAAATACAAAATTAAACACAAAACTATATTTCAACACTTCGATCTCGCTTAATTCTGAAAGTCGCCAAGGCCTGCCAAGTAATATTGGCGCATGAGTAAATTGGCATTTCCACAAATCACGTGGTTTCAATGATGCACACACGGAAATCATACTCTATGAAAATAACCTTATAAGTAAAAAAACGCAATTTCTTATAAGATGTTCGTCGTATGACTATGACATTGAAATGACCTTTCGCAATTCAAGTACAGTACTTAGTCAAACAGTTTATTGCGATGCCCCAATTAAAATCACAGCTGCACATGTGTTCGTGAATAGTAAGTTTCTTAATGAGGACTGCACTCCTGATAATTTAACAAGCCGCATCTCACATTTGGTATAATCTATGCCTAAGCTTCACTAATTGAACTAGCTGCGCCAGTAGAATAGTCGAAATCGCGATCTGCTCATTGTTATGCTAAGCAACCCCCACGAACACAGTTCACTGTTAGTGCCATTTAGAAATACACTTGCTTCGGTATCGCGATACAGGTCGAAAAGCACGTAGGTATCTTTAATCATCTGAGTTTGATTGTTAAAGGATAAGGAATGGGCAATCTTTTGAAAAGGGAGAGTAAATAATGCGATCGATTCATCATAGTTTGATCTATCTCAAGAGGGTCTCTTAACTTATTTTGTTCTTGATAGTTATGGATTTGTTTTATATTTTATTACTGAAATGGGTAATTTCCGAAAATTGTAAAGGTGAAATAGTTTAATCAATTGACGTTGATTGGTACATTCTCCATTTTGACGTTTTATAATTTAGATATACGCACTTTAAATAAATCACTTTAATAACCGATACGCTTGATTGTGTTATATTATGGATTTGTATTATGTAGCAGGATTTGTACGCTGAAGAATATATGTGTTTAATAGATATATTCATGCTTTATCTTTATGTAAAGCAAAGGGATTTTAATTTTGAAAGAATATGTGCAATGGAAAAAAATCTATGACATTTTCTCTAAAACGGTTAAATTATACTAAAATTTGACAATATATTGTTACTCAAATAAAATCTTCTTTAGTTAGTGTCATTTTTAATGTGTTATAAATAATAAACATATCCGTTTATTAAAAAACTAAAAATTAAATGCAACCTTAACTCTATAAATAACAATAAGTTAACAGCGTATTTTGTGAGTATTTTCAAAATATTCGAAAAATCTTCAGCGTATTTTGAGATAAACTAGTGCAAGTTATCCTAAAATGAAAAAAAAATATTTTAATATAAATTATTATTACAAATTTATTATTTGAAATACTTTTAGATGATGTTATAGTTAAATTAGTTTATAGTTAAAAGTAACTACAGCGAATAATTAATGATTTTGAATAGTTTATATATGATCAGAGAATTATTTATTATTTATTTATATCCATAAGGTTGCCTTCCAAATTGGTTAGTTCATAGCGTTCTTGCACACTGAGGGCCTGGGTTCAAATCTGTGATAATGTATGAATAATTATTTACTTTTTTCTAATTTTACACTCGTAAAAAGGTATTACTTCTCTCTATATGTGTATGGGCTTATGCTTCCAGTTTTAAATTACCCGATATATTTAAGTAAAAATTCCATCAAAAGTGGATAAAGCGACTCATTAAGAATATCAATGTAAGATGCCTGAATATATAAACCATGCTGTAAAACAATATAAGAAGATGGATTCGAGTAAAAACGCTCCGATCTCGTTTTGCGATCCGGTTTCGGTTCTGTGAATTTTTTGTGCACCCAAATAATATTCAATGCATCTAAGTTTAAAACTTTGGTCTAAAAACTCTAAAAGGGGGAGGTTTGTGACTTAAACAAGTTTTGCTCTAAAGGGATAGTGTGAAGCTCATTTTAAATTCAAAGACGTCAATGCTATTTTTTCACGCATATGTTAAGAAACATCTGTCTCAGACTTGATAAAATTCATTGATATTTCTCGCACGATTTCTTGGAATGCTTGTTCGTGAAGGGAGAAAAATTTCTCAGAGGGAAAAATGAGTAAAAGTTCTGAAATTTCAACGTATGGTTTCGAGAAGTAGAATTTAAAGTTTAAAATTATTACTGGCGAATACACGTTTTGCATGAGTTGTGGTGTTTTGGGGATAGGAATTTAAATTTAAGCTAAAGTAATAAAATATTCGAAAAGTTAATTGCACTTTATTATACGAAGGTTTCATGAATGCATAAACTTAAGGAAAATGTGGTTCAGCTAAAAGTTATAAAATATTACAAAAGCATATAAATGAAGTTATTAAACGAAACAAATTTATCCTTACAAAGCACTCTAACCAAAATGTGTAAATTCTATGTAGTAAGATAAGGTGAAAATGGTACTGAAATTCAATTTTTGACGTTCAAAGTCCAATTTCTTTTAGGAAAAAAAAATTGTAAAATTATAATTATTATACAAAAACGTTCACTTATCTGTTGGAAACATAATCGTATTTTTTTTAGTTTTAATTCTGAGGTTTATAAATATTCTTAATGATTTTTTTTAAGGTAACCGACTGCGATTCATAAATGTCGTAATTTGGATCATCAGCAGTAATTATGGAATTTTTCGTATAAAATTATATTAATATTATATATTAGTTTAAAGTCAAATCAGTAACTTGAATTAAATAAAATGAATAACTACCTTCAATTTTTAAAAACTTAGTGATTATTAAAAGAATGTTTTGTAACAGTTTATTCTAAAAGCAAGTTGTAATACGCCATTTTGAAAAATATCGCTTTTTTATTATTCATTTTATTCAAAAACGAACACCTTCTATTATAATTTGTCTTATTTTGATTCATAAATTTACGCTGTATTTAGGTTATTTTTAATTTGTTTCGCAGAAGATTTTTTATTTCATTTAAAACATTATGTTTCACCTATAATAAAACAAGCAAAGGCGTTAATTTTTTGTATCAAAATGTATTTTTTATTAACATTTTATTTAAAAAAAAGGTATGTGTTATTTCATGACATATAAACAGTGTTAAATATATTGCAGTTACTTCTTTGTCATATATTAGCTTCGAAATTCCTATTTTTGTAGAATAATTGCAGTTTTGCCGAAGATTGTTAAATTTTTACGAATTTCTTATTCTTTAACATTATTAATTCAAAAACCCATTTTTCACACTTTGCGGAACATTTAGGCAAAAAACTAAATAAAGTAGAATGTTTCTAATATTTTTATGAGAATATATTAAAAGGAATCTATTCTCTATAAATCCAATCCCATGAATAATTCGACTTTTCTAGTTTAAATACAAAAGTTTTCATGTATCAAACTATCAAAATTTTTTTCTATACTCAAACAAAACAACATTTAGATTTGAAGTAAAACTCCCGGAAATGTAATTTTTTGCTAAAATGTACTTCATTGACGAAGTTCTTAGTTTACTGCCAAGGTATGGTATTCGTTGGGGCTGGGACAACCAACGAATCAGAGTTTTAAATGGTTTTCTCAGGGATATTTGTAAGGAAAAGAACGTCGGTTTTGTGGATGTTTGGAAGGTGAGTAAGATGGACTGGTTATCTCGGGATGGTATTCATCTAAGCAGAACAGGTAGCCAGGCTGTAAGTAAGTTGGTACTCGAGAGTTTGCAGGCAAAAAACTAGTTTTGAGACAGGAGCCGAATATTCACTGGCGGGTTGATAAATTGGGATTAAAAAATCAATCTTTGGGAAGTAATCTGTTATATAATTCTGCAACAGGGTCTACAGCATCTGGAAAAAATGCAGCGGGTGAATGTTCGGATATGTATATTAAAGAACAATTAAGGGTATTTTACTGCAATGCAAGAAGTATAAGGAATAAAATAGAAGAATTAAGGGGCATAGTAGCAGCAGAAACCATCGATATAATTGGGATTACAGAAAGCTGGACAAATGCTAACGATTTAGCTGCGTTATTAGAAATTAAGGGTTTCATTATGTTTCGGCAGGAGAGAATTAATAAGAAAGGAGGTGGTGTGTTGATTTATGTAAGAGAAAATTTAAATTTTTCGGAAGTAACTTTTGAAGGTAAATCTCAATGTATTGAATCAGTTTGGATAAAACTAACAGATCATAAAGGTAAGAATTTGGTTGTGGGAAATGTTTATAGACCCCCGAATAGCACTGTTGAACAGGATGAAATTCTATTTAATCATATAAATGAAGCTTGTAAGAAAGGAGAAATAATTTTAATGGGAGATTTTAATTTTCCTAACATTGACTGGAAGGGTAACCTAGTTAACATTGGAAGAGGGGCAGAATTCTTGGACACGATTCAAGATTGCTTTTTAGAGCAATTGGTTCATGATAATACAAGGGGTAATGCATTATTGGATTTGGTGTTTAGCAGTTGTGAAAATAGGGTACACAATTTAACAGTGAGCGAGCATCTAGGGGAAAGTGACCACAATAGCATTAGATTTAACATTATGTTTCAGACAACTGTAGATAAAAATAATAGGTTAATTCCAAATTTTAGAGATGTAAATTTTCATAAGTTACGAGCTGAGGTAACTAATGTTTTTAAGGATGGGTTGGAGCATTCTCATATAGTAGATCAATGGAAGGAATTTAAAGATAAATTAAATGTAGCTGTTAATAAGCATATTTCGTTTAGGCAGAAAGATGTAGTTCGAAAGCTTTCTCCTATGTGGTTTTCAAAGGAAACAAAACGAGCTCTTAAGTTAAAACAAAAGACGTATAAAATATTTAAAGAAACAGGTAGGGACACTGATGGTAAGGAGTATAAAAAAGCTAGAAGGGAGTTTAAGTATATCAGTAGAAAACAGAAATTAGCATTGGAGGAAAAACTTGCTAGGGATATCAACAATAATCCAAAGGGATTTTTTGCTTACGCCAGTGGAAACAATAAAGGAAATAATCATTTGGGATCACTCGAAGATTATCAAGGCAAATTAATTCAAGATGATGTAGGAATGGCTAATATTTTAAATGAATTTTTCATGGGAGTTTTTAATAAGGACTTCAAATCTGATTTCATGCAAATAGAGGATAATATGCGTCCGGTTATTAAGGAATGCAATTTTACTAGAGAAGAAGTAGTTTATCACTTAAGAAGTATTAAACCTTTTAAAGCACCAGGACCAGATGAAATTTACCCAAAAGTACTAGTGGAGTGTGCGGAAGAACTGGGAGATGTTGTACTAACTATTTTCAAATCGACGTATAATTCGGGTAATGTACCAATAGACTGGAAATTAGCAAATGTCACTCCGCTTTTTAAAAAAGGGGCAAAATGTGAACCTGGTAATTACAGACCGGTTAGTTTAACATCAGTGTTATGCAAGATTTTTGAAACATTAATAAAAAACAGCATCATATCATTTTTGGAATCAGAGAGCTTGCTGTCAGATAATCAGTATGGATTTAGGAAAGGAAGATCTTGTACAACAAATCTTTTAAAATTCTACGATAGGGTTACTGAAGAATTAGATAAAAGGAACAGTGTAGATGTAGTATACATTGATTTCCAGAAAGCATTTGATAAAGTTCCCCACGAGGCATTGCTGTTCAAGTTGGAAAGGTTAGGGATTGGGGGTGAAATTTTACAATGGATAAGGAATTGGTTAATTGGTAGGAGTCAGCGGGTGCAAATTAAAGGTAATTACTCTCAGTGGGCAGAAGTTAAAAGTGGAGTACCACAGGGTTCTGTGTTAGGTCCACTTTTATTTATTATTTTTATTGATGATATCAGTTGGGAGATTGGGAGCAAGGTCAGCATCTTTGCAGATGATTTAAAAATTATGAGGACTGTGAATTCTGGGGAACAAATAGAGCAATTACAAGGTGATTTAACAAAAATATCAGAATGGGCTGTTAAATGGGGTATGTCTTTTAATATCAGTAAATGTCAAGTGTTGCACATGGGTATCAAAAATAGTAAGGCTGCATATGTTTTACAGGGTGCAGAAATCAAAAATAGTGAGATTGTAAGCGATCTGGGTGTGTTGGTAAATGAGGATTTTAAAATGAGTCATCAATGTACAGTGGCTAGCAAAAAAGCTAATAGAATGTTGGGGTACATCAGGAAAAGTGTTTCATCAAAATCTAAGGATATTATCTTGCCATTGTACAGAGGTTTAGTAAGGCCACATCTTGAGTATGCTGTACAGTTCTGGTCACCATATCTTAAAAAAGACATTGCATTGTTAGAGAAAATTCAGCACAGGGCTACTAAAATGGTTCAAGGGTTTTCAGGCATGAATTATGAAGATAGATTAAGAAATTTGAATATGTATACTCTGGAAGAAAGAAGGGTTAGGGGAGATTTGATTCAACTATTCAAATTTATCAAACAAGGAGATGTGGAGGGTTTAGATTTTAATATGAGTGATAGAACGAGAGGTCATGGGTTTAAGTTAAACAAATCCCATTTTAATCGGGAAGGGAGAAAACACTATTTCTATAATAGGGTAATAGACAAATGGAACAACTTGCCAGTGAATATTGTTAATTGTAAAGGAGTAACGGATTTTAAGAAGAAGTTAGATATGCATTGGGGGATAGTTAAGAGGTACTAGATGGACCAACCTTGTTGGGCCTTGAGCCTGTTGTTGGTCGTCAATATTTGTATTTGTATTTGTATTTGTATAATATTTTCGTTTTAATTGTAAATTTTATTAACTAGACAGAATACAATGACATAATTAAAACAAGATAGTCGTTCTTACAAAGAAGAAACATCCAATAGATATAATAAAGTCATGCCCATTACGGTTACTGTAAAATGATAATAATGCATTTAGAGAGAGACAATATTTAGTTAGTCATTTTAATGTAAAATAAAAGATTTTTATTTAAACAAAAATACTTAAATTAGCATATTTAAAACATGTAATTGATAAATTTTTGCTGAAATCACAATGAACGTTAAAGTTTAAAAGTCATTTAGACGGCGTGTTGTGGCTATTACATTGCTCCGACATAAGAACATTTAAATTTAGCAATTTTCCTTGGCTTAAACGTTAAGTGGAATGGCAATCGACTCATTTTTGGGCAACCTACTAAATTAGAACGCACGCCATTTCGACAAATGACAAATATAGCTCTGTAGTAATAGAAATTGGCGTCATTTTGTTTTCCGATTTTGTGCTTACACTACTTGATAGACAGCCGGCCTAATATCCAAGAATATGTGGAGAAAAAATAGTTGTTCTTCTCATTTACTTAAAAATGCGTTTGTGCTTATATTTGTTATTTATGTTGAAGAAATTGAAAAATAAATTAGTTTGATCAAAATATAAAAGTCTCCTATAGCTTACGGATTTCATTATATTTTTAATTACTTGGAAAAATATCACTTGAATGATTAATTACGTGTGATTCTTGTGAAAACCGTAATTAAAAGCTTTGGTAGAAAAAGGTCATTTTGCAGATTCTCAGCAGAATACACGATATGGTTAAATATTCTTTTCTGTTTTGTATTTTTTTAGGAAGTTCTTTTTTGTAGATGAATGAATAGTTTTTTAGATGAAATATTCTTTTGTGTTTTGTATTTTCTTAGGAAGTTCTTTTTTGTAGATGAATGAATAGTTTTTTAGATGAAATATTCTTTTGTGTTTTGTATTTTCTGAGGAAGTTCTCTTTTTTAGTTACGTGATTAATTACGTGTGATTCTTGTGAAAACCGTAATTAAAGCTTGCGTAGAAAAAGGTAATTTTGCAGAATCTCAACAAAATACACGAAATGTTTAAATATTCTTTTCGGTTTTGTATTTTCTTAGTAAGTTTTTTTTTTAGATGAATGAATTGTGTTATATTATCAAAAATATTAATAACTAGTTTTATGTTCTGGCGTTGCTCTTGGTCAAATTGTGAAAAGATGCGATACTTTTTTAGTTTGTATTACCAACTCGACTACATTATGAAATATAAATATTTAATTCTATTTATATTTATTCAATTGCTTTGAGTAATTTTCGAAATACTTAAACCTACCAATTTTTAAATTTTTATGTTGTCGACTTTACATGCTATCATGACTTCGCAAATAGATTTTTTGTAGAAAATTTAAAAGTATGGACTAAAAAGCCTTTAATTCTATTACTTTTGCAGTATGATACTGAAGAAAATAATGCATTCTGGAAGAAATTCAGACTTTTACGATTTGGTTTGGATGCCAATTGCAATATTATTTTAAATGTTGCATATTTTTGTTGTATAAAAAAGGAATCCTTCAGTCCTTCAGTGACAAAATAAACATGCATTAAACTTCGCATTCATTAACTTTAATACTAGCAATGTAATAACATATAAAAGAAAGAAAATATAAATTAATTACAGAGTTTGGCGAATTTTTTTAAGTGCCAATTAGGGGACTGAAGTCTGTATAATCAGCCTTTGCACACTCTTTTCTATTTTCACAAACAAATGAAAGATCTGAGATACTATTTTCAAAACTGTATTTAAATGTTAATTAATAAAACTGAGAAATTTACCATTATCTCATAAGAAATAAAAAGAATCAAGTTATTCAATATACTAAGCATCATTCATTTTCAGAACAATAACTAAATACACAAACGAATGCACATGGGTTTGTGACACTCTGTGAATGTTAATTTTTTTAATAATATAAAACATTACATTTACTCATTTTCTGGGGGTTTAATAACCTCGTTAAAAATTCTTTAAAGTACATTTCATTGAATTTATTATAAAAAGCACATTTTGAATATTGAGGATGGTTTAACAGCATGTATTTTTAGTAATTTAGCAAAGATAACTCCACTTAAATAATGAGCTTGGAAACAAAAATATATTCAAATATTTTTACACTTCGGAAATTATGTAAATAATATGTTTGTTTCATTATAGGTTAATTGGAAATAACGTATCTTATTATAACACTAATTAATTTTATATAATCTAATCTTACATGAAATTATATATTTCATTGAAACTAACAGTTTAATTAATAGGGGTAGGATTGGATTCTCAAAGCAGAATTAAAAAAAATATTAAGTATTTTCTTTAATAAGTTTTTATAATTTGAATAGTAATTTGCATTTTATTTCTGAAGTATATTATATTTGATTTATGCAAATACTTTTAAACTCTGCCAGTATTTGTGCGATTATATATAAACTTAAACCAACTGAATTTAACAGAATAAATAATTTGTAAACAGTTAATGAAACCTATGAACTGCATTTGTAAAACAAGTTTCATATGTGATTTGGAAAAAAAATATAAACTATTACAGTTTCAAAAATACTTTAACATTTAGATCAAAATTTAATTCAAAAATTAAGATATTCAAAAATTAACATTTAGATCAAAACAATTCATTTGTCTGAAACTTTATGTAAAATGTACATCTTAGTACATTATTGTGTTTCACATTATAATATTATAAATAATAAATCGAATATTAAGAATAAAATAATTTTTGGATTATTTATTATTTGTGATATACAATACAATTAAATTTTATGATAAAACAAATAATTTGATGTAACATCGTTTTGTGCCGTTTGTAAACATTGTGCCAAAGAACTATAATTAAGTTTATTAAACTCATTAATTTATGCACTTATTAACTTTTTAAACTTAACTTCTTCGCAGTTCATTAGAGAGTAATTTCTCTCACACAAATTATTTCTCATATCTTTTATCTAATGATTCGAATAGTTTGTATTTAGAAAGTATTAGCCACAAATTGCAAGATGTATTTTCCTAGTTATTTTAATAAAGATTCTAATGATTACTTACATAATTAATGCATTTCTACGATCATGAGTCTTGATATTATATTTACAAATGTATTCTCTAAGATAAGGAAATATTTATTTAAATTACAGATTTTTTTAAGAACTTGATTATTCAACACAGATAAATTCAATTTTGATCCTGTTACTTGCTTCATGAGTTTGTAATATTTGGGCTAATGATTTGACCTCATTATTTCTGGTTTATAATTATTTTCGGTAACTGATTGTTTTCGATTAAGAATTTTTCAGAAGTAATAATAATTCTAGATATGTGGAAGATCTTCAAAAGATATTATGCTTTAAGCACACTTGGTTGAAGTTCATAGTTACTTTTCTACTTAAGAGTCAGATGCTTACAGTTATATTATTCTAGCTCATTGGTCGCAATGAACATTGATAAAATATTTCAACAAAATAAAATTAATAGTTATATGTTTTATTTAAAATTAAACTTCTGAAAAAATGTAACCACATATCAGTAATATATATTAAAATGCTAAAATAAAGAAAAATTCACTAAAATATTCAATGAACTCTTCTGCCTCTATTAAAATTCTTTTAATAGTAAATCTGAACTTTTGAAATTTACTTTATAATTCAAATTGAATAGTGATACGAAACTTTAAAATACTACCTTAAAGTAAACTTTTTTTCCTGTATTGTGCTTCATATTATTCTAAAAAAATAACAACATTTTCTTTTTCAAGAGACAACATTAAAAAATAACTGCTGATTGATTAAGAGCTCTTTAATCTACATTTCCAATAAATTTACTTTTATAAAATCTATCTTATGTTAGTATATAATTTAATAACGTTTAATGCATATTTAAATTTTTTTTATTAAAAAAACATTTTTTGTTTTACCTAAATTTATTTTATAGAAAATAAAATACAAAATAAATTGGATGCAAATTGTATGTTTTTTCTTTCAAAGGCACTTTTTCATAAACTTATTTCGTTTTAAAGATCTCATACGAATGAACAGACTTTAAAAAGAAATTACTATGTTAATTTTTAATCAATTAATGCGAAAATTTTACTACATGTACATTGAACATTATTAACTACTGATTAAATATTATTTTCCTGCCTAATAATAATTTTCAAATACGTTTATTTCATATAAAAAAAGCAAACTATTTTATCAACTAAATTTAAAATTAGAAATTAGTATAGAAAATAAATTTATTGAAATAAAAAACATTTTACATATCCTAATTAACATATTGAATGTTTTAATATTTCACATATATATTATTAATTTCAAGAGATACAGAAGAAACCTTTTTAGAAAAACTGAGAAAACAAGTGCCCTTTTTCTGTGTATTGTAGAGAAAATAACTTTCATGGCAAATAGTTTGAAAGCGTATTCATCAATGTCACAATGAATCTAAGAAGCGACAAAATAACCAAACTTCTGAGCTAGAATCGCTCTATTCATTTCGGAATTTATCACAATTTAATGCATGAAGCACAATATGAAAGAAAATGTATAACAATCACCGAAAAATACAGCCAAATTTATCACCTTTTATAAAACGCATATTTATGCAACGTAAAAAAAAGGTACTACTCGTTTTTCTATATCGTACAATTGCATCGTAAATGAGCGATGACGTACTCATATTTAAGTAACAGTACTTTCTCAACAATGAACAACGAGATATATTATTGCTAGTCTGATATTTTGTTCAAACGATGTTATTAAAACCTGACAAACTAAAAATAGTTGTTTATAATATATTTTTCCGCATTATTTGATATCGATTGCTTAAATAGATACTGCATTATTACAACTCAATTATCCTAATTACCATTAAATACATTTTAAGTAAACTTTTTGTTAAACATTTCTTTTGTCCGTAATTTCTTAAAGTTTTCCTGGATGTTTAACGAATAAGGCACTGGACTGCGGTGTTCAAGGTGTGGGTTCGATTCCCAGTATGACTTTGTTGTAATTGTAGATATTTGTTGAAGTGGATTTATGAAGGCAGCCTATGTAGGCAAGTATCTCTTCATTTGTATTCATTGTTCTCAGTTTTACCATTGAAATCATTTTTGAATACACGTCTTTTTCAAAATTGAACATTGTGTATTCGAAGCCATTATTATTAATTTAGGGTTTAAAAAAAGTATGAAATATTCTAAAGTATTTGTTCGTTTCGTGTCCCCTCCGCAACGTTTTTTTATTGATATATGTTAATTAACTTAAAATATGCCCCACATTTTTCTTGTGGGTTTAGTTTTTTTTTTCAGTTTAGTTAGTTTTAAAAAAATCGGGTTTATTTTACGCTAACTACAATATAATAAAATAAAACCAAAATCTTGTAGAGGATACGCGAAAAGAAGAAATACCGTGTAATAGCCCAAGTGGTTTAAACAAAAAAATTGTATAAATACACAGATCGTTTAAAGTGTTTTTTTCAAATACAAATACAAATATTGACAACCAATAACAGGCTCAAAGCACAACAAGATTGTTAAAGCTAGTATCTGCTAACTTTTATCAAACCAAAGCAATTCAAGAACTGATTGAAAAAGCCTGTTTTGTAGTATTGCTAACACCTAAATTCCAGAATGAAAAAAAAAGTGCAAGCTAATTCATTGCCGAATGTGTTTTTACTTCATGCATAAAGAGTGGATAGCGGATGATATTCATAATTGAATTGTTAAATGGATAAAAGAGGTATTTAACAAAAAATAACCTTTATTTGACCTTCAATATTTCTATTCGTATTCTATTGTGGCCACATTCTTCCTTTATGACATTAGTGTATCTGTTAATAAGGCTTATGCAGTGCTGTTGTCAGGGACCGACTTACAAGCTTAGGGGCCCAGGGCAAAAGAACATTAGGGGGCCCCTCGACGTAATTCAAAATAAAACTGCTAAATTTATGTATAGGCACACAATGCGAAATGACAATCAATCAGCTTTCATGCAAATTTAAATACTGCGATTTTTTTATTTATTTTTTTAAACTGCTCATTTTTGTTGTTGTTGAGAATTTGACTTAACGTTAACGGGCGGTACTTTAACATAGTTTTTTCATTCGTTTCTGTTCTTTTTAGCTTTTTTTTGTTGAGCCAGATTCGTAGGTTCTACCCATTTTATAGTTTGAAAATCTCTAATGATTACAATATCTGAAAATTTGGTATAGGAAAAAGTATCCATAAATGACTATGGCTACTTTTTTCCTGTACAAAATGTGCAATTAGTAAACCCAGTTTGTTTATGGTCTTGGTCATTAATTGAATTTTGCAATTGAACCAAAGGGCATTTCTTTGACAAGCGCAATGAAAAGGGCGACATACATCATGAATGTGCTGAAAAAGTTCAATTGATTTAGTGGATGAAATAATAGTAGAAGTTTTGCAAAATAATTAATAATTGATTTAAAACAATTTTATAAACTAACTTTAATTGATTTTTAAAAAAAATTTTAGTAAATTTATTTTTAACTTTTGCGCATATGTTTAGCATTAAGTCATTTTAGGGGGCCCCCTTAAAATGGGGGCCCTGGGCAAGTGCCTCAAATGCCCTGCCATAAATCAGTCTCTGGCTGTTGTTAGTGTCATAAAACAGGTGTTCATCCAGAGAATATCACAGTTTTTGTAAGTTTTATTTAGGTTTACATACCTCTATCATTAATTTATCCTTTCAATTATACACTTATATTTTCGAACTATAAAATGATTTCGGACTCACCCGTGTCGTCTTCGTAAATGATGGCCACTTTCGTCCAGTTGAGGTACTTGGTGAGGTCCCTGATGGCTTTTCCCAGGAGCCAGGGGCTGGGGTAGAGGTTTATGGAGAACTCTTTGACTTCGGACTCCACGTCAAGCCGGGACTCGACGTGGGGGATGTCGAGAGCGTCGCACAAGCTCTGGATGTGGTTGCCCAGAAGAGGGTTCTGGGGACCAAAAATGGCATTCACACCTGAGTTCACCTGCTGGCAAGCTGCAATGGATATAGAAAGACATTACACTACATCCTCGATATAGCGACGAAAAAAAAATACAACAAGCATATGCAATATATAACGAAGACCGTTGTAACGAATAAAAATCTGATAGTAAAGAAACTGATTAACCCGTACTGGACAATAGATTGGGATTAGGGTTAAGTAAAGAATAGGGAGGCCACTACGCCAAGGCTTCAAAAATAAATCGCCAAATATGATTTCAGTTCAAATTGGCAAACCATGATCTATATTTGTGTAATGTGTATTACAACGCATGCGCAAATATTGTCTCTCATTGGTTCAACCACAGAAATTAGTTTCGTCAACTTGTGACATCACACACACAAATAAAAATATTTTCATAATATGTTTTACACGCAAACGCACATATTTCCATATTGTGTTTAACGCGCATGCGCTAATTCGAAACGATTTTTTTTATTTGGTTAGTTTTCTTGCACCATTTTGTAGGTAGTTTGTTTCATAATGCGATGTTTCATAACTAGTTTTTAATTTTCTTTATTTTTATAAACAAAAATTAAAATGGTGTCTTCGAGGGCTTTTGACACTGAATGTGGTTTTTGGCCGAGTTGATAGGGGATTGAATTGACGTTTTTTTTATGTATGTGTATATTTGAAAATCGTAAGAAATATACTTTTCTGGAGAGTTATTCGTGGGGGAGGGTACTGGGTACGCCTTCTATGCCCAGAATCAAAACATCTATTGGTGTTTCGGGCAATTTCTATGTTGTCGGTTTGACCCTCAATATGCCATGGCCTATCACATTTATTGGAGTCCAATGTACGAAAGGAGCACATAATTTAAGTTTGTGGGACTGCTGTCTCCCTGAAGTCTGGCGATTTGTTAAAATATAAATTCACTTGGTTTAATAGTGCTCCTCTAGACATTGATACCAACTAGGTTATATGCCGCAAGTTCAGACTTGTGCAGGGGGTATCCTCGGGAAAGAAGGGTGACAATATTTGCATCACTACATATAATTCATTAAAATGTCAAAGAATAGTTTATATTAGACATACTTAAAGAATAAATACTAAAAAACGTTTTAAAAAACATTTGCTTCATTGAAAATATAGTTTAAGTATTAAGTTTACTTTTTAATATATGGACGTATGTTCAACTATTACTTCAGTTGAAAAAATCTTTTAGTTAATTTGTTTTAATTATTATTTTAAAAATATATCTTTATTCCTCCAGAATAAAAACATTACACACTAAAAAAAATATTTAATGTTTATGTGCATTGTTTAATTATGTTCTTAACGGTTTATTTATTTTAAAGATTTATTTATGAATGTTAAGCTTGATTTTGGGTTATTTAGTTGATATATAAATGACTTAATTTACTCAAAGTCAAGCCAATTGTTAGTAACCTTAAAACGTCTAACTTGATGTAAGGATAATTTGCTTTTGAGAAAGAAATTTAATATTTTTATTTATGAAAGCGTTTTTCAAATATATATAATGCTTTTAAATTAGTATTTATAAAAGTTATCAATTATTAAGTAAATAAAAAACAGAAACTATTTTTGAATAGATGGGTTAAAAACAATAATAAGAAATCGAGCAATTTTAAGATTTGTTATTGGTTTAATTTTTTTATTTGGCTTGTTAGATGTTGTTTTGAAGGATTAAGAATTAATTTGTTCTATTATTTGTTTTTGTTTTTAAAAACAAAAAATTAATTTAAATATTTCATACTTTTGAATTATTAGTTTTAATAATTTCAATGAATGTATCAAAAGAGATTACAAAATCATTCTCCACGCAAAATGTTGTTAAATAGAAATATTTAAAATAATATTTAATCAAAAAGTGTATGAAAATTCGAATATCTTGTTTACTTTATTTCGTCGTCGGAGAAATGAATTTACTATAAACAAAACTGCTTAAAACATGGTTCATTAAAGTATTTCGTATAAATTTTATTTAATGTTTTTTTTTTAGTTTCTGAATATATGGGTATTAGTAAAACCATACAATAATTAAAATAACAAAAATGTGAAATAAGATTTCTCAAAAGAAATGTTGAATTGAATAAATAAAATGTAACTGTAGCAGCAAATCTAATTAATGCAGATTTATTTTGAAGAATATTTTAACCGACTTAAAGGCGCGCCAATCTGTTTCAGACGCGCAACAAAATGAGTGAGGTTATCAATTTTATTGTAATGTATTTTTTATGTATATTTGCGCAAGATTTTTGTGACGAAGCTCCTAACTAAATCAAAAACTAAAAAGGGAAAAATAAAATAATCTTTTTTAAAAATAGGAAAATTGACTTTAAGAAAAATGCTAAAAAGTAAACAATAATTTTTAAATTTACGAACGAGTTGAAAATATTTAATATCATTTTCATACTCAATACAACTTTTTGAAGTTGGTGCCAATTTACAATAATCATACATAATTTTGAAACCGATTTCAAAAAGATTTGTTATAAGTTGATAAATTAAAATCTTTATTAATTTAAAAATTATTAAATACAATTAAAAATCAAATAATTTAATTTTCCGACTAGTTCGTAAAATTACGAATGTTAATGTTATTCATACAGTAAATCATTTAATTGTCCGGAAAAATAAACTTTTTTATGATCACGTTTGCACAAACTTATGGAATTTTCTATTAAAGGAATATTGATTTTAGATTTAATTATGCATTAGGGAGTACGCGGATGCAGTTGTCTCAAAATGATAATATACTTTATAGTAAAAAACAAAACTTTTGTTTAGATTTTAATGCATTTTGTAATCAACTTTATAATATAAAAATTAAAACTATTTTGGTAAGCAATAAAAAGAAAATTTTCTTTAGTTACTTTTTCCCTATTGAATTTTTTTGTGATATTGTTAAGAGTCAGGAAAAGTAATCAATATTTTTTTAAAGTTTACCTTTTGGGCACTGGAAAAGACTGATAAGTCATTAAAAAACACAAACACATACACTCACCCACTTATCATCAAATTCATAAGATTTTCTTAATGGGGGTATGGGATACATTATCATCAAATGTATCCAAAAATACTTTAGTGCTTTAAAAAATAACCCATTTTAATTTTAATTGAACAACACCAAAATTAGTTTTCTATGGTAAGTACAACTATAATAATTTTGTCGTATCAGTATTTAAGCTTCGGTAAAAATTGTTATATATATATATATATATATATATATATATATATATATATATATATATATATTAAAAATTGGTTCTACATCATGCCACCTTACAGATAAACAAAGCAGTTTTATTTATTTTTAAACTCTGTTTAACATTGTTGAAATAAAATATATTAAATGCGCAAAGTTCTTTAGCGTTGTTCAACCCATATAATGAAATATATTATTTTTGCAATAGTGTTTTCTACAAGGTACCTATGCAAATTGTATTCCCTTCCTGTCATTGCCTTCATAAACATACAAAGCTTTAATAACTCTATGCTTGCTCAGCGATTCATGAAACCTTCTCTCCATATTCCCATTGTCTCCCATTGAATACAATATGAATTTATATCAAGGTTCCCCTTAATTACACTACATTATACACCAATCCAAATCGAGAAGATGTCAATTGAAATGTCACGTTCCACACCATTGGTCGAAGCAAGAGACATTCCCATCGCCGTAAGAGCGAGAAAGCACCAATTACATCCTCGCTAACAGATCAGCACAAGTTCTCCTTTGGTCTCCTTAGTAACCGTCCATTCCAATCAGAAGTCTAAACCCCAATATACAGATTCGTTTCTCTCAAAGCGAACGCTTACAAATGGCCACTTCGTATTGGAAGTGAAGGAAGCAAGCCAAGCATGAAGTTGGAACCACTGCAGGGATGGGTCATAAGTTAAGACTTAAAGGTTTCTCGGATGAATTTTATGCTGTCATATTGGCAGACAGTTAGCATGTATCAAAGGGGAGTACTTCTCTTTCGTTGGTTTCTCTATCTTTGATTCTGTGGCTTGGAGTTAATTTATTATCGTTCGTTTCATGGTTAAGGGAATTGCTGTTTTTCAGATGTAATTTCATTTTTATCATGTCTAGTTTAATGATATATTTTTTTATGTGGTGGTCTAGATACTATTAATTCATATTTTAATAAATTATATATTCTCTTATATACATTATATTATACAAGAGATATAAGATATATAAGATATACATACTCTATTATAAATTATTATTCTCTTTCGTTGGTTTCTCTATCTTTGATTCTGTGTCTTGGAGTTAATTTATTATCGTTCGTTTCATGGTTTCATGGTTAAGGGAATTGGAGTTTTTCAGATGTAATTTCATTTTTATGATGTCTAGTTTAATGATATAATGTTTTATGTAGTGGTCTAGATACTGTTAAATTATATTTTTCTAGGACTTAGATTGATTCATACCAGATATCCGACGTATATGAGAATATCGATAGTGAATAGTAATAAATGTAATTATATCATATTTTAATTTTACTATATATTTTTTATTATTTCTTTTTTAAGGAGGTGTAAGACCATTTGTTCTTTAATTTTGCAAATATCATTATAATTTTTATTTCTTTTTGTATATATGTCTAAAAAGGATATGGTATTTTTTTTTAAATACAGGTCAATTTGCTAAATTTCTTTAATAGTCTTTTTAATTTTTTAATAAATTTTTGCATTGTAATGTTTTTCTCTGCTTCTTGGATATTTACAAAATTTTCAATTTGCATACTTTTTATGAATTTTCATAATTTGTTTAAAATAAAAAGTCAGTTTTTTAGCCATCGAATATGATCTACCATTAGGTTGACCAACGCACACCTCTTTTATTTTGATCAAAAATATTCTATACTGCTATATTTTTCTATTAATCTGTTTTATTTAAAAATTATCCCTTTTTTATTTCTTCAGGATTCTTTACATGTACATGATACACGCCATTTTGTTTTTCAGTATAATCAATGCGAATGTGGACTATCATATTTTATCCCCTGAACCATTTATATATAAATGCAATTTATATATTTTCAAGGGTTATTGGGAGGGTCAAATACAAATTTTCTATAATAAAACAAGAAAAACATTAAATACAAACTGAATGGCCAAAATACATAAAGACTGGACTGTTACCCAATAAACTGTGTCTTACCATGGCTTTTGTGATTGTCGATGGCTACTCAAAGTTCGAGCGGAATGAATAGTGTCCAAGTGTGTAAGGGACAGCTGAAGGGCAGCAGTGCAGCAGATTGTATTCAATAATCCTCTCAAATGATCTTTAAAAACACTATTTACCATAAACTTCAGTGTATGGGATATGCAAAAAGGGTCACAATATTTTGGCCATTCAGTGTATAAAGTCTTAATCCTCCCTCAATGCAATTGTCTCTTTGCAATTGTAAAGTAGTTCTCACTGCTTGGATATTTAAATAGTTATTTCTGATCATACTAATTTATACTATTTAATTATTTTAATTAAAAATAAAGATATAATTTGTAACTTGTACCTCAAACATTTGAATTTAAAGACTGTGGCGAAATGGAGTATTTTTATGAATTTAATCATTGGTCTCATGGCTAGTAAAACTGTAGAACCCTGGACGTATATATACGACCTTCAGTGTGAAAGGGATACAATAAGCAGGCTGTATTCTTAAGCTAAAAGTTTATTTAAAAATCTACCAAAAAATAGTAAGAAATACACCATTATTAAAACAGCTATTTTAATATATTCATTAGTTAACTCGGTAAAACGATAATCCGTCCACGCAATTAATTATCCTTGCTTTATCCGTAACATGGAATACTTTAAAGTTTAAAAAAAACTCAACACGACTAAATGCGTCGATTTTTTTTCTTTGTTCACTTAAACACAACACTTAATTACTCGTGAGGATAATTACTCTCTGCATCATTAAGTTATGCTCAACTCAATTAAGTATCACGAGACTCATGGAGCACTCAGAATTAAGTTTCTCGCCGATCAAGAGTCCCTGAATATCTTTCTTGCGTAAGATTATTTTTTACTTGGAAATTTTTAAAAATATTATCTGTGATTAAGTAAGATGTTTTTATAAAAATGAAATCAGAACTTAACAGGTGCATACGACATGGAACAAAATGGACGTTTAAAGAATTGTAGCAAACAGGAAATGTAAAATATTGTGTTATTATCCAAATGATTATGGTCCAGCGGAAGTGTTGAATGCTTGATATGTATATTTGAACCATTGTTTTTATTTTTAAGTATGTATTTTGTTTAAAAGTGTGTATTAAGTGTAAGGTCATACGATTTGTACGACGATTGCGATTTTTGTGAGATGTAAAACTTTTTGTGATGGACAAGACATACAAACATTTATTATATATTTATATTTTAAATGCAAATTGTTTATATATTTAATAAATTTTCATTATTTTTATTTAAAAATTTAAATTTTACTTTAAGAATATTAACTTAGAATGTATTAATTTATGGATTATGAATTTATTCACAAAAAAAAAATATTTTGCTTAGAATTTTATTTTGTTCTAAAACATTAAAATAAATTACTTTTTTCCTTTATATTTCAATTTCATATATTATTTAAATAACATATGGCCTGTTGTTGTTTATAATATCAGTCACACTGTTTGTGATAATTATAAACAAGAATGTTTTTAATAATTATAACCAAGAATGTGTATGATAATTTTAAACAATAATGTTTATGATAATTATAAACAACAATGTTATGAGTTTATAATGTGCCGTTTAAAATGGCACAATATGTATAATTTTTTATCATGAAAATGAAGATGAATTTTATGTTTTATTCTGAATGTATAAATTAATTTTGAAAATAAGTAATTTGAGATTTATGAATCTCATAGTCCTTATCAACTATCATATGAAGAGTATTTATTAATTAAGTACTTCTTTTTAAGTTGGTTTTAGGTAATGATAAAAAAATTAAATGAACACTTTTAAAAATAGGTACTAAAAATGTAATTAAATGTTCTCATTTTTGAGTACTTTCGATAAGTATCATGGCTCCGAATGCGTAAGTTTCAATTTTGAAAATGACATGAATTCTAAAATGAGTGAAAATGAATAAAAAGAGGAGATGATAGCTTAGGTAGGCTGCCTTCATAAATCCCTTTCAATAAATATCGACAATTACAACCAAGACATAACAGGAATCGAATAAAGAAATGCAGGTATTGCAGTTCAGAGCCCTATCCGTTAAACAACCAGAGAGACGACTTGAAGAAGTAAGTTATAAACAGATGTAATGTTAAAAAGGTGCGCCAAAAAAATGGGAAAGTGAGATAATTGAGTTATTATAACTCAGTTTCCTTTTAAGCAATCGACATCGAATAATGTGGAAAACCATCTTTTAATAAATTATATTAAATTTGTCAGGTCGCTTTGTTTCGATGGCTTGAACAGAAGTTGAGATTAGCAATGTTAAATCACTCTGCTCATTTTTGAGAAAGTAAGGTTATTTAAATTTGAGTGTATCATCGCTCATTTACGATGCAATTTTGCTCAAAGAAAAACAAGTAGGTTCAGGTACACATTTTTAGGTACAGTGTCTGCTATCTGTACAGTGTCTGTAACCTATCATGTAAAATATATGCTAATTGGCATATATTTTTCATGATAGGTTACAACTAAAGTTAATACAGATGATAAAATAAATCAGATAGTTAAAGGTTTCAGAATATTACCTGATAGAAATATATAAAAATAAAAACATTTTAGTGAATTTTTATCCCACATTCTTTTTGCAATACCACATTTAAAAGAATATATGTTTGATAAATTTAAAAAAACATTTACATTTAGATTCAGCTTTGAGTGCCAAAACCTCTCGTTCGTCGCGAAAAGTTCTTTACCATTTGAAAGCAGAATTTACTTAGGGATTTCCGAAAGCTACAAGACTCGTCTCCTTTCGTTGCTTCCAAAAGCTCCTTACAAGTCGTAAGGAGGGAGGAATCCTTTGTGAAGAATCAAAAAGTGGGCGACTGCCTTCGCTGCTTCTTAAGAAGCGAATTATCTTTTCCGAGTTTTCAATACCTGAGGAATTCTGGTTTAATGCTTCGGTAACGCATCACTATATATATTTTTTAGTTATAATGTTTTGTAAAGATGAAATTGAAAAAATTACGTACCATTTGGTAAATATTTATGTTGGGTAAAGAAAAACATGTGTAGTTTATACTATATAGTTTTACTCATCTAAGAAAATCAGCATAAAACCTACATAAAAATTCTTTATAAAACGTTCACGAAATGCGAGAATGTTGTTTCAAATATCATTATAAAATCCGTACGTTGTATGACTTTTCAATTGTAATGCATAAAATCCTTATAAGAATCCTACACTTTCCTTTCAGGAATTTTAATGCTGAATGTTTTAGAAATAAGAATGCATTAAACCTTCATTTTAAAAACTTTCATAACATTTTTATGCCGATTTTTTTTTATCTTAACCCTCTAACGCTGATGGACGTGATATCACAGGGATTTCCAGTTTTTCCATCAATGCATCCATATTTTAAACTCATAAAAATACCCGATTTCATTATATTTTTTTTAAAATCTAATTCTTTTTAGGTATACCTTAAAAGCGACCTCTTTACAATGAAATAAAATTTCGGTAAAAATATATAAGTGCACGCCTAGGAAAAAATATCTAAACTTCCAAAGAGGGAAATCAACTTTACAATTGCTAACATAGCCCGAAAATCTGTTGGTTAATAAATATGTTTAAATGACAGATTTTTTTGAGGTCCATTATCAGATACTTACGTTAAAAAATATATAGTATACATTGTGATATTGAATTGGTAGAATAGTTTAAATTTAAATTAGTTTACGAATTTTTGTGACAGAAGATAATGACAATTTTATATAACAAAATAAATATTAAAGTATTAAAAAAATTCATAATCCCTAATTGTTATTTAAATTAAATTTAAATGTAGTTTTTTATAGAAATCGGAGTTTGCATTAAATAATATTAGGAATACTCACCATCATTAAAAATTAACAAAATACGTGTACACATAACGATCAAACATATCATCAAACAAATAATCATAATTAACAAAGTAAGTCCACATTATTGAAAAGTATGTCTCAACAAACAAAAAAATTGGGCACAAAATTTGAAGTAAATTTTTTTTTTAATTATTCTATTCCGTAAAAACAAATTGTCAAATCATCATTCTCAATGATATTTCTTTGGCTTTATCACATTTAGCTGTATTGACATAATAGAACATTAATTTTGCTCAACTATTTTGCTTATATTTTAAGTCCTTGAGATTTAGCAACAACAAACAAAGTAGTTAAAGTATAACAAAAAGAATAGAATATTATGTGTATAGTTAGTAAACCATGACTATCACCCACGGAGTAAAGAAAAAGGTGGAGATGATTTGGCGAGATTTCATGAGACGTAAGTTAGCAACCCCAAACTAGGCACAAACAAACCTAGTTTGAAGTAGTTTTTCTACGAGGGATGAATTATTTTTAAATTAAGAAAACGCATGCTAAAACTTAAAAAATGACTGTTTGTGCAGTTGTGGGATGTAGTACAAGTTCCAAATTGATAAAGGAAGGCTATTATTCCCACTTCAAAGGTAAATTAAATTATAAATAAATTATCGCCAATTACTGGAACAAAGTAATGATTTGGAATAGCGTCAAATACTTCACCAGTTCCTACTTTTTAAGCGATTGCTTACTTCACATTGCAAACCGGTTTTAGACTTGTTCGTACCTCCACCTTCTTCTTTACTCCGTATATATATAAATTGTGCCTATAATTTTTTTTTAATTACAATGTCGAAAACATTGAGAAAACAACTATTATATAAAGACTTATCAAATTCCTATCATCAATTTACGAGATAGAACTAAACAGTCAAAGACCCTCCTGTAATTTTATTAGCATGGATTTAATGTGATTTGGATATATTGCACTTGATTATTTCCTCTTTGAATGACACTCCTTAATATCACAAATAAACCACTAAAAGAATATACTTCCGTGAAAAGCTTCATCATAATTTTTCTTTGACTGACGTTAACTATCCCCACTTCAACTTCTGATTCTGCTGGCGTAAACAAAAGGGGACGAACAAACAACAACAAAAAAATCGAAAATTCCCAACCCTGAGAAGAATTTGCCCGGAAACAAAGATCTACCCCCTCTTCACTTCCTTTCCCTTTCAATAATGATGGGGATCGATAACAATTCGGTTGTTCAGGGTGCATCGTTATCGAAAAGAGACTCGTTAATACCCCATTGATGATGTGCAATCTTTCATCGATTTTGAGAACAGCTGGTGCACAAGCAACCCCTTTGGGAACCAAACGTGTGGTACTTTTTAAGAGAGTTTTTCTTTTGAAGTTTTGGGGGAGTTTTCGCAGAGATATAAACTCCTGAGAGGTAAATTATGACCTTCCCCCTTGACTAAAATACTCATTTTTAGAAAGTCGGAAGTAAAGTGGAAGTTAACTTTCTTTTGAATGTTGTGTTTGAAGAAGGTGGTGATTTGGGACTGTTTACAGTTTGTGGATTTTGGATGATTATCTAATTTGGTAAAAATATCAACTTCGTCATACTTGGATTTTTTTTACAACTTTTATTAAAATAACAGTACACTGTTAAAAATTATTACGACCATGCACCAAAATTTGGTGCAATTTACCTGCTAAAAACATTTGGTACTTAGTTTCAATATTTTACTGTACTACCACGGATACCTTTAGTGGTGAAACGTTCTACCAAAACTCATATTTTTGCTTCACCATTTTATGGTGAAACGTCGGTGGTGACTTGGGACTGTTTATAGTTTGTAGGAAGATCGTTGGCTAATTATTTGATTTGGTAAAAATATCAACTTCGTCATACGTGGATTTTGTTTTCAACTTTTACTAAAATAATAGTACACTGTTAAAAATTATTACGACCATGCACCAAAATTTTGTGCAATTTACCTGCTAAAAACATTTGGTACTTAGTTTCAATATTTTACTGTACTACCACGGATACCTTTAGTGGTGAAACGTTCTACCAAAACTCATATTTTTGCTTCACCATTTTATGGTGAAACGTCGGTGGTGACTTGGGACTGTTTACAGTTTGTAGGAAGATCGTTGGCTAATTATTTGATTTGGTAAAAATATCAACTTCGTCATACTTGGATTTTGTTTTCAACTTTTACTAAAATAATAGTACACTGTTAAAAATTATTACGACCATGCACCAAAATTTGGTGCAATTTACCTGCTAAAAACATTTGGTACTTAGTTTCAATATTTTACTGTACTACCACGGATACCTTTAGTGGTGAAACGTTCTACCAAAACTCATATTTTTGCTTCACCATTTTATGGTGAAACGTCGGTGGTGACTTGGGACTGTTTACAGTTTGTAGGAAGATCGTTGGCTAATTATTTGATTTGGTAAAAATATCAACTTCGTCATACTTGGATTTTGTTTTCAACTTTTACTAAAATAATAGTACACTGTTAAAAATTGTTACGACTTTGTACCAAAATTTGGTACCCATTTAGCTGCCCAAAACATTTAGTACTTAGTTTCAATATTTTACGGTTCTACCACGGATACCTTTAGTGGTGAAACGTTCTACCAAAACTCATATTTTTGCTTCACCATTTTATGGTGAAACGTCGGTGGTGACTTGGGACTGTTTACAGTTTGTAGGAAGATCGTTGGCTAATTATTTGATTTGGTAAAAATATCAACTTCGTCATACTTGAATTTTGTTTTCAACTTTTACTAAAATAATAGTACACTGTTAAAAATTGTTACGACTTTGTACCAAAATTTGGTACCCATTTAGCTGCCCAAAACATTTAGTACTTAGTTTCAATATTTTACGGTTCTACCACGGATACCTTTAGTGGTGAAAAGTTCTACCAAAACTCATATTTTTGCTTCATAATTTTATGGTGAAACGTTGAACCAAAATTCGAGTTTTCTTAGCATTTTATTAGTAGCGAAAATTTCGGTTGCAGTTAAAGAGGTTGAACTAATTATCGGTGAATTCCCCGCTTTTTTCCGATAAAGTATTTTTGGTTTAACTTAGATTCCAGTATAATATGGTGTAATTTGCTGCATACCTCTGTTTTTCACCAAGATATTTACATCGTTGAACTGAAATTTTTTACAGTGCTGTTAAAAGAGTTATACAGATATTTTGTTTACTACCTATTCACATGAATACGTTTTTATATTCGGTACGGGTATATGTAGCACGCAGTTGTGTAGTAAAAAACGACATTTCTAAAATCCTTATAGTTTCTACTGGAATCTGCCTAAGGGGGATAAATAACATAAAGGAAGGTGTGGCGTTTCAAACAGACCTATTATTAACCCATTCTACCTTGGAGGAAGGAGGAATTTTGATCAACAGTAGTATACGATTCTGCTCCATAACACTACATGGAATCATCCTATATGGATAAATGACATACGATCGTGTAAAAGAAAGTGAGCTACGTCAAGTAAGTTGGCCAATGATCCCCTCTCCCACTGGCCTTTGTACCGTGAAGGGTCCAAAAGTATTCACAAACCAAAAGTATTTACGATTGTTAAGATGGCTTAAACAGAATCTGATATTAAGTTCATATAATCATATTTAAGTACATTTTCTTACAGTGTGTATTTCAATATTTTACATATTTCTACAAAAATAATTTTGTTCAATTGAAATGTTTTAACAACACCGAAACCCAGGGCCTGATTACCGAATAGGCCCGTGAAGCTCAGGCTTATACATTACATTTTTAAGGGCCCCCAAATCACATTTTGTATAAATATCTAACACCCCTAACAAGTTTGTTACTAAAATTACCTTAAAAACATTACGAACTTTACCAAATAAAAACTTGCCACTTGCGTTAAATTTGTTCGAATATCGGAAAAAAGCAGAATATTAGGATACTCATGACTTATTAATAAATTGTTCTATTTTTTAAAATACGTTTAATTTTAATGTCATTAAGGGGCATTGCTTTTAGTGAATGTTAAAGCTTGATTTGATGTTCCAGGGTCTATTTGAGAGCAATGGGGCCTCCATTTAAAGACGGGCTTCCCTTGCTTCGTATTTCTTTATCGGGCTCTGTGTATAACATATATATTTATAGTATACGTGCACATTGTACAAAGTATTAAGAGACACTATCAAATACATATATCATGTGCTGCCGAATATTTATTTTATGTCATATAAAACTAAGCAATTCCAAAAATCTGAAAAGTATATATATACAAGGTAGTTTTAATGCTACGTTTAATTTTAATGCCATTAAGGGGCAATGTTTTTAGTGAATGTTAAAGCTTGATTTGATGTTTCATTGAGAGCAATGGGGCCCCATATAAAGGCGGACTTCCCTTGCTTCAATTTCTTAATCGGCCCTGCGTATAACATATATATTTTTAGTATACGTGCATATTGTACAAAGTATTAAGAGACACTATCAAATACATATATCACATGCTGCCGAATATTTATTTTATGTCATATAAAACTAAGCAATTCCAAAAATCTGAAAAGTATATATATACAAGGTAGTTTTAATGCTACGTTTAATTTTAATGCCATTAAGGGGCAATGTTTTTAGTGAATGTTAAAGCTTGATTTGATGTTTAATTGAGAGCAATGGGGCCCCATATAAAGGCGGACTTCCCTTGCTTCAATTTCTTAATCGGCCCTGCGTATAACATATATATTTTTAGTATACGTGCATATTGTACAAAGTATTAAGAGACACTATCAAATACATATATCACATGCTGCCGAATATTTATTTTATGTCATATAAAACTAAGCAATTCCAAAAATCTGAAAAGTATATATATACAAGGTAGTTTTAATGCTACGTTTAATTTTAATGCCATTAAGGGGCAATGTTTTTAGTGAATGTTAAAGCTTGATTTGATGTTTCATTGAGAGCAATGGGGCCCCATATAAAGGCGGACTTCCCTTGCTTCAATTTCTTAATCGGCCCTGCGTATAACATATATATTTTTAGTATACGTGCATATTGTACAAAGTATTAAGAGACACTATCAAATACATATATCACATGCTGCCGAATATTTATTTTATGTCATATAAAACTAAGCAATTCCAAAAATCTGAAAAGTATATATATACAAGGTAGTTTTAATGCTACGTTTAATTTTAATGCCATTAAGGGGCAATGTTTTTAGTGAATGTTAAAGCTTGATTTGATGTTTCATTGAGAGCAATGGGGCCCCATATAAAGGCGGACTTCCCTTGCTTCAATTTCTTAATCGGCCCTGCGTATAACATATATATTTTTAGTATACGTGCATATTGTACAAAGTATTAAGAGACACTATCAAATACATATATCACATGCTGCCGAATATTTATTTTATGTCATATAAAACTAAGCAATTCCAAAAATCTGAAAAGTATATATATACAAGGTAGTTTTAATGCTACGTTTAATTTTAATGCCATTAAGGGGCAATGTTTTTAGTGAATGTTAAAGCTTGATTTGATGTTTCATTGAGAGCAATGGGGCCCCATATAAAGGCGGACTTCCCTTGCTTCAATTTCTTAATCGGCCCTGCGTATAACATATATATTTTTAGTATACGTGCATATTGTACAAAGTATTAAGAGACACTATCAAATACATATATCACATGCTGCCGAATATTTATTTTATGTCATATAAAACTAAGCAATTCCAAAAATCTGAAAAGTATATATATACAAGGTAGTTTTAATGCTACGTTTAATTTTAATGCCATTAAGGGGCAATGTTTTTAGTGAATGTTAAAGCTTGATTTGATGTTTCATTGAGAGCAATGGGGCCCCATATAAAGGCGGACTTCCCTTGCTTCAATTTCTTAATCGGCCCTGCGTATAACATATATATTTTTAGTATACGTGCATATTGTACAAAGTATTAAGAGACACTATCAAATACATATATCACATGCTGCCGAATATTTATTTTATGTCATATAAAACTAAGCAATTCCAAAAATCTGAAAAGTATATATATACAAGGTAGTTTTAATGCTACGTTTAATTTTAATGCCATTAAGGGGCAATGTTTTTAGTGAATGTTAAAGCTTGATTTGATGTTTCATTGAGAGCAATGGGGCCCCATATAAAGGCGGACTTCCCTTGCTTCAATTTCTTAATCGGCCCTGCGTATAACATATATATTTTTAGTATACGTGCATATTGTACAAAGTATTAAGAGACACTATCAAATACATATATCACATGCTGCCGAATATTTATTTTATGTCATATAAAACTAAGCAATTCCAAAAATCTGAAAAGTATATATATACAAGGTAGTTTTAATGCTACGTTTAATTTTAATGCCATTAAGGGGCAATGTTTTTAGTGAATGTTAAAGCTTGATTTGATGTTTCATTGAGAGCAATGGGGCCCCATATAAAGGCGGACTTCCCTTGCTTCAATTTCTTAATCGGCCCTGCGTATAACATATATATTTTTAGTATACGTGCATATTGTACAAAGTATTAAGAGACACTATCAAATACATATATCACATGCTGCCGAATATTTATTTTATGTCATATAAAACTAAGCAATTCCAAAAATCCGAAAAATATATATACAAGGTAGAACCTAAAACGTCGCCGTTTGGCTGGATATCTATCTATCACGTGCTGAAACCACCGCCATCCATTCCTTTACAGAGATGCTTGTCAGCGAGCTCAAAATCTGCAGAAAATGTAGTGCTCTCCAATCCTTCTACATCCGCGAAGGCCTTTCCTATAGATTATCTGCATTCCAACCAGGCCGGGCGTAAGGATCCGAGATTTGTTTTTCAATAAAAACGTTTTCGCAGGGATTGTTTTTCGAACGAGTGAGTGGTGGGGGAACTTTGCATTTCTTTTGCTGTTCCTCGGAAGAAAACTCTGTCCTGAAAGGGGCCACTCGTCTTTTCGTTTTCATGGCTTTTTATGCAGGGGGAATATTATATTTCGCATCGCTTTTTTTATGGTTCGTGGAAGGCATTTTTCGTGGAAATTTGCCTCTGGGATTGTGTTCTTTAATGAATGGGGTTTTGATATGTTATTTTCAGAAATAAGGTCATAAATTTGATATGTTATCTACAGAATAATATATAAATATATAATAATTTAACGTAAATAATGTATTAATAATATGATTATTAATTTTGTTTAAATAGAGGCCGCCTCTGTTAATACCAAATTGATAACTAAATATTTTTTGTTTCCTATTATAATTTCAAATAAACACATAAACTATTATTGTCTATTAAGTATATTTATATCCAATAAGTGTTATATTAGAGGGACAGTTATCTTTTTTTCAAACCATTATTCTTAACTATGAGTTTAATTTTAATCGTCTGAGCGGTTATAAAAATGTCAAAATTGTAAAGTTGTTTGTCAGTAAAATTGTTTACTCACTATTCCCAATGTATGTATAATTTATACATTTTTTATAATTTTAATTGATATAGTTTCAAAGAACTACCCCAATGCTTTATATTTGAAAAATATTTTCATATATAATATTGTTATGAATTTAAAGTTTCTGTGTATTTATAGAAAAAACGGAAACTCATGAACTACTTATGTTGTTTCCCTCTAGGGTTAATTTCGAAGTGTTATCTATTTTAAGGATTAAATGTTGTATATTAAGTATAATGAATAATGTAACGAATTGTTATACTAAATGTGAAATATAATCTTTGCGAATGTAATTTTGAAATACCCTGCATGTTATTTGCGTGTATATTCAAATGAAATTTTTATGTAAACAAGTATATAAACATATAACTAAAATTACATGCATAATAAAACTAGCTCTTACTATAAAATAATATTATTTAAGCAATGTAGATTTACATGTGTCAGAAATTAGTGCAATATCGTATTTTAAAAACAAGTAAAGTACGCATACAAATAAAGTACGCATACAAATAAAGTATGCATACGGATAAAGTACGCATACAAATAAAGTACACATACAAATAAAATAACTATACAAATAAAGTACGCAGATAAATGAAGTCGCACACAAATGAGGTACGCATAAAAATAAAGTACGCATATAAATAAAGTACATATACAAATAAAGTACGCATAAAAAGTACACATATAAATGAAGTAAGCATGTGTACTTTATCCGTATACAAATAAAATATGCATACGGATAAAGTACGCATACAAGTGAAGTACGCATACAAATAAAATAACCATACAAATAAAGTACGCAGATAAATGAAGTACGCACACAAATAAAATACACATAAAAATAAAGTACGCATACCAATAAAGTATGTTCTAAAAACAATTATTAAAGTTAACATAGAAACTAACATTTTCTTTTGTAATTCTACAGACTGAAACCTAATTATAACATATTAAATATTCAAAAATGCGCAAACTAATTAAGGATTAGGATACTATATTAGCCAGAACACTATAAAAAGAAGTAACTACCCTCTTCGGAAAGTTTCGAGTTTCGATATCATTTAATCACAACACGATACAGACTTTTTGATACCCTCATCACAAAACAGGTTCACTTCAGATGTCCGATAGCGGGAAATATGATAGCATCTGACATTTCTATAACACATTTTCCGTATTGCATAAGTCCAGAGATGTGAATCCGGTGGAGACAGAATTACTTTTCTTAGATTAGTCCTAAGTCTTGAAGACAGAGGAGAATATAGCTCTAGGGGATTCCTAGAAGCCATGCCGGACTCAAGGAGATAGGATTCCTCAAAGGGGCTAGGGGAAGTTTACTGTCTACACGCAACTGTTTTTGATCCGCGGTAAAGTGGTTTCATTGAGATTTGATAACCGTTGCCGTAACAATGGGAATATTGCTACTCCAGAATTTATATTTCATTACTTTGGAAGGGTAATAAGTTAGATATATGGTCACAAATGGTTGGTTGTTGGTCATTGTTTGGCTGTATCACAAACCCCTATGACGCTCGGCCGTATATATACGTCCAGGGATCTCCAGGTTTTCTATTCATGCACTCTTTTTTAAATTCATAAATATCTATTATACACTTATTTATTACATATTTATTATATAAAATAATATATATGCATAAAATATATTTTACAATATATTTTTTTAAGAGGCTGAGATACAACTTACAGGTTAACTCTATAAATTAAAAATAATAAATATAATAAAATATAAATAATAAATATAAATAATAAATAAAAATAACAAATATAATAAAATATAAATAATAAATATAAATAATAAATATAAATAATAAATATAAATAATAAATATAAATAATAAATATAATAAAATATAAATAATAAATATAATAAAATATAAATAATAAATATAAATAATAAATATAATAAAATATAAATAATAAATATAATAAAATATAAATAATAAATATAATAAATAAATATAATAAATAAATATAATAAATATAAATAATAAATATAATAAAATATAAATAATAAATATAATAAAATATAAATAATAAATATAATAAAATATAAATAATAAATATAATAAAATATAAATAATAAATATAATAAATATAAATAATAATATAATAAAATATAAATAATAAATAAAATAAAATATAAATAATAAATATAATAAAATATAAATAATAAATATAATAAAATATAAATAATAAATATAATAAAATATAAATAATAAATATAATAAAATATAAATAATAAATATAATAAAATATAAATAATAAATATAATAAAATATAAATAATAAATATAATAAAATATAAATAATAAATATAATAAAATTTAAATAATAAATATAATAAAATATAAATAATAAATATAATAAAATATAAATAATAAATATAATAAAATTTAAATAATAAATATAATAAAATATAAATAATAAATATAATAAAATATAAATAATAAATATAATAAAATATAAATAATAAATATAATAAAATATAAATAATAAATATAATAAAATATAAATAATAAATATAATAAAATATAAATAATAAATATAATAAAATATAAATAATAAATATAATAAAATATAAATAATAAATATAATAAAATATAAATAATAAATATAATAAAATATAAATAATAAATATAATAAAATATAAATAATAAATATAATAAAATATAAATAATAAATATAATAAAATATAAATAATAAATATAATAAAATATAAATAATAAATATAATAAAATATAAATAATAAATATAATTAAATAATATCAGAAAAGAAATAATATCATGATCCAGAAAAATAGTAAAAACATCTATACAATTGCAAAAACGGTTTGAACGTTAGTGAGTTAACTGTATTGATAGATTACAGCATAATTTTTGTTCAAATACTTCGCATTTATTTTAAACAAATAGCTTAGCTTATAGCAACAAACAAAGTACTAGTTAAAACACAGGAAAATGAATGCTTTATTATATTTAGTTAAACAAACAATGGCCTTCACCTGTTTTATAACAGGTTTTAGATGTTAAACTTTCTTTCAATTGGCATATATGTATAATTTTTTATTTTATTGTTTCTTCTAAAAATGACGTTTCCCAGGTTTTTTGGCTTCATTGAATACAAATAATACTGATGTTTTAATGACGGATTATATTTGATATATTACATGTTTGAAATTTACGTCTTACTCTTAAATTGTGGAGGCTAGATATTACTCTGTGTAAGCTGGATAGAATAGATTCTTTAGTTAAGATTACAGTGTTCAATGTTTTGAACTGGTAAACACAAATTTTTGAATCCTAGCAACCTGGTTTTCTCTGTCATTTTTGTACATTCCACAATAAACGTATGCTGAGTAAATACACAATATATTACCATCATTGAGTTTCTAAAACAATTTCGCTTTCTGCTAAGCATCGAGCCGTTACCAATAGCCCAATGCTCAGCTCTAGTTCCAACCAAACCAACTGAATCATTTTAATTTTAAAAAAAAGCAAGTGCATTTAAGCATTTAAAATGAAGTTTAATACAATATGCAACCAGTGACATATTTCTTAACTTTAAAGAATACTAGGAAAAAAAACATTTAATAAAATATAAATGTAATTATTTACTTGTTAATCCCGATGGACAAATTTCTGTGCTGTTCTCGCACCACTGTTCCTCTCAGCAGATTGTTGATCTATGAAAGGGAATAACCTTATGCAACATGAAAAGGCAAGTCCACCGGGACTTGACCGAACAAGCCGAGTTTTTTTTCGAGTTTTTTTGCTTTCCGCTATGATTAAGTTTGATCTGCTTCACCCCGATCCCTGCTCTATTTTTCAAAGTTCTTATTTTTGCTGGGATTTTTTTGTGTTTAGTGAAGGATTTCGGGTGGTGCTTTTTCTTTAACGCTCGAACAAGAGCGCTTTGTCTTGCTTTTATCTCGTTTGAAGAAAAATGGGCTTTTTTTTTGAGAGTTTGCGGAATTATTTTTATTGTCGTATAGATATGTGGGTTGTCAAGTGGATGGATGATACAGGTGGGCTTATTAATAATGAAATATAATTTATGTTTCATTGCCGTTAAGATTTTAAAATTCCAACAGAAAATATCATGGCAAGGTGTTTATTTTGTTTTGAGCACAAACTTCTTTTCGCTACAAAAAAAGGAAAGTACTGGAAATTGAAACAGTCGTATTTAACTACTCAAAATATCCGGAATGTACTTTAGAGTATGCAGCAATACAAAAAATACAATTTAGAAACGAAGGTATATTTTGTTTGCTATTTAAAATGAAGTAATGCATTTTTGAACAATGTTATATCCCTTTTTCCGCCTGTAAAAAAGTGGTATTCCATATCGGACTTTTTAAACAATATTTTTTATTAAAAAAAATTAGATTTAAAGAAACCTGCCATAGTGTATGAGTGAAATACAAGAAATCAAGATAAAACATGTAGGGTATATTTTTTATTGTTTGCAATCCTTATCTAACTAATTTTGGTTTGGTTTGGTTAAACAACGTCGCACTAGAGCTGTACAGTGGGCTATTGGCGACGGTTCGGGGTCTATCTCGAAAGAAATAGCCGGGAACGATGCCTCGTATCTTTGAACTATGGTCAGATGACGATGGCAACACCTGAGCTGGCACCCAACGCCTTCAATAGACGTCGGGACTTTGGACTCCGATCAGATGTATCGTGCAACAGTCCCGTATACACGCCGTTAATTTTCTGTGGATGTTCTGGACGACATTCTAGTATTTTGGTAGCGAAGTTGGCAACCCTCCGATCGCAATATCACTACTTTTTTACTATTCTTAGTCTAGTCCGTCGCACAGGTTCGAGCCGGTTACCCTCGGATTCCCAGCTGAAGCCTTAATCCACTCGTCCACTCATGCCTCATTTATCTAATTAGAATAATTCATCTAAATATGGTGATCCTGTGATATTTAACTAACTCGTCAAAATAATATACACGATGGTAATAAATAGTTGAGGGGGGGGGGGGTGATGACCACTAAAGATATGTGGATTACATCAACAAATGAAAAGATACCAAGTTGTATTGGCATAATAAAACACTATTTGTATACCCGTACAATAATTATCGCATAAAAAAAACCAAATACCCCCCCCCCTTCCCCCACACGTTCGGGTAAAAGATATTAGCGTATCTTTTATGTCCAAAATATCAAAAAAAAGTTTAACGGTCTGCTCATAAATTGTGACACTACCAACGGCTTGTTTTTAAAAAAAACTCTTTAAAATGAATTTAAAAAAACTCATTGTTATTTGATGTTATTAGATGAAAATACGATTCGTCCCTGGTCCATGAAATTATCTTTCTTTTGATATATCATGTGTTGAGATCCGTTGCGTCTAAGGGACGTAAATAAGATATTTACTACATAAATAATATATTTGATAATTTTTTTATAAGGTTTACGTTTGATTAGTTAAAATATTATTAAGACTATTTATTATGCAAAAGAGTTGTTATAACTAAAGATATGTGGCTTACATCATTAAATGAAAATATACAAAACATACAAAATAATTTTACAAACACGAGAAGAAAACATACATTGTAACATTTACGTGATAGTTCTCGGCAAATTGATGGCTATTTGTAGTATACAACTACAAATAATGATGATTAACTACTGGCTGAAAATCCTGTAAAATTGTTTAATGAATAACAACAATTTCTTATTCAGATACAGCTGATTTTCTAATCACTCACAACTTTTGAGACATTAATAACAGTATTAGGCAACCTGTTAAAATTTAAATCTCACTCTATTATATAAACAGGTTTTTCTCTATCCGCGTTTAAAATGTTATTTGCAGAATTTAGAACATATGAATTATCTGCATATAACATGTATTTAAATTCAAGCCTTAAGTGGACCGTGCAATGTGTGATGAACAAAAATGGATATTTTTTGCTTAAAAGGGGGTATTTTTTGCATAAAAAGGGGGTATTTTTTGAATAAAAAGGGGTATATTGTTTTTACAAAAAGGGATATTTTTTGCATAAAAAGGGGTATTTTTTTGGCATAAAAAGTGGTATATTTGCATAAAATGTTTTTTTTTGCTTAAAAAGGGGTATTTTTTGCATAAAAAGGGGTATTTTTTGCATAAAAAGAAGTGTAACTACAATACTATTAATTCAATTGAAATAAAATTGTGGAAAAAACAATATTTAACAAGATTTAATCAAAATATTTTTTGTATTTAGTATACTTTTATGAAAAAAGTAATTGTTTAACTGTAGGATTTTAGGTTAATATGTTCGTAAGGCACACGTTTGTAAAACAGTTAACAATATACAATTACCAAATTTTTATTTTTCTGTAGAATACATTGAATTTAAAACTCTGAATCCAATTTTTATTTTGTTTTTGGATTAGAAAAAAATTACCATACTCTTTTTTGAAAATAGAGAATTTTTGTTTAATTTTTGACTAATATTTTCGCAACAAAATTTTTCATTCTAGTAAAAATAACTAAAATTTAGGTTTGGCAATGTACCTTTTAGACTAAACTAATGGTATGCAACATTTCGTTTGGATTGCAAATATATTTTTTGAGAAAAGTGTACCAAAAGGTGGAAAAATACCATTTCTTGAGAAACTGTCAAACGTAAAATCACTGGCAATTCTAAACCGATTTTTTGCACTTACCGCACAAATAATTCTCAACTATTTAGGATCGGTGAGTGCACGAAATATTGGCTTTATTTTAAGCAATTCAATTTTAAAATTTCAAATAGTGAGTCTCCAGAAGGGGACGCGTCCACTTTTGTTTTAATTTTAATTTTGGATATTATTTTTTTAGAATTTTAATTAGTTCCAAAATATTAAAATTAATTAGTACTTTTTTTCCCTTTATATTTCAATTTTATATATTCTTAAATAACATGTGGCCTTTTGTTGTTTATAATATCAGCCACACTGTTTGTGATAATTATAAACAAGAATGTTTATGATAATTATAAACAAGAATGTTTATGATCATTATAAACAAGAAGTTTATGATAATTATAAAGAAGAATGTTTATGCTAATTATAAAAAGAAGTTTATGCTAATTATAAACAAGAATGTTTATGATAATTATAAACAAGAACGTTTATGATAATTATAAACAAGAACGTTTATGATAATTATGAACAAGAATGTTTATGATAATTATAAACAAAAATGTTTATAAAAATTATAAACATGAAATGTTTTAATTGTTGGTCTTAAAATATTATTTTTTCAAAAACTTATTATCAAATGAATGATATTATAAACCCCTTAACCTACAAACTGAATATCCGATTTTTTGAAGGTTTGTAACAGTCCCCTTAATTATCACCCGGTTAAAAAAAATTAAATAGTTAAAGAAAACTCCAACTTTTTCCTCTACTCTAGTGTATACACTCCTTTTTAAATACTATCTGAATCTTTCTCAGTTAAACTTTCAATTTTTATTTAGTTAATAAGAATTTTGAAACAATTTCAGAATTAGATAGTTATTTTTTATTTGGCAGTAGCATGTGATCAGATTACAAATTCTCTAAAAATACTTTAGAATTTATTTTACTACTAGGGAAACATATAACTACATTTACTTTTCATTTCTAAACTGTTTACAAAAGATTTACTTTTATTCATAAATAATAGCCAGTATTACTACTCCAACAAGGAGGGTTATATATATTATGTCTACATTTCTCTTAAGACCAAAAAGAAGTTTTCAAATAAGATGACATCCAATTTAAAGATCTAAAACTAGATTTTTCATGACGAAGGAAAAGTTTATTGGTTTTTCAAAGAAAACTTTCCTTCCTTTAAAGCCAAAGCATAAGGCAACTCTTCTTTTTTAGAGATGAAAAATGCATATTTCCGAATGTCTTTGTTTTATGTAAGTACTCTGTTTATATCTCAAAAGGATTTTTAGTTTTTAGAAAGTTGGTTTCTGTGGTCGAGCTTTTATCTACAAGAAATATGTTACAACCCCGCGTAGATTCTGAGTTTGATACTCGCACGAATAGCTTGAGTTATGGGTAGTCTTTCAAGGATCGCCCACACTTTTAACATTGTTTCATGCATAAAAATCTGGACGTGGAATATTTGAGCTATTTTTAAGATTTCCAATGCTTTATCACACATTGAAAGAGTACCATAAATGTTGTGCCCAGTGATTGTTAAAAATATGTATACATTTATCTAATTTTTAGTCACGTTTATACTATGATAAAAATACTATTAAACTATGTTTGTATTATTTATTTATTTGTTTATTCATTTATTTATTTATTTGTTTATTCGTTTATTTATTTATTTATTCATTTGTTTATTCATTTATTTATTTATTCATTTATTTATTTATTTGTTTATTCATTTATTTATTTATTTGTTTATTTGTTTATTATTTATTTATCTTTTTTTTTTAATTTATTGATAGGGTTACGTGTAAATGATTCATCCAGATATTATAAGAAAGGTAGATTTATATGTAATATAAACATTTGGAAGGAGTGTGTGTAAATAAAAAAAATTTGTTATAATTATTTTTACGGGTATAATTTGGGTAGTGAAGAAAAATAAATAAATTATATTATATTTGGGTGAATTCAGTGTTTCGTTTTCTGGTTTTGTTCATCGATCATGAAAAAACTACTCAACAGATTTCAATTGATATACCTTTAATAAGTCAAATTAAAGTTAATTATTTCTTAATTAAGTTTCAGATTGTACATGAACTTAAAACTGGCACACAAATACTTAAATACCAAAAAAAAAAATTTAAGATTTTAAAACTACTAATTTAAACCTTGTTTAGAGTAAAAGGATAGTAATAAACTCATTTAAACATCGTTGTATATATCGTTTCTATAAATATAACCAATTACAACCAAGACTTACCGGGAATCGAACCCATATTCTGAGGCCCCTCAGTCCAGGGCATTATCTGTTGTACAGCAGGAGAGACGTGAAAAAGTTATAAACAGAAGAAATGTTAAAAAAAGTGTTCCAAAAGAATGGGAAGTAAGATAATTGAGTTTTAATAACTCTTTAAAACTCAATTTTCATTTAAGGAACCGACATTAAATGATGTGGAAAACAATCTTCTAAACAACTATTTTAAGTTTGGCAGGTTTCTTTGCTAAGATGGTTTGAACAGAAGCTGATATTAGCAATACTAAATCGCACTGCTCAGTTTTAAGAAAGTAAGATTACTTAAACTTGAGAACGTCATCTCTCATTTACGATGCAATTGTAGTCAAAGAAAAAACGAGTATGTTTATGCACTCATTTTTATGTACTTTTTTTACAGTGTAGAAAACTAAAATCTTTTAAAACTCTTTAACTCATCATTTTATAGCATTTCAAACACCACTTTATTCCCCAAACACTTCTTACTGAAATCGACCCTCCAAATTAACCCCAACACCTCAAACTCAACTACAAAAAAAGAAGAAAAAAAGAGAAACCATGAACTAAAAATGAGAAATAAATCCTTTGAAAACCAGAAAGAGGTATCACAACAAACATCTGCTTTTTAATCCACAGAGGATAAAAAAAAACCTCAGATACAGAGTCTACCCGTCGTATTGCTTTGACAAAGAACGCTGTTATAAGTGGATCTGCAACTGAATCTACAAATAAGTCGGCTTTTCCCGGGACGCCGAAAAATGGTTTGTTAAATCATAATTCTGGAAAGCCGAATGGATGTTGAAGGAGATTTTCTCTTTGAAGAGCTTGGCATAAACTTCCGGTGGAGTTAAAGTTCCAGGATATTTTAAGTTAACTTTGACTTATATAGAGGAGATGTGTTAGTGTTTGGGAGATAAAAAAGTGAAAGAGAAATCTTTGGATGGTCAAATGTCTTTTTTGAAGTGAAACGTCTCTAAGGGAATACAGTACCCAAAAATTGTAAAATTCCCGATTTTTTTTATTTACTAAAATTATAGTGTGGAATCTTTTTGCATGTTTGCAAAGTTCTAGAACTTTTTTTAAAAAAAGAGATAACAAGTTGAAAGAGAAATCTATGGACGGTCAAATGTATTTTTTAAAGTGAAACGTCACTAAGGGAATACAGTACCCAAAAAATTGTAAAATTCCCGATTTTTTTTATTTACTAAAATTATAGTGTGGAATCTTTTTGCATGTTTGCAAAGTTCTAGAACTTAAAAAAAGAGATAAAAAGGTGTAAGAGAAATCTTTGGCCGGTCAAATGTCTTTTTTGAAGTGAAACGTCTGTAAGGGAATACAGTACCCAAAAAAATGTAAAATTCCCGATTTTTTTTTATTTGCTAAAATTATAGTGTGGAATCTTCTTGCATGTTTTCTAAGTTCTGGAACTTTTTAAAAAAAGAGATAAAAAAGCGAAAGATGAATATGTGGACTGTCAAATGTATTTTTTGAAGTGAAACGTTTCTAAAGGAATACAGTACCCAAAAAATTGTAAAATTCCCGATTTTTTTTTATTTGCTAAAATTATAGTGTGGAATCTTCTTGCATGTTTGCAAAGTTCTAGAACTTTTTGAAAAAAAAGAGATAAAAAGGTGAAAGAGAAATCTATGGACGGTCAAATGTATTTTTTGAAGTGATACGTCTCTAAGGGAACGTAAAATGGGGTCTCTGAGGGGCAGTACCCAAAAAATTGTAAAATTCCAGATTTTTTTTATTTACTGAAATTATAGTTTTGAATCTTTTAAATATGTTTGCAAAATTATAGAACTGTATCTACGTTTTTAAATGCGTTATTTGAGAAATTATGCGGGATTCACTAGAATATGTGTTTCAAGGTACGAAACTATATTTGGCAATCCTTGATATTAAGTTTTTCAAAACACTAAATTTTTTTTATTATTAATTAATGTAGAATGGTATATTTTTGAAAGAGAATTGTAAAATACGCGTATATTATAAATCGGCATGTAAATTAACTTTACGAATTGTATTTTTTTAATTAATAATGTAAAAAAATAGTTTTAAGGAAAAATTGTGTGATTTTCTGAATAACCATGTACATAAAAGTCAATTACTAGTAGTATACGACATTTTAATGCTTATTCTGATGTACAATACTACAGTTTAAAGGAACCGAGAGAAAAGTTTGGTGAAAAATATAAATATTAAAAAATATCTTAGAGTTTTAAAGAAATCTTTAAAAAAAATGTAAACGTTTTAAATTAACAAAATACAAACAATTAAGGTATATTTGTGGGAAATATTGTTATCCTATATAAATTAAAAAATACACAGTAAAATTTGGTTCAAAAAGTTAATAATTAAAAATAACAGATTAGGTTACATGGGTTATCAGAATGGAAACATAATTTTAGGATTTTAGAAATCCATTCTGACAATATAAATCCGCGAAAATAAGCATACATTTAGTCTAGTTTCACTTGAAATTAGGCGTCAATATGTGTAAAATCTTAAAATAAAGCAAATAACGTAATGAACTTGAATGTACTAAGATGGACTTATTAATGTTGGAAATGTTTTTGTTGGTAACCGATCCTTTAATAATTTCTACAATGTGCTATAATTACGTTTCAATTACGTATCATATGACCGTGCTCTGACACAGCCACGTCCAATTTTTTCGGCTGTGCAGTTCTTGTAAAGGGATTTTTTTAACAAAGAACAAAACATAACAAATCAAAAATACTACGTTTGTTTATCTTTACTGTACAGTAAGTAATAACTCTCGGTTTATCTTTCTTTGTTTTTAAACTCGCACACAAATAATCCATTTAACAGGGAAGTTCTCAGAGTATTATTCATACCCCTTATTCTGTGAATTTAGGTAGTCTTTAATAAAAGTTGTTTTTTTACCATTTGACTAGTTTAAAATATAAAAAAAAAATCTGGAGAACTTTATCTTGGCTTTACGTTTTGTAGTAAGATATTTATTTACCTTCACGATTAAATGTTATGTGCCTGTAGTATCTATTCAACCAACTTTAAAGGTATAAGTATTTAACGACTATTATTTTTTTTTGCATTGTAGAACTTACTAATAAAAATTATGTAATGTATGCGTATGCTTTGGCTTATGTTTTCAAATAAATAAAACTTTGTGTAAAGCAATGTTAATGTAAAATATTTTTGCTATAAAAATTAAAATTAGTTCGTGCTATTGAAAGCAGTTATTTTTTAAAAATATGTTAATAAAGTATAAATTATTACCATCTACGAACATGTAATAGAGACACTATTTTGTAATGCTTTATTTATTTCTGTTTTGGAAAAAATCGCTATTTAAACAGACACTTTACTAATTAAAACTTTCCATTCGGAACCTAAAAGAAAAATTTTACATTTTAAAACTAAAATTATTCCATTTTTTTTGTTAGCTAATCAATCGTTTTTCATTTTCTCCGAACTTTCCGCAAAAATACATAAATTTAAAATATCGCATTTCTATTTGACTTTGATGTCTACAAAATATGACATTAAAAAGGTACTAGTTTTTTTTAATAGAGTCCTGATACTTATGCACTTATTAAAATAACTGATGGGAATTGTAGAAATTTCTTGATATTAGTTTTTGTAAATGCACTTACAAACCTACCAGGTTCGAGGCATTTTCTTTAGTTCGGCGACTCAAGGAGAAGGGACATCTTATTAAAAACTTAACTCGTTTTTATTTTCTTCCCAAACAATGCTTATATGGAGGAGCTGTCTTTTTTCTAACCATTCTCAATGGCGGCCTAGTGCTCACTCCGATACGGAACCGAAACTTCTCAAGTGGAAGATGCCACATTCCAACCCATATGGGGCCTCTCAGAACAGTGAATCATGCCCCAAGTGGGCCGGTCTGCAACATTAGTATTCATTTCAGAAAGTGTTTGATTGCATCATATATCTGGGACAAATGTATCAAGAGTGCCTTTCTAATTCATATCAACAGAACTTTCGAAACAATTCCAATTAGCATGGACACGCAACGATTTACAATCTTGGCATTCCAATATATCATTAAGGTATTCATATATTATATACTTTGTAATTATATTAAGTAATTTATATATACAAATTAGTCTGATTTGGCGGTGGTTTAACTTTTGTAGAAATTAGTTTCACCATGTGTTGTGAATGAAAAAAAACATTAATTTAACGATATATATAGAGAAAGAAGGTGATTTCTTCTAAAGTAATATCTCAGCTTCCTGTTTCATAGATAAATACAGCATTTTTGTGTTTTTGAGGTGTTCTGATTTTCTAGATGTTATTATTTATGTTTTGAAACTATAATCGATCTTTCCATTCCCCATTTACAATGTAATGTATCTATAGCCATGCGAAGCATTTATATGTTAGTTTCATTAATTTAATGGACACTCATCGTTTTTAACCTTAACTTTTTTAAACCCCACTGACCGTTCAGAAAATGAACAAAATTGTAAAGTTGTTTTCTCTGTTAGACAGTTTAAAAAATATTTTAATAAATTTATATAAAAAAAAATGTTAAGGAATTTTTTTTTATTCTTAAAGAGATGGGTTTAAATTTATACCTCAATAAAAATATTTGGAAAATGTTAAATTAATTATTTTTATGAATTTGAAAATAGTGTGTAATGTTAAACTAGAGAAACAAGGACGAAAAAAAAGAAATACAAATACAAATACAAATATTGACGACCAACAACAGGCACAAGGCCCAATAAGGTTGGTCCAACAAGCTAGTACCTCTTAACTATCCCCCAATGCATACCTAACTTCTTCTTAAAATCCGTTACTCCTTTACAATTAACAATATTCACTGGCAAGTTGTTCCATTTGTCTATTACCCTATTATAGAAATAGTGTTTTCTCCCTTCCCGATTAAAATGAGATTTGTTTAACTTAAACCTCTCGTTCTATAGGTCTCTATTTCTGTTTTATTTTGACTTTTGATTTTGGCATATTCACTATTATTAACTATATTATTGTTCATACTTTTATTTCATTTATCTATTTAAAAAGGATTTAAAAGAGAAAAAAAACACAAAACCCCGTTTTAACAAAATTTTATTGGATAGTTTTACAAAATATTTTGCAATGTATTAAAGATTAAAAAATAAATACTTTTATTCAACCAAATTTACTTTAGTTATTAATTTGTTAAATGTTTGTTTTATGTGCTTGGCAATTTTATAGTACAAATTAACTCTTTTAAAATAGGTATATTAATAATGAATAAATATTTGTTTTAAATAGTGCAATATTTTAATTTAACCAGGCAATACATCACTGTTAAAAATAAATACTCAACAATTAATAAAATGTATTCATTTTTGAGTACATCCGATGCTTATCATGGCTTAAAATACATAAGTTTCAATTTTGAAAAACACATGTACTCATAAATGAGTATAATGAGTGAAAAGAGCAGGTGCTAGTCCACCTAGGATGACGTCATAAATCACTTTCAATAAATATCGACAATTACAACCAAGACTTAACGGGAATCGAACCCATATCCTCACGCACCGCAGTTACAGAGCCTTATCCGATAAACTATCAATACGACTTGAAGAAATAATAAACGGAAGACATGTTAATGGTGTTACAAAAGAATGGGAAGTTAGATAATTCAATTGTATTACCTCAGTTTCTATTTAAACAATCGGCATCAAATAATATGGAAAACCATCTTCTGAAATTCTGTCAGGTCGCGTTATTAAGATGGCTTGAACAGAAGCTGAGGTTAGAGATATCAAATAACACTACTTATTTTTGTGAAATTACAGTTACTTAAATTTTAATACGTCATGGCTCATTTACGATGCAATTGTACACAAAGAAAAACGAGCAGATTTAGGTACTCTTTTGTAGGCACATTTTTTTTCAGTGATAGTACAGAATATAAATAAAATAATCTTACATTTTACTTAAACGTTAAGTGACATATATTGAATTTAATATAGTGATGGAAATAAATGGGTTCTTAAAGTGAAATATAATTCCGCTTTCTAAAATATCATCCGACAAAACGAATTATCTTCCAAATACATACACGTCCTCATTTCTGAAATATATAACTTAACTCAATCAGACACAAAACTTCGAACTCCATTACATACAGTTTAAAATTCCCCCGTATTTAATCACCCCCCCAAATAATCAATACCAATTCACCAACTTCCCAAACTCTCTAGACCTAAAAGCAAACTTTCCAAACAACTCAAGGACACTGCCACAAAAAAAAAAGAAACTCCAGAAAAGTAGTCTTCTTTTCCAAATATATTCAATCCGAGTTTCCGGAGGAGGACAAATTCCATTCCATCGCCACTGGCGAATTTGCATCCCTATTGGCGAGTTATCTTAACTTTCGCCTGTTGGTAATCTTCCCTATGAGGTACTCTTATTCCTCAGGGACTTGAGCAGATGGAAGGTAAAATGCTTATTTATTTCGAATGTCTCCAGCAGAAATGAGACCGTCAAATGCGCATGCATAATGCAGGGGTTATTTACGGAATATATTCCGGAGTGTTTCAAGTTTGGGAAATATGACTTACGACTTTGTGATTTCACGAATTTGGGTATATGTAAATAATGACTTTTGAGATTTTGTTTATGGCTTTTATAGAATTTAGTTAAATATCTCAAGGTATTTTAATGTTTTCGATAAACACTTTATATATGTTACCGTTAAAGTATATAATGCAGTTATTTCATAGAATACCTAGTTATTTCATGAAATAACTGATCGTGTCCGTTAAAGTGTGTAATATGTTATTAATTTGACACTTTAACTAGTTATTCTATGAAATAACTAGGTATTCTATAAATTAACTAATGAGAGACAGTTAAAGTGTAAAAGAAGCATTTTATCTAATTTATGCAGCGTATAAATGGTATTTATGGAAACGTACCATAAAATCATTTGTTACAACAAGGATTACTAAAATGACACTTGGTATTACAAAGAACATTATTTCTAAAACAAAAACATTTTTTGTTGACACACTGGGTTTTATACGAACATTTTTTAAATCCCTGACCAGTACCTAAACTTTGAGCCTTTGAAAAATCCTTCTTCGGTTATTTTTATGATGATAGATATAGTGCGAGATATATGTATTGATTATTTTACACTTTAACGGGCTGCAGATCGTTATTCTATGAAATATCTAGTTAAACCATGAAATACAAGAGAGTTTTACACTTTAACGGACACCATCAGTTATTTCATGGAATAACTAGGTATTCTATGAAATAACGGATTTCATACTTTAAAGGTAACATATGTACAAACTCTAAAAATGACAATAACAGTGGTTAATTATTTTTAGAATTCATTAAGATTTTTGTTCATTAAAGTGTTGTATATAATTTAGTAATTAAATATCCGGATTTCGCTGAGCTTTACCAAAAGTTGTTTGTGACTTTTATTGAATTTTGCTAAATACCTAAAGATCTTTTAGCTTTTTTTAATAGACACGAATATACTCAAACTTTAAAAAGCAATTAAAATCAGTTAATTAATTTAATAATTTATTGAGATTTTCTTTCATTAAGGTGCTAATATGTTATATTTAATAGCTAATATGTTATATCTAATAGCTAATATGTTATATCTAATATCTAATATGTTATATCTAATAGCTAATATGTTATTACATAATGTCTTTTGATATTTTTTTTATGTCTTTTATAGAATTTAGTTAAATATATAAAAGTATTCTAATGTTTTCGATAAACACTTTATATATACAAACTCTAAAAATGACATTAAAAGCAGTTAATTATTTTTAGAATTTATTAGGATTTTCTCTCATTAAGGTGTTATTTATGATTTAGTATTTAAATATATATATTTTGCTAAGCTTTCCCAAAAGTTGTTTATGACTTTTATTGAATTTTACTAAATACCTCAAGATCTTTTAGCTTTTTTAATAGACACGAAATATATTCAAACTTTAAAAAGCAAATAAAATCAGTTAATTAATTTCAGAATATATTGAGAATTTCTTTCATTAATGTGTTAATATGTTATTTCTAATTTTGTAACTAAATATGCATATTTTGTTAAGCTTTTCTAAAAAGTTGTTTGTAGCCTTTTTTGAATTTCGCTAAAGATCTCAAGGTATTTTAGTGTTTTCGATAAACACTTTATGTATACAAACTCTAAAAATGACTATAAAAGCGGTTAATTATTTTTAGAATTTATTAGGTTTTCCTTTCATTAAGGTGTTAATATATTATTTCTAATTTTGTAACTAAATATGAATATTTTGCTAAGCTTTTCCAAAAAAGTGTTTATGGCTTTTTTTGAATTATCACTTCATATACTCGGCACTCCCACTTCGGCATGAGCGATCAGTTTGTCCTGATGAGTAGAGTTCGTCATATCATGCGGAAGGTCCTCGGTTCGATTCCGAGTGACAAAAATGCATTGCCCTACATTCTTTTTACATAAATTCCCTGGAAACACTGATGGTGGGAGTAAAATTAAACCTTTACATTCTACATTAGATTAAAAAAAATTATTTCGAACACTTTCGAAAACTTTTTTTGGAGTTTAAACTCAATCGTTAAATAGAGAGACCAAAAAAGTCACACATTATAACTTTGTGAAATACCCGACATTTATGAGCAGAAATTTCAGACAAGTTTCCGCCAATCAAAAGCAGCAGACTGCTAACTTCCGCTCTAATGAAGACAATGAACCCCCCCCCCCCCCTCCCCAATGTTCAGGCACAACCGCGTATCTCTCCAAGATTAAATCGCTATAGTGTCACGTTAATAGGATTTTAATGAACGCGATGGTGAAATAGGTTTATGGAGGAGAAATTAGTGGTTGCGTCGACATTAATGTCACCCAAAGTCCGATATGAGGCTGGCACGACTAAGTAAGTTTGATGGCAGGTAGTGGGATGACAAATTATGGTTTCTGATGGAGATTAACCGATCATTTAATGAAACGTTTCCCCTGTATATTTGACATTCGGGTACTGTGTTTGAAGAAAGGGCAGTATTAGGGGAGGTGTGTTAGGAAACTTATCAATATTTCTCTGTTTGAAGAAAAGATAGTATTAGGGGATGTGTGTTAGGAAAGTTATCGATATTTTCGTATTTGAAGAAAATATAGTATTAGAGCATGTGTGTTATTAATATTTCTCTGTTTGAGGAAAAGATAGTATTAGGGGATGTGTGTTTGGAAAGTTATTATTAATATTTCTGTGTTTCAAGAAAAGATAGTATTATAGCATCTGTGTAATGAAAGCTATGAATATTTCTCTGTTTGAAGAAAATATAGTATTATTGGATGTGTGTTTGGAAAATAATCAATATTTCTCTGTTTGAAAAAAATATAGTATAAGGGTGTGTGTGTTAGGAAAATAATCAATATATCTCTGTTTGAAGAAAATTTAGTATTAAGGGATGTATGTTAGGAAAGTTATCAATATTTCTCTGTTTGAAACAAAGATAGTATTAGGGGATGTGTGTTTGGAAAGTTATCAATATTTCTGGATTTGAAGAAAAGATAGTATTAGAGCATGTGTATTAAGAAAGCTATGAATATTTCTCTGTTTGAAGAAAATATAGTATTATTGGATGTGTGTTTGGAAAATAATCAATATATCTCTGTTTGAAAAAAATATAGTATAAGGGTGTGTGTGTTAGGAAAATAATCAATATTTCTCTGTTTGAAGAAAATTTAGTATTAAGGGATGTATGTTAGGAAAGTTATCAATATTTCTCTGTTTGAAACAAAGATAGTATTAGGGGATGTGTGTTTGGAAAGTTATCAATATTTCTGGGTTTGAAGAAAAGATAGTATTAGAGCATGTGTATTAGGAAAGTTATCAATATTTCTCTGTTTGAAAAAAATATAGTATTAAGGGATGTATGTCAGGAAAGTTATCAATATTTCTCTGTTTGAAAAAAATATAGTATTAAGGGATGTATGTCAGGAAAGTTATCAATATTTCTCTGTTTGAAGAAAAAGATAGTAATAGAGGATGTATGTTAGGAAATTTATCAATATTTATCTGTTTGAAGAAAAAGATAGTATCAGAGGATGTGTGTTAGGAAAGTTATCAATATTTCTGTGTTTGAAGAAAAGATAATATTAGAGGATGTATGTTAGGAAAGTTATCAATATTTCTGTGTTTGTAGAAAAGATAGTATTAGGGGATGTGTGTTAGGAAATTTATCAATATTTCTCTGTTTTAAGAAAAAGATAGTATTAGAGGATGTATGTTAGGAAATTTATCAATATTTATCTGTTTGAAGAAAAAGATAGTATTGGAGGATGTGTGTTAGGAATGTTATCAATTTTTCTGTGTTTGAAGAAAAGATAGTATTAGAGCATGTGTGTTAGGAAATTTATGAATATTTATCTGTTTGAAGAAAAGATAGTATTAGAGCATATGTGTTAGGAAAAATATCAATATTTCTCTGTTTGAAGAAAAGATGGTATTAAGGGATGTTTGTTAGGAAAGTCATCAATATTTCTGTGTTTAAAGAAAAGATAGTATTAGAGCATGTGTGTTATGAAATTTATCAATATTTCTCTGTTTGAAGAAAATATAGTATTATGGGATGTGTGTTTGGAAGGTTATCAAACTTTAAATCCCTGGACATATATACACTGTAAAAAAAAAGTTCTCAAAAATAAGTACGTGAACCTACTTTGTCTTTGAGTACAATTGCATCGTAAATGAGCGATGCGGTATTCAAATTTAAGTAACCGCACTTTCACAAAAATGGTTAGTTTGATATAATATGGCTAATCTCAGCTTCTGTTCAAGCCATCTTAACACAGCGCGACCAGACAAACTTAAAATATTTGTTCAGTAGATGGTTTTCTACATTATTTGATGTCGATTGCTTAAATGGAAACTAAGTTATTACAACTGAATTATCTCGGAATTAATTTTTTGATATTTTTGTGTGAAGTAGATATTAATAAAAAGTTTAAATAAACTATATATAGCTGTATAGGTATTGCTGTGTTGGAGCATGGTCAGAAGGGTTTTACGTGAAACGTCATTTAATTAGAAATATAAATTGGTAAACAAAAACAATCCTGGCAACTGAACAAAGGTTAAAGAATGGGCTATTTCGTCTGAAGAATGGGCTTAGTTAGAACACCGTAGCCGTTTTAATTTACTTCAAGATTTTACATTCATCAACGTCTAATTTCTTATCGAATGAAACCAAGTTTATAATAGCGGTATAACGGAGCTGGATGACTGAAGTCGTCCATGATCTTCCAATTTTTTAAGCAATACATATAAACTTTAAACTCGTAAAAATATAATATTCGATGTCGAAATATTTTTAAAAAAACAAAGCGTTAATGAGTTTCTTAAAAGATATAAAGTAAACTATTTTGCAGTGAAAACAACTTTACATCTTTGACATTTGAAGGGTTTGCTGCAAAAAGGATGTAGTTCCAACCTAGGAGAATTTGGAGTTACATGTACTATCTTGCGGTAAAAAAAACTTATTCGTTTGGTACCAGAAATCGATAGTTATTCAAGAAATGGAGCTGTCTGTCTCATTAGTTTGTTGCCATATAGAGGTAGCTCCTGGAACTACCGCCATTTTTCTCCAAACGACTGACGTGCTTTGCTTACAAGAAGGTTATGCAGCACTTATAAAAAGTAGAGTTTTTGGTTCTTTTACGTTTTGTAGTTCTACTATGGACTACAACCAGACAACGCAGCAGATGAGCCGGACGTTACAGAGGGGGAGTGTGATGATTAAAAATGTAATTTTCTGTTTTTAAAGCAAGCCAAGTCATGCTATATTTCAATTAAAGTTTTCTTTAAATAAAATAATATTATAGTAAATTGTATTTTTTTGTGAAATATTTTTCATAGAGGTAGACAGAGCATCTGTCTAGTTGCAAAAAAAAAAGGTAGCTCCAACAATCCAACATGTTCCACATCACTTGGAAGATATATTTTTGAGTGAAAATACTGTCATAATATGTAGGAACAATTAAGAAGATTGATCAAAAAGAATATCTTCACACAACTTGGAATTTTGAATTTTCAAACGTTTTTTAAGGTTTTCTGCAAATTTGAATAATTGGAGCTGCCTTCTTTTTACAGCAAACCCCTCATTTTCTTAAACCCTAAGAGGGTTCTGATATTTGTCACGGAGTTATATTGTAATAAATAATCGCTCTAAAGAAATAATGTGGTGTTTATTTCCTGATACAATTATTATCTTACTAAGATCAACAGATTATAGAAATACGAATTGTTCTCCAAAGAAAACCTCGCCAACAGAAGGCAGATACACAAGCTGTTTCAAGTGCCATTGATGATTCCCCATCCGCCGTGCTTTGCCGTGTTCCAAGATTTTACACTCGTCGGAGTCTAATTACCATTCAAATCTCAAACGAAAGTCCGCTGCTTAAATTCAATAGTACATTTATAAGTTGTGAAACCATATATAGTAATATTGTTAAGTTAAGGTAATAGCTTCGAGCATGAATGGACTGTAGTAGAGCGAATATGACATAATAATCGTGAAACCAACATCTCAGACCAAATCTTCAAGCATGGATCCCTCATAGTAGAGCAAACATCGGGATATCATCTCGCTGACATCAAAGTGAGGTCAACATGTATCGCTACAAATACGTGATAATGACGTCATTCCATTCATAAAATTTCACTGTTACACATTTCCCAAATCATCAGCCAATCGCGAGTACTTTTTAATTAATAATTTTGAAAAGAAGTCACGTGTTTGTAGCGATTTGGTCTGAGATGTTTGCCTCACGATTATGACGTCATTTTCTCTCAACTACTGGGCATTCATGCTCGAAGGACCAAATGGCCTCAGGCACGTGACATCTTTTCAAAATTATGAATTAAAAAATACTCGCGATTGTCTGATGAATTGGAAAATGTGTAACAATGAAAATTTATGAATGGAATGACGTAATTATTCACGTGTCTGAGGCCATACATGTTGGCTTCACTTTGATGTTAGCGAGATTATAACATTATGTTTTCTCTACTATGAAGGATCTATGATCGAAGGCTAATAGGATCTTCCAAGCTTGCTTGATAGAATGCTATTTCCAAATTAAAGTTATACTAAAAAAATCCGAAATAAAAATAAAAATTATACCAAATATTAAATAATTACTTTTCAGATTATTTTATTCTCCTCAATTTCTACATGCACTTTGAAAAAAGAATTACCCAATTAGTTTGGCAAAAGTTAAAATTTTTCCGGAAATAAATTCCTTGTTTTACATAGATAGATTAAGCATCTAATTACTGCTTAAAAATTTGATTTTTTTAAAATGCAATATAAAAACAATAAGGCAAATAACCCATATTTTTAAAGTGAAAATTAAGCATCTCCTTAGAAACTGTTGCCTTGACTACGGTAGAATTTATCGACCACCTGTTGGCAGTTTGGCCAGGCATTTAATCAACGTTTTGTTTTATGTGAGAAAGTGGTGAAAGGAAAATAATTAAATGCCTTGGTTATTGGTTCGACATGTTGCCGATATTTATAGCCACAGCAAAGTTAACTTCTTCTCATCGATTATTAGTGTAAATTATTAATTTAATAGTGTTGATTTATAAGACGCTGTTGCTAAAATGTAAGCTTGGATATTCTCTTAACTACACTTGGATTCAACGTGATTAATAGTATTTTACTGCAAAGTGAGAACTTTTGAATATATGTGGTAAGATTATCTGTAGATAATGAAAATATATGCGTGTGTGTGTTTTTAATATATATAACAGAGAAGGATTTTCGGAAAAAGAAGACGCTTAAAACAAAAACGATAATTATTTTATTTTATTTTTTACAAAAAATAAAATAAAAAACTCGCTGACATTTCATGTAATCCATATTTTTGTACTTTAATAAAATTTTGTACATGAAAATGTTAGGACATGATGATTGAAGACAACACTTTTTCTAGCTCTTTGAATGTATTATTGAGAACACGGTAAATTTAATAATTTAAAGAATGCTATGCATAAAATTTCTGAGTAATAAATGTAGAATATTGGATTTCTATAGAATTCTAAAATGCAACTCTACATATAAGTAAACAAGAGACAATCTAATTATTTTAACTGCTCTCAGTAATGCTGAAATGTACTGATAGTACAAAAAGATAAAAATAAGAATAATTTAAATAACATGGTTTTAGTTAGCTCTTAAAAGTTTAAAATATTTATATAATATATTAAATAAGGTGTATAGTGATATCAACTGTGGTAAGAATTAAATTAATTTAATGCCTTGGCTAAATCAATTCAAATATTGTTTACTAAATTTGAACAGTTATGTTGTGAATAAATTAATTAACTTTGCTTTATTATTACTTTTTCTAACTATCTATAAATTTATTCTCTTTTAGAAACGAGAGGTTAAGTTATTTAATTAAATTAACGATTTTTAAATTATATCTAGACAAGTTTGTCAACTATCAATGCAGCATTTCTTTTTTTCTCCAAAAAGTTAACAATTACAAAAATCGTACTTGTAATGGAATAGTGGAAAAATAAATGTTACCATGTTTCACATACCTTAGATGTGAAATTATGTATTTTCCAATATTTATTTTCAATAAAAATACCTTTCCCTTCGGTTTACTTTGGTTTTTATATTTATTGTAACTTATTAAAGTCTTAAACAGTCATTTTAAACTTCCCATGTAAAATTGTTAATTGGAAGTAAAATTCTCGCTATTAAAAAATAACACATTATTTTATTCTTATTGTAAAACTTACATATTGGAACGAGGGCTATTAAAAATAACACATTATTTTATTCTTATTGTAAAACTTACATATTTTGAACGAGTGCTATTAAAAAATAACACATTATTTTATTCTTATTGTAAAACTTGCATATTGGAACGAGTGCTATTAAAAAATAACACATTATTTTATTCTTATTGTAAAACTTACATATTGGAACGAGTGCTGAGACTGCTTATATTCTTAATGATAGAACCGTACTGGTAAAATTCATAGCGGTAGGACCTTCCAGAAGCACTTTTGTACATAACAAATATGGCACATGGAATTTTTAAACTGTTATTTTTTGCACCTCATAAATTTCTGGTGGTAATACCTGCTGTCCTCCCGGAAGGACGTTGTACGTTCTATTATTAAAAATATATTTCTTTAGCCGAATATAACAAACTGGACTCATAAAAATCACTTATCCCAATTGCATTCACCGTAGTTAAAGAAGTAATACATAAAAATATCAATCTCCTCGGTTACGAAAAAGAAGAAGTCAATTTAATTCATCCAGCATTTACTCTTTTAAACTATAGTACATTTTCAGTCTTCCCATGCCGACTCAAACCTTCTCAACACTCCACCTATTACTTTCCATCGCCATTATCCGGCAGACGCAGTCGAACAATTCAACGGTAACAACCCTTTTATCCGGCAATCACGTGACTAGAGTTCCACAACAGACGTTAAAGTGGGAAAGTAGGGCTTCAGCACCTGAGGAACGGTATTACAGTTAAGTACCTACCAACCTTGCGGTTGCAGGGAGGGGGAAGGGGGCTAATTAATATTCTAGAGTCACTCCACGACCATCCCTTTGAAATTCGTAAATTTCCCTTTTAAACGAGGTTTATTAGTCGAGGGGTTGTGCCAAGTTGCACAAATCCTCTCTCGCTTAAGTGTTTTAACTGGAATACATTATGCTTCTTAGAAAGGATAAGTGTTGGGTATTGAGAAAGTGAGCTTGGAGACAACTGCTCTGTGGTTTGGTTGAATAGTTGATGAGGAATGTTATAGTATTAAGATATTCCGTGTTTATTAGTTTGGTAGGTAACTCGACTTCTGTTCAAGTATGCGAGTTTTTGAAATAAAGGCACTTTATTCATTGCATGGATGTCAGATATTTTGCAAAGTAATATAAACGTTTATAAATGGAGTGGTTTGACTGTAAAAGAACCAACAAATTAGTACTTGACAGCTTGTACTTATAAAACAATTTATAAAGACTTGTGGTTTTAATAGTCTTATTTTTTTATATTTTTTAAATTCATGCTTTTTTGCACAGTTCTCCCCAGCAAAAAAAGTCAGCATAAAACCTTCATCAAAATTATGAAATTGAAGGTTTTATGCAGGAAAACTGCAGTTTTTTTGAAGATCTATAAAATTAAAGGTTTTTGTTTCAATGTTCTTCATAAAAACTGCAAAAAACCTTCATAAAAACTTGCAAAAAAACCTTCAATTTTTAATCATGAAGGAAAAATGCGGATATTTTAAAGGTTTTATGCAGAAAAATTAAAAACTTTAAAAAAAAACAGCAGTTTTTTATTTCAATATCCTTTATAAAACCTTCATAACACCTTCAATTTGACAATTTTGATGAAGGTTTCATACTGACTTTTTTTGCTGGGGGGCCGCTGTATATTACCGTTTGCTTCGTGAATACTTTGTAATCGCGCTAGTTCGATCTGTTCCTTCTTGTATTTTCGGTAAGCACTAGATATTTCCGCACTTGGCAGAAGTGTAGATTTCTTGGCACCATTTTGTTCATATTTAACTGCTATTTCAACCTGTTTAAGTTTCTGTTGACCTTAATTGACTTTTAGTGTGATATTTTCATTTAAAAGTTAAATCGTAGACAAATAACCATTTTTCAACGAAACACAATGTTCACACATATAGATTAAATTGTAAACTACTCAAATATAAATGTTGAACTCGTCTTTCTATTCAATTTAAGAACACAATAGACACGACCCGTCGATTAGAATTAAATTTACAGTTGTTAAACGGGTTATGTATTATAAAGTCAAAAATAAAAGGGGGGGAGGGAGAGTAATTTTTTTTGTACACGTTTTTAGGTCATTTATTTTTATTGGCTGATCCCCTCTGGAGTTATTATATGGTTTAGAAATATCAGCACTTTTTATGTCGCGCGCAAGTTTCTGCCGATAACCGCTGTGCCCTGACCAATTTTATGTTTGGGAACCACTGACTTAATGAATATACTACATTACATGACAGTTTCTCTAACCTTTTTTGGCTGCGTGGAAGCTGTCGTCTTTGGGCACGTGCTGTATGTCGTATACGAGGGTCGTGTTGGCCAGCAAGTTCTTGTCTTTGTTGATTCTGTACACGGAGTATTTGAATGCGAGTTCAGACGGGCTGTCACGTTGGTCTTCGGTAAATAGAGCACCTGTAGGGAAATAAGAAATGCGTTAGTTGAAGCACACAAATAAGTAGTGCTATTTTAACCATTTGCACCCTGATGTTCTTCATCGTAAATCCATTAACCTTGCAGCGCTCGCGCTCATAAATGCAATGCGAATCGAATTCGAGGCGAGACGAATTGAAAAGATTCTTACTGGAACGGCATTACTTATTATTAGGGATTGTCACTTATTACGAATGAGAGCCTCACAAGAACTGACAATGGATTGAAGGGACCAGATGGTTTCGTGCATAAGGAGAAAAGTGTGAACGGAGGTTCGAGTGGTTGTTGGTTTATGTTCTTTAATGTTATTGTACTGCTCGAGAAAGTAAAAAAAAATTCCTTAGTTTTGATTTTGTTAATTAACGTCGCACTAGAGCTGCACAGTCAGCTATAGCCGACGGTTCGGGGTCTATCTCGAAAGAAAGACCTGGGAATGATGCCTCGTATTTTTAAACCATGGTCAGATGACGAGGAAACACTGGTGAAGATGACTGGCACCCAACGCTTTCAATAGACGTCGGGACTTTGTACCCCGATCAGAAGTATCATTGCACCAGTCCCGTATTCACGCCGATCACTTTTGTGGATGTTCTGGACGACATTCCTAGTATTTTGTAGGAAGCTGGCAACCCTCCTATCACAAGATCACTACTTATTACTTTTCTTAGTCAAGTCCGTCGCACAAGATCGAACCAGGAACCCTTTGATTCTCAGCTGACGCCTTTATTCACTCGGCCGCGGAAGCCTTGTTTTACCATGTTTAAATGAAGAGATTTATAAACAGTAAACAACAGCTTTCGGCTGTGCAATATGTAAATATATTTATGTGTTGAGTTGTTCGTTTCCTATTATACTCTTATCAAATGCGTGGTGGTCGTTAGCGGGGTTTCATAAAAAAAAAAACTCGATAACTGGCGTAACAAGTGACGACCCCTTAACATGAATTTGTTATCCCATTCCTTATTTTTCCGATTTTATCAGACCTCCAATTCGATTTCCCTTGACATATGTCTCTCAGACACATAGCAAGCTCAGCTGTGTGAAAGACGTTTTATGTCCGATATCTGGAGATTTAGAAATAACTGTAATTTTACATAGGCGAGTGCTGTAAAGTTGATAGAATAATATAGATGCATACATGTGCTTCAGGATTTAAATTCGGTAACATTAAAGTTGAAATATCTTCTTGGATTTCAATCGATTCCAAAATATATAATTATAAATTTTTAAAATAAAACGAATGTATTTAATTATAATTTTCAAAAATAAAAAAAAAATATATGAATAATAAATTATTAACAATAATTTTGTGAGAAACTGGTATTGAAAATATTTAAATTTAGTGTTTTAAGTTATTCGGGCCATATAGTTTCATATATTTTAAATCATACAAAAACTGCAATTAAAGAATTAGCTAGTTTAGTTTACTTATGCGTTAAACGATATGTATTCTAAATTATTTTCTTTAGTAAAAATTACTTAATTTTTAAAGTTGAGTATGGCTTTCTAATTATTAAACAAATACTAATTAGATACGAAAATATTGAGCTTTTATTTGCTTTAGTTTGTTGAAAAAAAGTTTTAATTTCTACCTTAATAAATTAATTCTGTCACTTGAAGATAAATACAATAGATAAGATTTTTTTTTACTAGGTGCACATTAAAATTTCAACAAATTATTACTGGATTATAATACCTTCGGTGTAAAACTTTTATCTAAATTATACAAATAAATAATTTTATTATACACCCTTTGTACAATTATAGCATTTTTGTAATAATAATAAATAATCGATACATTCTTAATTAAATTAAAGATAAAAAATATTTTCTTAGACTTAATCTCACAAAAATCTATAAAATTAATTAAATCTAATTCAATATGCACACCAGAAAAAAAGGAAGTTATTACTCCTTAGGTAATACATTCCTAATTGTATTTTTCACTTTTTAATTTGTAAAACACACACATTATTTTTATTTAAAGTAATTATAAATTTTAATCAAGCTATTACAACATAATCCTGTAATGCCAAATTAGAAAAGTAGCAGGAGCAATTAATTAATTATTAAAATTGTTTCTTTTTAAAGTTTTTTTGTTTTGAATTAGAGATTCGAAGCAAACTTGTAATTTTAACAATAAATAAGACTGGGTTATTCTCGTTTCAATGTTATTTGCTTACTATTCAGTATTTGTTAATTATTTAACCATCTGACGGAGCTGAACGATTTAAGTAGTCCACTGCAGAAAAAAATAACTTTATAATTTTGCTTTTTTTTAACCCGCTTTGAGTGTTAAGGGGGTCCGATACCTTCGACATTTTTTTTTTATTTTTATACTTGTACAATCCAATTTTTTTTCTCTGTCTAAATATGCATAAAAAACTATTTTAAGACGCTCAATTTTTTTTTTAAATTGCACATTTATTTTTAAATTAAAATTTTAGTACATTTTTTAACAATTTTAAAATTCCTACTCCTTTTTTGTTTTTCAATATTTTGAAGCAATTTTTTTTATTTAAGATCTTGAATAATATGTAAATAGATGTATGCATTCAAATTTTGATTCAGATACATCACTTTAAAAAAATAAAATATATTAGAAATTTTGGAAAAAAAATTGACGAAAAAAAATAAAATTCCATTTTAAGTGGTTTTAAAAAACAAATTATGGTAAAAATAGGAAATCTGAATGCATACATCTATTTAAAATATATTTATCTAGCTATACACACAAAAATTATGATTTTAAGTATAATAGTAAAAAAGCCTTAGCATTTTTAGTGTTCATTCAATTTCAAAACCACGAACAGAGATATTTGCTTTTAAAGTTTACATATGATACAACTATGTTATAGGAACACATCATTAAAACATTCATAACTAAAAAAGTAATAGGAATTTTTTGAAGCAGTTTTTTGTGAGTTATTAAGATAAGTTTGAATATTATTTTTTAAATATAAAAAAAAAATGACTTTTTTTGCGAATTTTGGGTATCGGACCCCCTTAAAACACAATTGAAGTTGAAACTTGCATAGATTATTTAAAGTTTATTTATAAATGAACTGTGGACTTCAAATAAGCAATTTACCTAAATGGTGTAAATTTTAAGATAATAAATCCTTATTTAATGTTCTTAATGGAAACCTATTTTGAATTGATTTTAATCTAAGCATGCAATCTAAGATGTCAGTTGCAAAATATATATAAGAATGCTTTATTAAAATGGCGAATAATGATCGTTTACTTTTCAAATAAAAAAAAAATTTGCGATTACAACATCGCTAAAATTCTACATTGCTATTGTTACAATCGTAACGTAATTCTTTTCTAGGATTAAATTCACATGTTGCGTTTGCTTATATCATCAATTCATTGTTTGAAATCAAATGCAAAATAGCTTTTAAAAGATGAACGAGTGCATGTTTATTTCTAGAACGACTGATTCTTTCATTCTTAGAACGACTAAAACAATCATTCAGTGTTCGTTGGAAAGCGTGAGAACCTTATAGATTAAATTGCGCGAGAAAACTGCATTTGCGAAGAATGGCTCAGGGCATTCGGCTACGAAAATTGTCGTTTTCATTTCCGTAACTCTAAATCGTATTAGATTTGATTTTTAAAGCATGATTGTACACACTGTTTTAGAGTATAGGATTTATTGAAGAACAATACTCAGTGGTTATATAATAAATATAAAATGAGTGGTAATTTAAAAATTGATTACTTATTGAATATTGGATGTAACAGAAAATAATTCATTTGAAATAGGTTAAACTGGGACACTTAACTTACACACCTGAACAATTTACAGGGTGGTAAAAATTAGTTAGGCGATGATCATAATTTGACTATATCACATTTAGCTGTATTGGCATAATATATTATTACTAGCATGGCCGTACGATAATTATTGCGCACATGAACAAACTCTCCACAACACACACATTCGTTGTAAAGGCGAACTATATTAGCGTATTTTTTATAGCCAAAAAAATCATAAGCGTTTAAATATTCTGTTCCTTCACAGATGGCAGCACTATCAACGGTTTCTTAAAAAAATCACATTTAAATAAATTATTTTAACTAATTATTAAAAAAAAAAACTTCGTTATTTTTTAGATGAACGTACGATTTGTCACTTCTCCGGAAAATTCTCTTTCTTTTGATACTCCGTGTGTTAAGATGCATTCTGCATACAGTGGTGAGAAGCCACCGTATACAGAAAACCCTTCGTTGTTTCTTTGCTCCCTCATTTTAAGTCCGCCACCCTATACAACAAAAAAATGGCGGTCTTTTACACTTTTGTTAACCATGTTCTTAACATCTGTTCTACACCAGAATCACTCCAGGCTGAACTTGATTATTTGAGAGCTGTCGCCGTGGATCGTGGTTTTTCACCCAACATCGTTAACAAGGCCCTACGTAAACTTAAAAATTCACTTAAAAATTCTAATTTATCTCAGTGCTTTAATGCTTTGTTTGTTTTACCATATTATCCCCAGATCAGCCATAAAATTTCTAAAGATTCGACATACCTTCCATTTTTTCACCTATCAATAAGACCACCTTCACACAACTTAAAGACCCTATTGACGACCTTAATAACTGGGGCATATACAGTATTTCATGTCAATGTGGCATGCCATATATCGGTCAAACAAGGAGAGCATTGAAATTTCGTATTAAGGAACACCAAGCACATACTGTCAAACAAGAAATAAAGAAGTCCTCCATTGCCAAGCACTCTTGGGAACATAATCATATATTTAATTTTTCTAACCCACATTTAATTTGCAAACACAAATCCCCAGTCGAACTTGACTTTCTGGAGGCATTTCATATTTTTAGCAATATTGGTTCGATTGTCAATGAAACATTTGCGGTCCCAGTATTTCCCGGTTGTTGGCACACAATAGTTAACTCCAACCTATTAAATAGTTTTTTTGTTCCTTGGCAACACTTTCAATTCTGGGTTTATTTCCATTTTATTGTACACACAGACTTTTCATTTCTGGTGATGAAGGGAGATCTATCTCCCGATACATGTCCAGATAGATCTCTTGGATTTTTATTGCGTATTTTAACGTTGTATTTGTATTTAAATATTCATAACGCAATGTTTCTATAAGGCGAATTTTTATATTTTCGTTTATAGTATAAAACATTCTGATCACTTTGGTACTTTTTTAAATTATGGTGTCATCAAATATGACCCATTAATGGAGAATTAAACATTATATATTATATTATCCATACTATATTCCAATATATATATATATATATATATATATATATATATATATATATATATATATATATATATATATATATATATATATATATATATATATATATATATATATATATATATATATATATATATATATATATATATATATATATATATATATATATATATATATATATATATTAAATATATTTATTTATAAATACAGTTGACTGAGGAATGTCAAGGATCAAGTTATGGGGGTCCTTGAGATTCTTCAGTCAACTGTATTCATAAAAATGTAATCAATGCTTCATAATAATACATTGTTGTTAGAAATAGGGTTTTTAAAAATAAATAAAAAGTACTCATTTTCGATGGCATTCGATGGTTATCATAGCTCCGAATACATAAGTTTCGATTTTGAAAAAGACGTACTCAAAATGAGTAAAAATGAATAAATAAACAATAACTTGTCTATATAGGCTGCCTTCATAAATCACTTTTAATAAATATCAACAATTACAACCAAGACATACCGGTAATTGTCGCCTTATCCGCTTTACTACTAAGGCGACTAATTTCAGCTTCAGTTAAAGCCATTTTAACAGAGCGGGTCGCTTTGTTAAGAAGGTTTGAACAGAAGCTGAAATCAGTAATATTAAATCACACTGCTCAATTTTTAGAAAGTACGGTTGCTTAAATTTGAGTATGTCATCGCTCATTTACGATTCAAGTGTACTCAATCAAAAACGAGTAGGTTCAGCTACTCATTTTTCATATTTGTTTTACAGTATACTTATTATACTTGTAATACTATAACTGAAAGGGGTTAAAAAAGACTAAGTGTTTTAAAATAACTTCAGAGATTATCATATTATTTATAATATTTATGTACTCATATGGCATTAAACGTTATTTCTAAATTTTATTTTTCTCCATTAACTACTTCTCATTCAGCAACATTAATATTTGTATCTCAAAGCGATTCTTCACCAATTTCAGATTTCTCGCATGGCTATCTTTTCAAAATATGTTACGAGTGTTCGAAAAAGGAATGAAGCATTATGTAAATTTGGAATCAATCTGATAACTATCCGCTTTCATACACTCCAAAACAAAATTAAATTCAACACTTCTCACCAATCCTTTATCTCGATTTAAGCTCCATTTTATGTTCCAATACAGCATGAATAATGCGGAATATTTACCCATGTTCTTAAAATACCCCCTAGCGGCGCATTAATACAGTTCATTATTGAGTAAAATACCAAATAGAGAAACACGCACTATTTGAATATTTCTTTAAAAATTAACATTTCCCGATGAATAGTTTCCTATATTGAATGTAGTACTGATAACAGATTTATTCCGGTTTTATGATTTTAAAAGATGACATAACGCTGTCTGTAAAAGGGTGGTTGCATTCAAAATATCTCTCCAATTCAATCCTTGCCCTTGGGGTGACACGTCACCAAGGGAGGTTCGAAATGCATTGAAAGCCGACTGACTTTTCTCGTTTCTTTCAACAGCCGAAAAGGCTTTTCAAAAAGGTTTCTGATTTTCAGACGGTTTTATGTCAAAAGCTGTCATTAAGAACGCAGGGTCTTCTTCGTCGCTTTCATTGGTTTTTGTTTAAGACAAGTGTCGGGATGTTTGGAGGTTGTTTTGGTTTTTGTAACTATGTTGGGTTTTTGTAAATAAATAAGAAAATGTAAAGAAATAGTTGATGGCTTCACATTGAAATTGAAAAAAAGGAAAGGAAATCGGGATAATGTTTTTCTATCAAGAGTTTGTATGTTTTTCCAGTTTATGTCCTTTTTTCGAAAGCATTTGGAACGGAAAACGTATTTACTTTTTTATATTTATAATGCAATTTAGAAATGTTTAACAAATATAAGTTCAAATATCAAACATTAAATTTAAAAATTATTAAAGAAGAATGCAATTTAAAATATTTAACTTGTGTATTACCAAAATTAAAATTTATAAATAAAAATATCAAAGACAATCGATTAATTCGTATGTTGTGTTTTGGGATAGAAAACCAGCATTCTACTAAGCATTTTCCAGCAGTTTACTAATATTTTAAATTCATCGAACTACTCTATTTTATAATATTTTTCGAACGTAATGGTGTGAAATTAAACTTTATTTATTTAAATATATTAAGGCATTCACAAGATGAAAAATTTAAGGTCTTAAATAGTGATAAAAGCTTTACATTTTTAAAACTAATTATAGCCTAAGTGCAGTACTTCCCAATGAAGTTTAATATAATTTAATAATTCTCATTAGTAAAGCTTTTAAAATAAATTAATTATTAATATATATTTGATACTAGTACTTCTGGGAGCAGTAGACCTTTCTAACAGAAATTAAATCATATACTTCGATTTTAATAACTTAAAGCATGGTCAAATAAAAAAAAATCGAGCAATGCTTTTAGTAGTAAATACATAACAAATGAACAAATTTACAGACAAACAGATGGAATGCTGAAAGGTCGATTTAAAACTGGGATCTGGCTGAAGCTCGTTCAAAAACGCACATTTCTCTAAACCAATTTAGTTGGAAATATCAAAGAAGTTCCGTAATTGGCTAGGATTGAAATGTACGTTTGTCAACAAATTGTTTACTAAGGTGCATAAACAAGATAAAATGTATGAAGCCAAGTTGAAAAGTTTTAAAACCAATACTTGCTCATTCAGATTTCCATTTATTCCGGATGTAGAACAAATAATTAAGTTACATCCTTATTAGCGTACAATTCCAATCCGAAAACAAATCCCTAAATTTCATTAAACCCTAAATTTAACAATTTCACCTCGAGCTAAGAAACATTTGATAACAACCCCGATTCGTTTACAGCATTTTACGACGACAGCCAATCGAAATTCGACTGAAACAACCAACTTTACAACAAATCACTATCAATGCTCATAAACCAGAATTCATTAACCATGCCAAGGACACCCCCCCAGTCATCGCCAAACACCAGAGGCCCTTCTACAACGAGCAATAATATTATTGCCTTTGTTCGCCTTCAAAACTAATCAGTTTTAGTCTGGCTTCCTGAGAGAAAGGAAGCATAATCTGTCCCCGGAACTTGAAGAAAAGGGGGCAAGGTGGGTGTGGGAAGAAGAGTAAATCCTTTTTCCAGAATAAGGAACTACATAAAGTGCTGGGGGATATATTTGGATCGAATGTAATAGGGATTCCCGTCTTTCTTTGTCGGGATTCGGATTGTCGAAGCCGTAGAAGGACCCCTTTTGCCCCCGCGAACAATTGGCGCAGGTACGGGTTGAGATTTTATTTCTGCAGGCGATGACCATTAGAGAAAGGAGCTTGGTGATAGGGGATAGGGAAATAGCTTGAGATTATTATGGGGCGTTGTTTAAATGGAGTGTGAAGAATTGACTTTGAAATATTGTGAGTTGTTATTGACGAAGGCAATAAATGAGTGACAGTTTATAAACTGGATTAAGCATAATATTTCAAAGACGTTAAATAAATTATGGATTAAACACAGTAAATTGGTTGTGGATAAAAAAACAGTAAATATGTTATAAAAAAACATTAAATAGATTATGAAAAATAAACAGTAAATATACTATGAAAAAATAGTATATAAATTTTACGAACAATAAACAATAAATATACTGTGAATAAAAACAGTAAATAGTTTATGGATAAAAACAGTAAATAGTTTATGGATAAAACACAGTAAATATGGATAATAAACAGTAAATAGACTATGAAAAAACAGTATATAAATTAAATGAATAATAACAATAAATATACTATGGATAAATACAGTAAATTAATTATGGATAAAACACAGTACGTTACGGATAAAAAACAATAAATAGACTATGAGAAAAAATTGCAAATAAGTAATTTATAAAATAGCAGTAAAATAGATTATGATTAAAAAAAGTAAAAAGATTATTATTAAAAACAGTAAATAAATTATGAAAAACAAACAGTAAATGTGTTAAAAAATAAGTATATAAATTATGGATAAAAAATCAACCACAAACGTTTCAATGTGTGATCATGCATATAAACTAAAAAACGTTATCACATTGACAAAAATATATGCATAGACATATTACATATTACCCATTATTTTTATAATTTTCATAAAAACTACTTTAAATAAGTCCAAATCAAATATACAAGCACTGAAAATTTTTATTAAAAAGTGGTACTAGTTGAAAAGAATAATAAACATAATGTTTGAGATTTTATAATTAAATAAATTTATACCAGTTTTTTTAAAATTGTAAAATGTTCATAATTATTTAAAAAAAATAATAATTGCGTTTAATTAATAGCGAATTACGTAGTCTAAAAAAATTTCGACTTTCTCTAATGATTAAATGTCTTATGCATATTAATCATTAATTTATTCAGGATTTGATCAGCTCCTAATCTTTCCTTTCTCAGAAGTGTTCGAAATATATAAAATGACCAATCGCAAGGGAACAAAATGTCTTAACAAACTTTGAAGTGGGTTACAATGTATATATAGGCCATTGTGAAGTGAATCTCCAAAACTTGCCTTATTCATGTTAGGTGTTTCATGAAAACTTCACAAAAACTTTTATAGACAACTACCTACAATAAATAATTATTTGCATAATTAATTCAATGTTGGTTAATACAGTTTCAGAACCGCACTCTACAGTTTAAAAAAAAAACTTTCAAAGAAAACATTTTGCTTTATTCTGAAATGGCCTACTTTCTTCAAGAAATAAATCAAGTATTTTATATTCTGTTAATTTGAGACATTATGGTGAACACTGGACAGCGTCCAATTTCGAAATTTTATGTTTTACAGAAATATACTGACAATGCCATTAGCTATAAAGTCTTTAATTCGACGAATTTGTACTGTTAAAAAACGGTACTTTAAATGAGTACCAGAACCTGCTCGTTTTTCTTTGAGTACAATTGCATCGTAAATGAGCGATGACGTACTCAAATTTAAACAACCGCACTTTCGCAAAAATGAGCAGAGTTATTTAATACTGCTAATCTCAGCTTTTCTTCAAACCATATTAACAAAGCGACCTGACAAACTTAAAACAGTTGTTCAGAAGATAGTTTTCCATATAAAACATAGTTATTACAACTCTCTTATCTTACTTTCCAATATCTTGGCACACCTTTTTTAACATTTATTTTATTTAAAAATCCTTCACGTCGCCCTGGTAATACAATGGATAACGCACTACACTGAGGTGCCTGAGGATCTGGAATCGATTCCCGATAAATCTTGGTTATAATTGTTGATATTTATTGAAAGTTATTTTTGAAGGCATCCTATGTAGGCAAGCAACTTCTCTTTTTATTCATTGTGCTCATTTTTGAGTACATGGCTTTTTCAAAAATTAAACTTATTTATTTAGAGGCATGATAAGCATGGAATGTAATAAAAATTGAGTACATTTAATTATTTTTGAGTACCCATTTTTAACAGTTTATAAATTAGTTAACGGTAAATTATTATACAACGGTTCGTATATAAAATGTATTGCACATATAGATCTAAACAAACTAGACACCCCGATCTACTTGTCAGCTGTCTGTTGTGAGATTCTATCAGACAGTTAAGTGCAGCATAAACAAGACTTTATCAGGGAACGCTTATTGCAGAACCTGCTTAGAAGAAGACATTTCCAAGGGTAGCTATGTTACATGTACTTTACAAAAATTGGGTAGTGGGTACACTGTTAAAACTATGTACTCAAACATAAATAAAATGTACTCATTTCTGAGTACATTCGATGTTTATCATAGTTCTGAATACATAAGTTTCATTTTTGAAAAAGACATATACTCAAATTTAAGTAAAATGAATAAAAAGAGCAGTTACTTGTTTACATATGCTGTCTTCATAAACCACTTTCAATAATTACAAAAAAGACTTACCAATAATCGAACCCAGATCCTGAGGAACCGCAGTCCATCGCCTTATTTGTTGTACTATCAGGACGACGTGAAAAAGTTTTAAAAAGAAGAAATGTTAAAAAGGTCTGCCAATAGAATGGGAACTCAGATAATTAAGTTGTAATAACTCAGTTACCATTTAAGAAATCGACATCAAATGATGTAGAGAACCATCTCCTAAACAACTATTTTAAGTTTGTCAGATCTCTTTGTTAAGATGGTTTGAACAGAATCTGAGATGAGCAATATTAAATCGCACTGCTCATTTTTGGGAAAGTACGATTATTTATATTTGAGTACGTCATCACTCATTTACGATGCAATTGCACTAAAAAAAAACGAGTTTCAGGTACGCATTTTTAAATACCTTTTTTTACAGTGTAGGAGGTAGCAAAATGTAATATATCTTTTAGAATTTAATTTTCTTATATCTGCTGTAAATATTCAAAATGTTATTCTATGACATTTTAGAATAGCATTGAAAATTTGCATTGCCGCTCTATGATGCAGAGTGGTCAATATTTTGGTTAAGTTAGTTTTAATTCCCTGAATTAGTTTTACCACTCATTAAGTTTAGGAAATATACATAAATACATTGTGGGGATATCCGTTCTTTGACCAGCACGTTACCTCTTTCATTCTTTTTGGAATAAATTGCAAATATAACTTTTTCTTATTTTGTACGAAAAGAGAAAAACAGGCATATAACTTATATTGCTATGCAAAAGTTAATGATGACATTTTGCTTCATTGAAAGCGAGTAGGAACATATTATCACATTTTAAAATTTGTATTTATTTTTAAGATGCATCTACAACTTTTTAACTTGAAATGCTTTACAATATTTAAAAAAAAAAATCTTAGTAATTTATTAATATATAACTTTTTAATTGCAACTAATTCCAATATCTTTGAACAGATATCGAAGAAAGGAGTGTTTATATATATATATATATATATATATATATATATATATATATATATATATATATATATATATATATATATATATATATATATATATATATATATATATATATATATATATATATATATATATATATATATAATTTAAAATTGCATTTCCCCCCCAGCTGCTCGGAATTTAAACGCAGGAACACCAACTAACTTAAATTTATAAATATTTTCAAATTTAAACTTTTTTACTTTCCAAAAATCGAACCGTTCCTAACAGAAATGGACCCCCATATCACCCCTAGCACTCCGATACCAAAGAAACCCATTGATTTCCGATCGTCTGATTAGACGAAAGAGGGGGCAAAGAAATATATCCCAGGTCGTTTGTATCCCACCCCGTCCCCCAAGGGACCCCTGTATACGCCACGACGGATTTCCTACTTCCCTTACGATGCGCAATTCATTCTTATTTTCCATGAATACCAAAACAGGCAAAAGCAGGAAGAAGCAGCGGCCGAAAGAAGGACGGTTCTCCCCGCCCTTTGTAACTGAATCACGGTGTTGTCGAATCGATCCCGGGACGCGATAGGAAGTGTCGGGATCTCACGGGATTGACGGTGAGCCTTGGTGAAGTGTCGCTGACCGTGAGAGAGCCTGGGTGATTTGCAAAGGGTGGAATGTTTTTTTTCCTTCGCCCTCTTTTGCCCGTATCGTAAAGGATGTATTAAACGTCTGAACTGTTGGAAAAACCGGCAAAATCGTAAAGTTGCTTTCTCGCTAAAATAGTTTACTTTGTGTTACCCGTGCATGTATATTATAATTATTTTTTAATGTTTAATATTTTAATAAAAATGGCTTCCTAAAAACACAATAACGCTTATATTCGAAATATATTACAAAATCAAATATTTTTATGTATATAAAGTTTGGTGTATTGTTAAAGAAACTGGGAATTCATGGACGACTTAAGTTGTTGAGCTCTGTCACAGGGCTAAAATAGTATGGTTTTCTTTATGGGGTTGAGGGAGTTTAAAGTAAGAGTAAAATTGACTTTCTGAAAAGTAATGAAGAATATATTCAATTATGTTTGACTATTGAAATATAAGCATAATATCGAATATATAAATGTGTTTTTAATGCAGGTGAGTTTAATATATGCAGCATACTCTTTTTAAAAGATATTAAATTATTTTATAAGAGAGGGACTTCAAAAGTTCACCCAATGCTTTAAATTGGAAAAATGTTTCAAAGTAGATAATTCAATGTACAAATTTATGTATACTGCTGGAATAAGTGTCGATACTCAAACGAATATACGTGTTCGTATCCATCATGTGACCAATATACAATTGAAATGGCTGTTATCTAATATATATATATATATATATATATATATATATATATATATATATATATATATATATATATATATATATATATATATATATATATATATATATATACAGAGAGAGAGAGAGAGAGAGAGAGAAAGAGAGATAGATAGATAGAGAGAAAAGAAAGCATATATTAAAAGTATAAGTTTTAATTTTTTTCACTAAAAAAAGTTACTACTTCGTAATTTTTTCAAACCTTTCCAGCAAAAAAAGTCAGCATAAAACCTTCATCAAAATTTTGAAATTGAAGGTTTTATGCAGGAAAACTGCAGTTTTTTTGAAGATCTATAACATAAAAGGTTTTTGTTTCAATGTCCTTCATAAAAAACTGCAAAAAACCTTCATAAAAACCGGCAAAAAACCTTCAATTTTTAATCATGAAGGGAAATTGCAGATATTTTAAAGATTTTATGCAGGAAAATTAAAAACTTCAAAACAACTGCAGTTTTTTTGTTTCAATATCCTTTATAAAACCTTCAAAAAACCTTCAATTTGACAAATTTGATGAAGATTTCATGCTGACTTTTTTTGCTGTGTTAGAGTTCATCTATATGGTTTAATAAAATTTTGGAATTTACAATTATCACGTTAGGGTTTTAGGTGTTTGCTTTGTTAATTATAAAGTATTAAGAAGATTTTTATTTTATTTTAAAGAAAATAAATATCCGTTACTAATAAATAAAGTTCTAAACATGATTTTTTAAAAATATTTTCGATAGTTTTAAACGTGACGTAAACAACATAATTTTAATTTATAAAAAAGGCAAACAAAAGAAAGACATGAAAGACAAAGAGTAAAGAGAGAGAATCAAAATCATTGAAGAATTTAAAACTTGGTAAAAATAATTTGGTAAGTTATAAAAATAATAAAAAAATCATGTTCCTAGCCAAAGAGTCAAGTAACTAAACCCTTTTACATTAAAAAAATTCTATTTTTTTCGTTGTAATTTCGTTGAATAAATCCCACAGTCCAGAAAAATAAATCATTGGTTTACACCATTAAATATACACTTTCCGAGCGCCGTTCCACGTAGCTGAGTTTACAATGCTAAAGAATCGGTCTTGAGATGTGATAAAAAGGTGTCGGAATCCGTTGAGATTTACCGTAAGCCCCGTTGAAGTTTCCGCGAGCGGAGAGTTTTAGGGAGATTTGTAACTGAAAAAAATTCGTTCGTGTCCCTATCCTAAGGTATAAATTATTAGAACGTAAATTCTGTATTCGTATTGCGATATAGTTTGGACGTACGTGAAGTACGTAGCGTTCACTATTTAATTTATTTGAAGTTATTATAGTCAGTCCTGAACTCTAAATAAATGCTTGGAAGTCCTTTAAAGTGAGATTGTATTGTGTATTTTCGAAATTTGAAAAGTATTCCTTTCCCGAGTTCGAGGCCTCCGTGGCCGAGCGGTTAAAGGCGTCAGCTGAGAACAAGAAGATTCCTGGTTCGATCCTAGGCGATGGACTTGACAAAGAAAAGTAAAAAAAAGTAGTGATCTTGTGATCGGAGGGTTGCCAACTTCGTTACAAAATACTAGAAAAGTCGTCCAGAACATCCGCAAAAATTAACGGGGTGTATACGGGACTGGTGCACGATAAATCTGATCGAGGTCCAAAGTACCGACGGCTATTGAAGGCGTTGGGTGCCAGTACAGGTGTTTCCTCGTCATCTGACCATGGTTCTAAAATAACGAGGTGCATGTATGAATGTGTATGTGTTCCCGGGTCTTTCCTTCGAGATAGACCCCGAACCGTCGTCAATAGCCCACTGTGAAGCTCTAGTGCGACGTTAATTAACAAACCCAAACCAAACCAACCTTTCCCGAGTTCAGTTATAGGTTCATTTTAAATTATTACATCAAATTATTACGATAACTTGCATTTGTAGGGTTATGCGTTTTAGAAGAGCCTGTTGTTTGATGTTGTGAATACTACACCGCCGATACTTTGAAGTCGTTGAAAGCGATTGCTAGAGCCCAAACCTAATTTTCTAGTATTTCAAGGGACTACTACATATTTTAAGGTTTAGCTAAAAAGACAATTTTTTTAAAACTAAATCTTATATAGTACTAGCAAAAGTACCCGTTCTTCGCACGGAAATAAATAAAATAACGACAAATAACTGAAAATATATACATTTCCTCTCCTGCCTGGGATAATCGCATATACCATTTTAGAATTCCTCTTTAAAAAGCGATAAAGCTTTTTTTTATAATTTAAAATATTTTTATGTTTAATAAATTAGAAGTTAAAAAAAAGTAAAAATATCTCTATACTACTTGGTTGCTAAAACACCGATAAAAATCGAATAATTTCTAGTTTATCTCTCATAAGGTATGGAATTTTAAAAATTAAACATTCCTGCACAAAAATATTTTTATAAATTAATATGAATTTCTTTTCGGTATGGGTATACATAGTTACATTAAATACCATAATAAAAAACGACGTTTTTAAAATCCTTAACTCCAAGTGGAATAAGTTGATGGGTATAAATAATATACTATTGTGTAGACGAAAGTCAGACGTTTCGTACATGCCGATTTTTAAGCCTTTCCCCTTTTTGCGTTTGTACCAGGTGAAGATAAGTGTACCGCTATCATTAATTCAACGTGGAATTAGCCTATATGGATAAATGACATACCATCGTGTAAAGGAAGGAAGGCCGTTTCAATCATTGTAGGCCATTTATTCTCTCCCCCTCTCAACCTTGTACCGACTAGGGGCCCAATACAGCGCGGTCTGTACATAACCGATTTTTTTTTAACACGGATGCCGCAATTTATTTGTGAAATGACTATAATTATATTTTAGTTTACAGTGCTTACTTTAATCGATGAAATTTTAATTACTGTTGTCATCATTATTGAAAGATAATGTGCATTATAATAGGTATTTTATATGAATAATTATTTACATAAAGCTATGATTTTTTTTATCTAAGGAAAAAAAATATTAAATTAAATAATAAACTAAGCGCTATGATCTTCAATTTTTTATTTTATTTTTAAAAATAATTTCATCAAGGAGGGTTTCATTAAATTGCAGTTTTAAAGGAATAACTTCAAGCGCGAATTTTAATTAAACTTCTGAATCAATTTCGATATTGAAATGTTCTGAAGCTGCATGGAAGTGAAAAAAGCAGCAGAAACAGATAACATAATTTTTTTAAAGCTGACCAAATTAATAAATTTGATAAAGAACTTAAATGATTTAACTTTCAAACATTCCGAATTTCCCTGTTCCCAGTATTGCAATTTTGATTTGATTACTTCCAAATGCCCGTTCCAATGTATCGTTTAGGCTACATCTTTGCAATATCTTCGACCAACAACTTGTGTATCTAATTAATAGTTTGCATTTCTGTCCTCAATAATGCAGAACATAAGAATGTAAATTGCAGCCAGAATAAACCTAAACGTTTTTTGCAAATAAACTGCCTCAAATTCTTTATCAAAGTAAGAATAAAATTAACAGCCCAGCATAAATACTCAACCAAAAATAGTATGTTTTGAAATACTACACAACTTTCTTTTACTACGCCCTGCCCATGTTTTAAAGAATTCCCTTGAATAATATTATTACAGAAAAATAACCACCTATTTTAATTTTAAGTTCATTTTTTTTATTTACGGATCAATTTATTAAAAATTCTGTATTTGCTCATTTTGTTAAACAATTTTTCCTAAAATTTTGATTTTGTGATACTGTTATTATAGAATTTGCATCGAAAAATACCTGTCATACAAATATTTAGTAAGTTTCCACAGCAAATTACAGCCAAGGCGCACTTCATCCAAAGAATACACTGTTATAACTTGGCGATAGTTTAGCAAACGGTGCAGTATATTATAATCTCACCATGTACTTTCAATAATTTTACATTTAATAGTTAATGATCGCCATTCAATGTTTTAAAAGGAAATATTCATTGGCACATTAAATAAAATATTTTTTAAATTATCAGTTGGTATCTGTGAAATTTTATTCTTTAATAACATTAAAAGGTCTAATAGAGTTGAAAATTCACAATGAAACCAAGCTTCGTACATTAAAAAAAAAATACTTGTATAAAATATTTTTCAAATAAATAAAATGGACTTCATACAAAAATTACTCGCATTTTGGATGAATTGTTCTAAAGTTCGATCTAAGATAATTAAATATACTTACAATAAACCTGTATAAAACAAAAGAGATAAAACAATTATAACATTTTAATACAATTCTAAACCATTTCTTTAAGATAAAATTCTGGTTGTTTTAATTTTTGAATGGTTCCGTATTGTAGCAAAAAGCCCAATGTATATACATTTTTCAATAATTATTAAATCAAACAAAATCTATGACGTCGTTTTTATATTGCCAATAACGAACAATTTTATTTTAAATTGCAAACGATATTTTCATCCATGTTAAGTCAATGGAATCCATTAAAATATACATACGTTATAAATACATACGTTATAAATATACATTAAGTTATAACATACGATTGAAACATCGTACAAACTTAAAAATTATTACAAAAAATTTCTTATTTTTCAAGTAAAGTATTCTATAAATTTTATAAAGCTACGTTTTGTAGTTATGGAGTATTCCGTGAAAAGATCGGCATTCTAATTGGTTTATAATTTTTTATATTATATTTTCGCTTTTCTCCGTTGATTTTAACTGATTTTACTGTTGCCACTTCGTGAAACTTTGATGACGTATGCTAAAAAATGTCATAACATTCGAATGGAACATCGTAGAGACTTGAAAATAGTCGCGTTAAAATTCTTATTTTTTTTAACTAACTATTCTGTGAATTTCAAAGCTCTGCGTTGTGTAGTTACGGAACCTATAATATACTGACAAACCAACAAACAAACACACATCCGGACAGATTTTGGAGATTTCTGCTTTATATATAAGATGAATTAATGTGGTAGTATCTTACTTAGAAGTTTTTTTGCTTAATTAAAAATGCATAACTTTGAACTTTTAAATGATGATGTACAAGTAACACTGTAAAAAAAGTTGCTTAAAAATGAGTATCTGAACATACTGTGTGTACAAATAAACATAGAATGTCCATGTTTCTGAGGTATTCTGATGTTATTAATGAGGTGTTTTGAGACTATAATCGATCTTTCCGTTCCCCATTTCCAATGTAAGTACAGCCATGTAAGGCTTTTATTTATTAATTTCAATACTTGAATGGACACCCATCGTATTTAACCAGACCTTTTTTAATACTATTTTCCTTTTATTTTGACTTTTGATTTTGGCATTTTCATAACTATGTTATTGCCCATATTTATATTTTATTTGGCTATTTAAATAGGATTTAAAAGAAAAAACACAGAACCGCGTTTTAACAACATTTTATTGGATAGTTTTGCAAAATATTTTGTAGAGTTTTAAACATTAAAATATAAATACTTTTATTCAACCAAATTTAATTTAGTTATTATTTTGTCAAACGCTATTTTTATACGCATGGGAATTTTATAGTACAAATTAGCTCCTTAAAAATAAGCATGTTAATAATCAAAATTTATTTCTTTAAAATCATGTAATATAGACAACATAGCGTTGGATTTGTGTAAAGTGTCTATATATAAAATAACTAACTATAAATGTAAACTCGCACTATGGCAAATAATAATAATTTCGTATTATATTTAGTTTATAAAGAGAAATAAATAAACGGAACAGTGTCAAACCGGTGAATGTCCTCTTTTTTTAAATAAAGTTCTGAACGCCTTACGTTAAATACATTCATCTACTTTAGTTTTACCGAGTTGTAAAAAAAGAAAACTAATATCATAGTCTGCCACGAAATTAAATGACTATCATAAAGTGTATGTTTAAGATAAATTGAAATATTTTTTTTCCTATACAATCACCCCAAATCAATCTATCGTCATCGTTCTTCTTCGAGTGCTTTTATGTAAAAAAACATCAATGGGTATTCATATATATGTTCTTTACACAATCATAATATTCAGAAATACCAAAACAAATCTTTCAGAAACATCCAACCAGTTTCAGAAACATCCAACACAAATCTTTCAGAAACATCCAACCAGTTTCAGAAACATCCGACACAAATCTTTCAGAAACATCCAACCAGTTTCAGAAACATCCGACACAAATCTTTCAGAAACATCCGACACAAATCTTTCAGAAACATCCAACCAGTTTCAGAAACATCCGACACAAATCTTTCAGAAACATCCAACCAGTTTCAGAAACATCCGACACAAATATTTCAGAAACATCCAACCAGTTTCAGAAACATCCAACCAATTTCAGAATTGGAAAGTAAGTATGAAAGAAAAGAGATAAATTTACTGAAATAACTTAAATTTCTAACCTCCATTACCCACCCCAAGGTCTTCCCAAGTAATTAAGGAACCCCTGAGTAGACATAGTGAATCTCCTCTCTTTAGATCCCCCCTCCCCACGCCAAAACTTGGCGACTAATCACTGTCCCAGCTCTATTCACGGTGCCAGGATTCTTCAGAAACGCTTTGAACCCTTCACCGCGATTAGCCATAGCTTCTTCCCTGAACAAGGCCCTTCTTCCATCAATAAACGATGTGCATTGTTCTCGTTTAGAAAAGCCGGATTTTTTTGCTTAATTTCTCAAGTAAAAATAGATCATCTTTCTCCTGAGCTATTATTTTTATCGCCTTATTTGCTATTATCGATCCTTCGCGTCATGTGTAATGATATTGGCGGCGATAATGAGGAACTAACAAAGGCGGGTATTTGTTTTAATAATAAGGTAATTTTTATTGGGGATTTATTATATGATTTTTCCCTTGAAGTTCGAGGATGTAATGCGAGTAAATGTTATAAAAGGATAACTGGTTTTGTTTGATGAGATTATTTATCCAATTATAGGGATTATTTTGTTAAACTAAATTAAAGTATTAAGATGAAAAAATACCGTTTTATAAACTGCCTTTAACTTATGTTTTGTAGCATGTTTTCATTAAATTAACAATGATAAAATATAACACTTAAAGTCAGTGTTTGCGATTTTATTTTCAATATTTTTTACTTAAATTTAAGTTTGAAATTCAGTAAATAAATGTAACGCATTTCGAAATTATTTGCGACGTAAAAAAAATTACTTGCAAAATGTTTTGATTGTTTGTACATCTAATATTAAAATTTTAAAGTTTTAATTAGGTTTTTTAATTCATATATTTATAATGAAAATAATAGTTTAATAAACAATTTCAGATAAAAAAAATTAATAGTTTACGCTGTTGAAATAATGTAATTATATCTGTAAAGTAGTCATGTTTACCAACAAATTTAAATAATTAATGCAAGCTTTATTGCTAGTTTTATAAATATTTATACAAGTAATTTTTATAATTACCAAATTTATTTCCATATTTTGTTATCACAAATTATATCTTTTCTTTTAATAAGGTGATATATTTACATATATATTTCTTTAATTATAATTATATAACATATTGTTAACCCTCTGACTGAGCTAAACGACTTAAGTCGTCCTTGGATTTCCAGTTTTTCTAGCAAGACACATGTATTTTAAATTCTTAAAAATATTCCATGTTGAAATATTTTTCAAATATAAAGCTTTGGGGTATTTCTTAGAAGTTATTTCTAAAAATATAAAGCTTTGGGGTATTTCTTAGAAGTTATTTCTAAAAATATAAAGCTTTGGGGTATTTCTTAGAAGTTATTTCTAAAAATATAAAGCTTTGGGGTATTTCTTAGAAGTTATTTCTAAAAATATAAAGCTTTGGGGTATTTCTTAGAAGTTATTTCTAAAAATATAAAGCTTTGGGGTATTTCTTAGAAGTTATTTCTAAAAATATAAAGCTTTGGGGTATTTCTTAGAAGTTATTTCTAAAAATATAAAGCTTTGGGGTATTTCTTAAAAGTTATTTCTAAAAATATAAAGCTTTGGGGTATTTCTTAGAAGTTATTTCTAAAAATATAAAGCTTTGGGGTATTTCTTAGAAGTTATTTCTAAAAATATAAAGCTTTGGGGTATTTCTTAAAAGTTATTTCTAAAAATATAAAGCTTTGGGGTATTTCTTAGAAGTTATTTCTAAAAATATAAAGCTTTGGGGTATTTCTTAAAAGTTATTTCTAAAAATATAAAGCTTTGGGGTATTTCTTAGAAGTTATTTCTAAAAATATAATAAAAATAATATATATAGGAAACAACTGTACATTTCCCCCCCTTTTTCTAACCGCCCTGAGGGTTAAAATTAAATAACACACAGCATCAAGAATAAAAAATATTGTGATTGATAATACCTGGACAATAATAGAATTATAAATGATGAAATAAGTCTATATCTTTTCTTGTTTGTCTTTTAGTTTTCATCAACAAAGGATTGTTCCTGAGCTTCTGTCTCGTATTTTATGGTTCTCCATTCATCCAAACTCTATTGCTTCGGTCTGAAAGAATTATGTGACTTGGGATTGCCTATAAAGTGGCAACTTCAGAGATGTTTTTGGCTCAAAAGGGGGAATGCTTTCTCATTGCCAGTACAACGCTTTCATTTCACACCTGGGTGACTCTACTTGACTTTATTGACCATGAACAGATTCGGACTCCCCCGACTTGCCGCGGCTTGTGGAAATTGAAAGAAACTGTTAAGAAAGAATCATGCTCTTGAAACCGAAAACTTTGTTGCCTGGTTGAAAATACTTATAAAATGTGTTCTGATTCTGAGTGTAGAATTATTGACTGACATATATTGAAAGAGCATACAATACATATATTAAATACAAATATATTCATTAAGCATCGCAGGTTAAAATTATATTATAATAATAAATATTTTAAAATAAAATATTAATATGAGAAATGGAATATTTAGTCATTAAGAATAAAATAAGGTTTTTGTTTTAGATAGACTAATATATTTTAAGGGGTGAAATATAAGTTCATAGTTTCAAATCCAGTTATATCCATATTTTTGTAAAATAGTGGTGGTAACATGGTAAATACATGGTAACCATTTTACCCCATATATGAACCATAGTAGATTACCTCAGAAAATAACTATTAAAATATTATATTTATAAATCTCAGAATGAAATAAGAATATACCATTATGTTTTTTTTAAAAAAATACTGTTTTATAAAAAAATATCGATTTAATTTTTTTCCCCAATGAGATCTGGATTTTGAACTTTAAAAATCGAAATTACCTTTTTCCCTTACTGTACCCCATTTATAATTAAAACATAGTCATTTTTTGTCGTCTTTAATAATTAAGGTTTTACATTGATCATTTTAGAATATTTATTTCAGATAAATTTTTCTAAATAAAATTGTTTAATATCTCTCGTGTTAAAAGTAGCACTACAAACAAGAAACAATTCCACAAATTGTATTCAAAAATTTTCAATCATAACGAGTTTATTTTAAACCTTAAGACCACACGATATATTCTCGCTTAAACGCAGAATTCCTCATCGTCAAATAAAATTCCGACTATTCACTTCCAATATTTCGTGTTAAAAAGTGAAATCTAGAAGCCATTTATTCTTCTTCGCCAAAAAACAATAAAAACACAGCTTGGAAAGAGATTTTAAATTTAATTCGTTTCGGTATCAAGTTGGAATTTTTTGTGGTTTTCCGAGACATCTAATAATCCAATAATACTCTACATATTCCATCGCAGTTTCTTCCAATCCCATTCCAAATAAAATATGTCCACGGAATTTCCGAATTTTATTTTTCCCCACTTAAAACCTAATCTTTTCCACATTTTATTCACTTTCATTTCTCCAGGCTGCTTTGTAATATGGTTATGGGTTTCGCGAATTTCCGTACTCGAAGAAAAATCCAATGAAATATAAATATGCTGGCTTTCTTTTATCACATATGTATGGAAGTACATCAGGCAAAATCTGATATTTTTTGGGGGTATTTAGCTCTAAGTTTGAGTTTGGTAATGGACCGAATGCAGGGCCATTACATTTCAATAACAGTACTTTTGAAAGCCATAATGGGTTTTAAGGGTATTTAAATTACTTCTTTCCCATCAGTGTTACTTTATTTAGTTTTTTTTTATAGATTTTTCGATATCGGAAAATTTTATCTGGCGTTTTTTCTAGCGTAAAACGGTCGTTAGTTATACTGGATTGTGTTTTTTTTAGGATATAGGAATATAAAAATGTCCTCATGGAAGGTTTTATGTATATAAATGTCTGAGGAAAGTGATTGATTGCCTTGGTATTACAGTTGTATAAAGATATGAGGTATTCAGTTTCGAATATATGTAATTCTAATTATTATATATAAAAGTGTCTTATAATCAAGCACGTGTGTTCAATGCATTGATACAAATCTAATTGGAATTTGTTTTATATGATTTACAAATATATGGATTTATACAAATATATATTACACTACGTTTCCGAAAAAAAAAATCCAATATTTTTATATGTCCTTCAAAATAAACAACTTTTACAGGAAAAAGGGAAAAAAAAAAATGTAAAGTTTTTTTCACAACAAGATAGTTTATTTTATATTTTAATACATATTTTTTAAAACTATAATTATATTAATAAATATTTTTTTTTAAATACTACAACGTTATAGATTTAAAAACTGTTTCAGATATAGAATACTTTTAAAAATAAAAAAAAATATATGAATTTCTAGAAAAACTGCTGATTAACAAACAAGTATAGACGTCGAATTCGATTAGGGCGTGACTTTATTAAATTACGATTGGTGGGTGTGTTGAATAAATAACGTATTTGAGTTACACATTGAGCTTTTCGCGACGGTTCGGGATATATCCCGAAAGAAAAACACAGCCGTACTGTCTCGTAATTTTGAATCATGGTGGTCGAATAACGAGAATAATACGTGAAGCAACACCCCAATATCCAGACTTACCCTCTGCATTCACCGTGAAGACATACGGACCATTGCATTTTTATTGGGAACAACAGCCCTATCTATAACGCGAATGTTTGACAGATTACAAGGATCAAACCCCGATTATGAGCTAGGACTACTTTCGATCCGTCCATTGCGGGGAAAATATAGATGGCTTTAAATCGCGGATTTTTAAATAATTTCATTCTTAAAAAAATTTAAATAATTATTTTTTTATATAAACGAAATTGAATTTTTGAAATTAATTTACGTAGTTTTAAATTAAAGTTGTAACTACAACTATTTGTCTTTGTTAAAAAAAAGTTATTAGTAGTATTGCCGAAACATATCAAAAATCCATTGTAAAAAAAGGTACTTAAAAATGAGTACACCTGAACATACTCGTATTTCTTTTAGTACAATTGAATCGTAAATGAGCGATGACGTACTCAAATTTAAGCAAACGTACTTTCCAAAAAATGATGGTTTTCCACATCATTTGATGTGGATAGCTTAAATGAAAACTGAGTTATATAAACTTAATTATCTTACTTCCCATTCTTTTGAAACACCTTTTTAACATTTATTCTGTTTATATCGTCTTCACGTCGATTTGATAGTATAACGGATAAGGCATTAGACTGCGGTGCCTTAGGATATGGGTACGATTCGTGGTTAAACTTGGTTGTAATTGTCGATATTTATTGAACGTGATTTATGAAGGTGTATTATTTTTGTGATTTATTATTTTCACTCATTGTACTCAATTTTGAGTACATGTCTTTTTGAAAAATAAAACTTATGTATACAGAACTATGATAAGCATCGACAGTAATATAATAAAAATTATTGCATTTTACTTATTTTTGAGTACCTATTATTAACAGTGTACATTAAAATAAGTTATTATTAATATTGGCGAAACACGTCAAGAATCAAAATAGTTATTTAGTAATATTAAAGAATTATACATGGATCTGAATTATTTTTTTCCAAATTAATAAATAAGTGCAATTGGATGTAAGTGCAAATATTAAAATCCTTCAAAAGAGTTACACTTAAATATTACTCTCAATAAATACTTTTATATTTTTATACTTCATAAATTAGCCATTTTAGAGCTATTAACAAGTTAGAAGAAATACATCCTGAACGAATAAATAGTTCGTATACGTATACGCAAGAATATTTATTAGTTTTCGACATTTTTTTTCGAGAAATGTGAAATGTTTGATATTCTAAGATCAAAGAAAATAAATATGCGAGGGATACGGCAAATACGTTTTTTTTTTAAATTTAAATTTTGAAAGAATTTGATAGAACATGGACATATTTTCAGATTTCTGAAAGATAGGAATGTTTTTTTCAAATATAAAAAAATATATCGTGTTTCAAGATTTGATGGCTCTTTCGAAATGCGTTTTTTCATGAATCATTGCAAATAAGTTTGTTTATTATCAATACGAGAAGATATCAGGGAAAGCTGGATTTTTTATACTACGTTTTAAATTATAATATTTATTATATGATTATTACTGAATGATTTCTGTTAAATCTAAATTTATTTATACATTTGCTAAACAATTATATTAATTATTAAAATATAATTTGTTTGTTTAAAATATCTAATTTTTTATAAATATTTATATGACATCATATAAATACGTATATTTACGTACAGGGCCGCCATTAGCAGACGCGGGGCCCGATGTAAACTTGGCAGAGGGCCCTTTTGACATCCACATAAATTTATAAATAAGTTTTCAAATTTCGAAAAGCCAATCAGAATTTTTTATTAAGTAGAAATATTTGGCGTGGCTACATATCATTTGAATGGCATATTTATTCGGAAACCTCGTTACATAAAAAGTATGTATTATTATTTTTTTTAAAAATATTTTTATTATTCTGTATTTTTATCTTCTGACGAAATGTATCTAAGTCGGGATTTTTGTCACGGAACGGTTCCCTCTGTGAGATTAATGATAAAAGGTACAAGCCAAAGTTACATAAAATATTTTACGGTTGAAATTATTTAATTGTTTTTGGTTAATTCCTAGTGTACGGTGCCGCCGCCAAATGTTGATTTGGCGACAATTGGTGGGCGATAAATTTTATAGTTTGGCAACCCTATTTCATGACGTTTCTAGCAATAGCATCATGTACGGCAACCCTACTTTTTTTTTTCTCGCACCGTTTCATTTTGTTTTGAAAAGACCGTGGCGCCAATTTTCAGAATCGCGCCAAGAAGGCACCGTACACTAGGAATTTACCCTGGTTGTTTTGCCAACTCGGACATTTCTGAATTTTCGGTGTGGGAGTACCGCCCGTTCTACCTGTGAACGTTAAGGTGATGCTTCCCATCAGTACTCTCAGATCTGACATAGTATATTCTATAATTAACATGTATAAGGCGTATTGACTAAATAACTGCTCAAGGGTTGAACATAAACATTTTTAATCACATGTGCCTAACATTACAATATCTCGGGGAGGAACGAACTTAAATACGCATCACCGTAAGAGGGCAATTACAAGACTGACTCTTTCCCGGCGCAGAGGGAAAGACATGAAATATGTAGAGGGCGTTACAATCGTAATAACGGGAACAATATATAGACACGTAACGGGAACATGAAATATATGTACAGGTGACGGGGACATGATAATAGGACAAACATAAGATAATACATAATTGAATACGCTGGTTACACATGATATTTAATGTAGCTGATTTTTTTAAGACGTTTCATGTCACAAGCAATACACAACAATTTTATCTGTGTCATTCTTATTTTGATGTGCGGTGGCACGCGGTGCACACCCAGAAAGGCTGTTTACGAACTTAAATTTAATCCTTAGCAGTATTTTGTATAAAATGCATGAGGTTAGCGATTGATATTTATAAAATAAATAATAACCTTGCCTTTAACCATCTAAAAAAAAACTTCAAATAATTTAAATAGTAATAAACTCTAAATAATTATCTTTCAATAGGTCCATTGATCAAGGTTTAACCATATAAATACTACTCAAAAGGTTTTCAAGGTTTGATGGATATGGATATACAGCTCTTAATATATCATTGCCCCGACGGTTAATAAATCTAAATTGATAGTCAGGAAAATTAACTGCTCTTGGCGATGATCAATTCTAAAGTAAAATCTAAAGGTATGTCTTTTCCCATACATATTTAAATTTTTCCAGTGCATGCAAATGATTTTTGAATGATACAGTGAATAAATATTTTATTTCACAAAACGTGCATAACTATGTTTATTAAATATTGATTTAATGTGAAAATTGGAAAATATTTTAATTATCTTAATTGAGTTGGGTAAGACTTAAATAGCAAAATTTATAAAGTAAGTTAGGGTAATATACAACTATAAATGCAAGCAAAAACATTCAAACAAACAAAATATATATTTAAAAAAGGTTTAAAAAAAAGAAAAAGAAAGATTTTTAGCTTTTACACTCTGTAGGATTTTTTTTGTAGCCATGAAAAACAATTTTAAAAAAAATAATGTTTTTTATTCAAAATAATTGCAATTTTATGGAAATTTATTTAAAGTTTCTTTAGATGATTAAAAGTAAGGTTACTATTTTTTTTTTTGAATATCAATGAATTAGTTATGTTTGATTGTGAAACAATAAAATATAATTCAAGTTTCAATATAAAGGATGACATTTTTCATGATTTTTGTAGTTCACTTTCAAAGTTTGCTGGTGAAAATATATATATTGAAATTCTTTATCTCTAACAACCGTTCTTCTAAATATTTTCAGGTCACGATTTCTTGAAACAATCAAAATAATCTTCACGTTGTTCTGTATCTCTAATTCTAGTCTTCTTATCGTGTGAAGGACTCCATAAAAGAGAGTTAGCCAGTTTGGAAAGAAATAAGAAAAACCATTTCAATTTATCAAAGACCTTATAACTGCAGCTTATGTTGTGCGATTCTTTTGTGAAGGTAAAAGAAGAGGGAATCTTGTACTTTCTATTAGAAAAAGTTGATTCTTCTTTTCTGTTCTAAAGAGTTTATTGGATAGAAAATGGTATAAATTATAATGTTGAATATAAATTAATTTTTTTTCGAAGATGCTTATTAGGTTTCATACGATAATGCATACTAAAATATTTTATATAATTAAAAAAAAAACAATAAAAATTTAATTACCTTATTTTGAAATTTTGTGTTGGAGCAATTTTTATTGATATTGAAAATGCATTTATGAACATAACAGCACTAACCTGTCTGAAATGTTTATACAATCATTTTTCGAAAATTAGTTAGAAATAACCAATTAAAGGATAATTAAAAAACCTAAAAATTCTATAAATATTTAAAAGTATTTTAAAGTAATTAGCATAAACATCGAAACATATTGTAATATTTTTTTTCATTTAAAGCTGCTAATCTTATGTAATTTCAAAATTAAAATAAATGTATACAGAAAATGTAACCATTAAAAACAAAAGCTAAAATTTCGAATGAACATATTTTGTGTTAAGATGAAACTTTTTTAAATAGAATTTAAAAATTTGTGATAATGATATATATAATAAATGTATACATTTTTCATATAAACAAATAGTGTTAAAAAATTTTAAACAAACAATTTATTTAAAAATATGTTGATTATATTTTCTAAGGATTTAATTGATAATTACTGTAAATAGGTTAAACTTCTATTTTTGAATGGTAGTTTTGTTTAAATTTTTTTATTATCTATGATAACTATTAAACAACCATTTAAAATATTTTCGTGTTGCTTTTTTATATTAATCAAAATTAAGCTTGCGTACAAAAAGGAATAACATAGATTTAAGTTATGAATTACTTGATTATAAGTACCATTAAAAATTTGTAAATATGTATTTAAATATTTAATGAAAAAAGTAATTTTCAAATTTTAATGATAAACAACATACACCCGAACTTGAAATTTAAAAGAAAACAGATAATCAAAATCTCGATTTATTCATTTCGAAAAATAAAGTAAATATTAATGTTCTTATGACACAGTTTATTTACCAAATTAAATATTATCGGAAACAATATTTTTATTTCCTTATTTTATATATGATGAATTTTTGCGTATCCCATTTTTTTAATTAATTAATTTAGAATGTGAGGAATATGATAAAAAAACTAACAACACGAATGTATATAAATACTTATACAACATTACACTAGTCAATTTATTTACTTTAACCTTTTAGCATTTACTTGATGTTTCTAATATCCACCTCATCTTTAGCACATTCGTGTCAATATTTTTCTTCTTAGAAGGGTTATTTATCTTAAGAAGAGATATCGTCTAATCGTATATTTCTCTAAATTCCCCATTTAATGTTATTAGTTTATATTAGCTGAAATACATCATTTTTTAAATTTAGGTATGGCTTTGGAGATATGTAACCTGCCGCTATTGATTAATTATTTAGTAGAAGTTTTGTTTTTCTTTCAATTTTAATTGAACAAAAAACGTAAGAAGATATAAGTTTTTTTTACAAAAAAACATTTTATCCTTCGAAATATCTTTTATGACTTAAAAAGTTGACCTAAAAAATATTTTCTGTTAAAGTGTCATTTATTACTTTTTTATGTTCAGGGCATAATTAACTTCTAATAGAATTACCATTATCTTACTTTTTTAAATACTAGAAATAGTTAACTACTAAAAATCGTTAGTTATAACTTCTTTCAATTATACAATTCAAGACATGTATTATTATTTTGCACAATCTCTTTAAAAATAATTATTTCTGTATTTCACAAAACGTAATATTTTGCCATGTAATGTTAATAAACTTAAATGAAATGCTGATAACTGTTGTTTTGTAACAGAATAGGAATGAGAGAGAATGACAAAATTTTAAATTTTATATTCAAGCTAATATAGGAACTATAGAAATATAACATTTAAGTGGGCGCCTAAGGTACAGATCCACTTGATAACACAAAACCAGATTACATGATTATTTTTATCAAGACTGCTGCCGCCACCTATTTATAGATGGTTATATGCAAGGTTGTTCTATGATAGAAAAGTAGGGGTGATGGGAAAATAGTCGTTGATTTATTACTATAATATATTTTTTTTAATTAGTTTTGGTTTACATAATATGCTTAAATATTCAAAACTCGTTTTATCAAATTTTGTTAATTTACGCAAACACGCAAATAATTTTTCCTAAATGCATTGACTCAAATACAGATTCCAAGTTCAAAAATTTTCAAATTATTTTTCATGGGATAAAATGTGTTTTAGAATATAAAATAGTTTAGTTTAATTGATTAGTTTGATAGTCAGTGATGTAATAACCTAATTGTTCATATTTCGAAGAAAACACGGTCTTAATTTTTTGCGCCTTCCTTCAGAATATATATCATTCTTCAGTAAAACAGAAAATTAATTTTTCGACAAATTATTTTATTGCAACTAGTATTTAAAAAACATCTTCTGTATGGCTTCGAAGTTTATTATTAACTGAAACTAATGATCTTCTCAGTAGTAAATACGGAACTTAATATCTCAATAATAAAGTTAAAAAACAAATTTACATGTAATATTTTACTTTTAACACATTTCAAAAGTTCAATAGTAAATAAAGAATAAACATTAAAATCAAAATCTTTAAAATATCCATCAAGTAAGATAAGCATCGAAAACTCAATTGAGTGAAATCGCCCATGAAGTTAAAAGAAATAACCAAAGCGAGATATTCCACGAAGAAACGCCAGCGTACTAATCGATGAAACGAGAACGATAAGACCCGAAATTGATCGAGCTGGGAACTGTGAAGGGAATATCCCGATATCGATTAAAAATAAATTAAATCGATAAGAATGCGATGAAAATTATATTTCATAAACGATTATGCCTTAAATGGGTATTACATCGATATATAGATCGATAAAAGTAGTGGGAACTCAATGATATGGAATGGATGTCCAATATTGCTTTAAATGTCCTGGAATCCGATAGCTTTTTAACATTAAATCTGATAAAATCTATGTTCTCCACCGCTTTTCTTATCAAGTGGTACCATTTGTGGTATGTATGTAACTGTGTGAATGTTCAAATTGGATCCTATATATAGGTATTTTTGATCATTAAATTTTTATCTAAATGCACTTATTTGTTGCCTTAAGTTATGCAGTAGTTGGGGATGGAAAAGTTCTTTCAGATATTCGAAACATTTTGAGATTCTAAAGTTTTCGAGTACGTTAGTTTGAATGAAGGGAAGGATGAATAACTTTATTATGGGGACTAATATTTATGTTCTTTAAAAGTAGAAAATGTGTATGGATCTAATTACATTAAAGAATATAATGCGGAAGGCTGATTTCCGAAAAAACGCAAAAGAACATATATCGATGCAACTGATGTCCGTGATGTTCCGACTGATTGTGAAGATGTTCCTGTTGATTACTTTAATGACCGTGCTATTAATTTTGAAGAATATGTGACATGTGATGAGAACGTGATGACTTCTGAAACCGATTCTATTCAATCCATAGCTGAAATCATGGAATGTTCGTCAGAAGAGGATCACGATACTTGTGACGAGGTCACGGAACTCATTCCCTCTTTTAATGCGTCAAAGAATGGATTAAATTTATAAAGGAACTCTTTTCTTGGACACGAGTCACAAGAAAAACAGTTGTAAACCTTGTCAGTAATCGAAAATGCCTTATTAGAATTGCACACAAAAAATCGAAAGCAATCGGAAATCACTGATTTTTTTGTAAAACAGAAATGATTTTTAAAAATAAAATGATTGAAAAATGTGATAAGCAAGTTAAAATTCCTAATATTGTCATGTAGTATATCTTAATTTTCAACTTTTTGGAAGTTTGTTTTTCAGCGCACCCCGTTTATACGTTTTCCCGCATCGTTCGTTTTTTTTTATTGGACCCCTGGAAAACGTAAAATCAGAGTTTAACTGAATATATTTTTAACTAAATCATTATAAAATAAATCAATGAGTACAAAATGGAAAATACTTTCCTAAATCTCTCAATAAGATAAGGCTCGGTGAGTGGGTACACGAAGCATCTCGGCACACAACCTTTGTATTTAAAAAAAAATGTTAGAGATAATTTTCTAACCCCGTTTTGTCAACCCTGGGTATATCTTCTCTCTAAATCAATTGCACGGCCGGCAGTGGCACTCCAACGATATAGACGGGAAGTAATTCATAAACTGAGTAGTGTTTGCTATTTACAACTTGAGTTACTACCCTTTCCCAAATAATCTGGAGAGTATAATTTTAAAATCGCAATAAAAATAACTAAATCGCTTTAAAGATTACAATAAGTAGATTTATTTTATTTTTAGTCTCAATTTTTTTTGTTTAATTAAAATGTTATAAAGGGGTGCCCAGTTGCCTCGTGTCCAAAGACTGATTTGGGGCAACTAAGTACCAGGGCGTGGGGAACTGGGAAGGGGTTATACCCATTAATCCCACATTATTAAGAAAATATATTATAATATTTTCTGACGAAAAGGTGAGGAAATACGTTAGGAAAACTGCAAAATGAATTGATGGGAACAGATACACAAAATAAGATTTTCAAAAAAACAGTGGTTGACATGAACAATTAAAACAATGGAATAGCCCATTGTTACCATTGTAAAATAACATGGATATTTAAAAAAAAATATTGGTAGTGGCCAGAAAGAAAAGCTGTTTTTTGTATAAAGATTTTAAAATTGTTAAGATTATCCCATCTCCTAAACAGATTAATAACAATGGAATGTATAAGGTTCCTGATTGAACTTTATAAAATTTTACTATTTTTTTTATTTGTTGTTTTCTTTTTCTGTAGTTAATACATCTCTCTCACACATTCATACAATAATTAAAAAATAACTGCCTCGTTGCAAGTCTGCTGAAATAATCTGATTTGATCCCAATCTGATACTAACGTAGAGGTCAGTACGCATCTCAATTACAACAGCAATAAAAATTTATATTTGAAACATGAAACTAGCACTGAAATATTGATAAATAATAAAAGAACATCCAGAGTTCTAAAACACAAAAATATCTTCAATATTTTTAAATTCTAAAGGGGGAGTGTCCACTGTCCCTGACGGTATCTCTGGATACCTCCAAATACACATAAAATAAACGTGCTTTACTGTTAAACAAGTAATTAGTTTAAAGAGGTTTTATGAATCAGTTTAAAACGTCAAATCTGAACAATTTGATATATTACAATATTACAAAAAAATTATAGCGATAAAAAACATCTAAACTCAAAATATGTTTTTTGTGTTGTAAAATTGGTACTAACTTATCCCGATTTTCCTTAAAAAAATAATTTAAAACTTAGTATTTCAGACGATTATTTTTGATTGTTTCAATACAAAATTTTATTTTATATCAAAATATTTATTTTATATCAAAATATTTATTTTATATCAAAATATTTATTTTATATCAAAATATTTATTTTATATCAAAATATTTATTTTATATCAAAATATTTATTTTATATCAAAATATTTATTTTATATCAAAATATTTATTTTATATCAAAATATTTATTTTATATCAAAATATTTATTTTATATCAAAATATTTATTTTATATCAAAATATTTATTTTATATCAAAATATTTATTTTATATCAAAATATTTATATTATATCAAAATATTTATTTTATATCAAAATTTTATTTTATATCAAAATATTTATTTTATATCAAAGTATTTATTTTATATCAAAATATTTATTTTATATCAAAATATTTATTTTATATCAAAATATTTATTTTATACCAAAATATTTATTTTATACCAAAATATTTATTTTATATCAAAATAATTATTTTATATCAAAATATTTATTTTAAATCAAAATATTTATTTTAAATCAAATATACGTATATTTTATTTTAAATCAAAATATTTATTTTAAATCAAATATACGTATATTTTATTTTAAATCAAAATATTTATTTTAAATCAAATATACGTATATTTTATTTTAAATCAAAATATTTATTTTAAATCAAATATACGTATATTTTATTTTAAATCAAAATATTTATTTTAAATCAAATATACGTATATTTTATTTTAAATCAAAATATTTATTTTAAATCAAATATACGTATATTTTATTTTAAATCAAAATATTTATTTTAAATCAAATATACGTATTTTTTATTTTAAATCAAAATATAAGTCTGGTATATTCGCAATTATTAAATAATCCAATATTAAATTTAATTACAAACTATTTCATTTGTTATTCAAAACTTTGTAGAATAAAAATGTCGATCCATAAATACCCCATCATTTCTTAAAGACATAAAAAATAATATTTTTACAAATACATTTTGCATTTTTTTGCGTAACAAATTTTAAATTCTTAAACTCAAGAATCCGGATGTCAACTTTAATAAGCAAACCGGAAAATCAAAAAAGTGTAACTGAAATAAATTCGATGGAAAACTATTGGAAACGGATTCTTTACTTCAGTTTATTTCCAAGTAGTTTAAAATCGAAGTTCTGTTCGACCAGAAAAAAAGGTATCACTTCAGGTTTTGAATCAAACTAAGAAACTTCTGCATTGTGGCATAAATAATTGAAAGGGAGGATTTTTGATAAATGTTTTTTATGCATTAATTATTGTTTGGAATAGAAAAACTGACTTATTCATGTTATTAAAACTTTTATGTTAAATTTCAAATAATTATTGATTTTTAAGTACAATGCAGTTCTATATAATAAAAGGAAAAATAATGTCTGACGTTGAATATATCTTATGTTTTAATATAAATGTCTATATGTCTTAAAATATAGACATTTATATATGTCTTATGTTTTTGTTTTCATCTGAGAAATATGTGTTTTCAAATATTTGGGTTTACTAACATTGTAATAAATATATGTGGGTAAACAACATATTTGTCTATATTTCTTAGAATACAAAATATAGTTTTTTAAATGAAATTGCATCTGTTTGAAGGAATTTCGTTATACTTTATTCATACAGTTAATGTTTATGTTCTACTTTAGAGGAAATATTTCTTAAATAGGTTTTTAAAAACTAGCAATTCAATACGACACCTAAACATATTAAGTTAAGTCTGGCATATATATATATATATATATATATATATATATATATATATATATATATATATATATATATATATATATATATATATATATATATATATATATATATATATATATATATATATACATTGTGAAAATTGGTACTTAAATGAGCACATGAACATACTTGTTTCTTTTTGAGTACAATTACATCGTAAATGAGCAATGTAGTACTATAATTTAATTAACCGTACATTCTTAAAAATGAGCAGTATGATTTAATATTGCTAATTTCATATTCTGGTTCAAGCCGTCTTAACAAAGCGACCTGACAAACTTAAAACAGTTGTTCAGAATATGGTTTTCCACATTATTTAATGTCGACTGCTTAAATGGAAACTGAATTATCTTACTTCCCATTATTTTGGCAAAATATGTATTTGCTAAAGATTAACAAAAAAGTAGCTAACAGGCATTAGCGATACATAAATTTAGAAGAACATACTCTTTTTGCGAAACTGAGTGAAACATAATATGATCCCGTAAATGATATTTTCAGCAGTGAACTCTTCTTTATTTTGAAATTAATGAACATTGACAAAAACGCACTGAAATTTTAACATTCAACATAAACGTTTCTTTTCATTTAGAAATTTATATGTTTAAACGGAAAAATTAACTGAAAAGCTAACATCCGGAGATGAATATAGCAAAGGTAATTCTAATGGAAAATATGTGAATTATATAATAAAGTTCGAATTGTGTAACCTTTCTCGAAATTATATTGTCAGGAAGGGTTTATACACCTTCCGATTAGAATGAAGGATAATCGAACTTAAAGAAACAGTAACTTTTATATTGAAAGGCATAATATTTAAGAAACTTTCATTATTTAATTACTTGTTTATTAATGTATATATATGACATTATGTATTTTTAAACACTCAATGGGGTGCATATCCTTTTAATGATTGTGGTACCGCGGGTAACAACTTGTGATTGTAGAAATCGTCTTTAATAAAAGTTTAATGAAATAATTTAACATATATTTTAACATAATTTTTCCGAATTCTTTTCCTCAGAGAAATTTAATATCTTCGATTCACAAAACAATTAAATTTTTCACGACAATATAAACTAAAAACTTTCATAAACTTAATCTTTTGTTCTTTAGCGACCATTTCATTAACTTTACCCTGGTGACTCGTTTCAAAATTAATCATTTTGAGAGAAAGGTAGAACATTTAATTTAGCGGTACGAGTATTTGAAACAGAATTAGAACGGCGTCTAGGGTAACGCATCAAGAAAAGGTTTGTTAAGTTTACGCCCCGTTAAATAACCTTGCGTCAGAATTCAAAAGAGAGCATTGAAATTAAATTTATTCTTAATTAATTTTTTTTAATAATGGCGAAAAATGTTGACAAGTCTCATTTCAAATGAATTAATTAAATGGAAAGTTAAAGCCCCAAAATATTACTGAATGCGAAGTTCTTTTAAACAAAACCTCTTCCTGAACTATTGTTTATGTTTAAAAAAATAGTGTTGTAATAATTTTTTTAAGAAGAACTTTGACTGGCAGTTCTTAGAACTTTTAATTGAGTATGACATTTGATAATTATGAACTCGTGGATGCTATGTTAAGAACTATATGAAACCTTAAACTCGCTGTCTCAAAGTCACTCTTGCAGTTTAATTCAAATGAATGTTAAATAAGTTATATGTGCTAACTCAGCTGTTAGACAAGTCCCAGGAAGTAGACAAAAATACGGAATCACCTGGAAAAGATATATAACCTTTATCAATATGACATAGGACCATTGTTAGCATTCAGGGCAGTTTGAAGTCTTCTTGGAAAGGATAAAATCGCTCATGTATAGTTTTCACTGAAATCTTATACAAAACTCTTATATATGTTCTTCCTGCAAAACATTGCCTTTAATGATGATGTAGATGGGTAGAGCACTAGAACATTTGTCTTCACCTGGAAAAGACATTATTATCAATATGGCATAGGGCCATTGTTAGCATTCAGGGTGACTTGAAGTCTCCTTGGAAAGGATAAAATCGCTCATGTATAGTTTTCAGGGAAATCTTATACAAAAATCTCATATATGTTCTTCCTGCAAAACGTTGCCTTTAATGATGATATATGTGGATAGATTACTAGAACATTTGTCTTCAACGTTGATCTCAAGAACTTATTGATATTGAGATGGTGCATTTGTAGAATTTATTAAATTTTATATTGGGGCTCAGAAAATTCCTCCTGAGTAATGAACCTCCTGATGTGTGAACAGGAGCTTTTATTATATTGGTAAACAACATCAACATCCCTGAACACAATTTGCATCACGGGAAGGATCAGGTCACGCAAAATGGTCACGTAGACTTAGCTAGTGACGTGAACTTGCAGAGTAATATCGTGTATGGAAGAATACTACGATATGTAATATTACCAGCACATACCGACTGATATCCGCCATGTTTCAATATTTATAGCAAACAATTTTGAATGTACCCTTGGGTAGGCATTCTCTAGGCATAAATACCACCAGAATTCGAGTAGTAAACCTTGACTCATCTCACTAAATGACCCCTTTCCAATGGCCTATAGTCCAGGTGTGACTAAATGACCACTTTCCAGTGCTCAATAGTCTAGGTGTGACTAAATGACTACTTTCAAATGCTCAATAGTCTAGGTGTGACTAAATGACCACTTTTCAATGCTCAATAGTCCAGGTGTGACTAAATGGCCACTTTCCAATGCTCAATAGTCCAGGTGTAACTAAATGACCACTTTTCAATGCTCAATAGTCCAGGTGTGACGAAATGGCCACCACTGTCAAATATTAGTAGCATTTTGATTACAGGCGAATGCTACTGAAATAGCAGTGTGTTCGAGTAATTACTTTAATCTGATTTGTAGAGTATTAGAGTTGTAAGTAGAATGTCATCGGTTCGATTCCGAGTGGCTCTACACAGAAGTGACCCGGGCGTGATTTAAACGTGCAACTTTCAATTCCTGGTGACAGCCAAAATCACGGATCTACATTGGTAACCCGGCATAAACACAGTTTTTACTGCCACATTATTCACAGCGACGTGCTTATCTTCACCCAGGTGATAAGCTTCACGGGTGATTTTCATTTATTCGACTGTCAGACTCACCGAGAATGGGGTAGTGTGGTCGTCACTTCATAAACCCGATACTTCCACTTGGTCTCGAGGAATTACTTTAGCCTTATTGGAATAGTATCAGCGTAGCATGCCTACAGAACGTTCCCAGATCGATTCCGAGTAAAAGCCAGAATCACTGTGCTACATTGATGAACTAGCCTGAACACAAATTCTAGCACCACATTTTTCAAATCAACTTGCTTATATTCAGCCATATGATAAGTTTAATGGGTGTTTTCATTTGTTCCTCTGCCCGACTCACTGAAAAGGGGGTACTGTGGGTATCACTTCATATAACCGATAATACCACTTGGGCTCGAGTAAGTAGTCAAGCCTGATTGGAAGGAGCAGAACGCCCTCGGTTTGATTCCGAGTGATTGTCATGCAAACTGCGTTACATTTATGTTCCATTAGAGTTTTCTTTGATTACAGAAATTCACGAAACCCATAACTATTTTACAAATGACGGGCTGACATGGGGAAGACAATAAGTCACAAATTTCGAGTTTTCGTTTTTTTTCACGGAAAAAACAGTAAACGCTCAAGCCAATGGAATGGAATAAACAGTAAGTCAATCGGCAAAATGGTTTAGTTTCTACGAGCTACGGAAGATGGCACTTGCATGTAGTCCACGTAGTTGTAAAACCTGTTTTTTGCTTCCCCTGTAAAATTTACTTTTTGTGACTTACTGTCTTCCCCATGTCAGCCCCTCAAATATAAAGCAAATAGGAGAAATAAAGTGAATAAAATGTACAAAAAGTTTGGTTTTAAATGTAAGAAAAAATACACAAATTCCGTGGACATATTTTACTTGGAATGGGATTGGAAGAAACTGCGATGGAATATGTAGAGTATTATTGGATTATTAGATGTCTCTGAATACCACAAGACGTTTCAGCTTCGTACATCAACGATTGAAATATAAAATCTTTTTCCGAGCTAGGTTTTTATTATTTTTTATGAGGAAGAATAAGTGGATTCTGGATTTCCCTTTCTAACAAGAGGTATTGAAAGTGAGTAGTCGGAATTTTATTTGATGAAGGTAAATCTGCACTGTTAAAATAGGTACTTGAAAATAAGTAAACTTTACTCATATTTTAGTTTGTCCGATTCTTATAATAGCTCCGAATACCAAAGTTTAAATTTTGAAAAAAAAAGCATTCAAAATGAGTTCATGATTGCCTACATACACTGCTTTCGTAAATCATTGTCAATAAATATCAACAATTACAAACAAGTACAATCGGGAATCGAACCCAGATCCTCAGGACTGGATTCAAAAGTTAATGAACAATCCTGAAAATGTTGTAATATAAAAAAATCCACTTTACGAAACATATGTATAAGTGTAATTATTATACATTTTTTTATAATTCATACGTTGATTTGTCTAAACTGTAAAAAAATTTAAATTTAACACCATTTCGAAAAAATTCATCTAAAACTAAAATACATATCACAAATAAATATTCCTTCCTCCAAGGCATTTCTATTTCAAACAAAAAACACAAATTTTATATCCTGTTTCAAATGGACTTAAAAGAATTAAAAAATAATAACAAATTTTGTTATTTATTTTTAAAACGATAGCTGCAATAAAATGGAATAAATTAAAAGCATTTATATATAATGAAATAATATAATTTTTTATAAATACAGACAGAAAAATCAGCGATAGTCTCTTGCAGAAGAGCCAAACTATAAATTAAAAAAATATTACCTTAATACTAGAAACATATTCTACAAATATTATCGGGCTCTCTTAATCCTTCAGGGATTAATTAGTTCCTCAAAAATTTTATGTAAATTTAAAAATTTGCGTTTTTTAAAACCAATTAAAATGATTCCGTGTCTGATTGGGGAATTCGAAGTACATTTATAAAAATCTTTAGATATTCGTTGACATAAATTAATATAAAGTGATAGTATAGAATTATATTTAAAAAAACATTTCTAGAAATACTTTTATTAATCTCAGAAAAAAATAATATTTGCATTTTATAAATTTATATTCCTCGAACTTCTTATCTCTGAAGTGTGATCTGCATTGAGCTTTTTTTAATATTTTCTAAATACTAAATAAATCCTCGAAATTTAAAAATGCCACAAATTAATCTTTAATTTGTGATATATATTTCTTTATTTGCATATTAGAGGGTTTTTAACATTAAAATCCACGATTTATACTCTAATGTGTTATCTGTTTTTTTTAACAATTATTTTTTATCATACTTTTTTAAACAGAATTTTTAAACGCTTTAATGCGGATTATCGTTTTTTTTTCTCGACTTCTCAATAAACAAAACCAGTTTTTTAAGTTACAAGAAAACACTTAAGTTTACACTTAACTGACATTTTAAAAAATACTAAATTTGCTTTACTAATTTAACTAATGAGATAAAGTCAGAGAAAAAATTATGCTTTGAACCAGTTAAAATACTTTTTTATATATAAACGTGTAGAATTTAATTTGAATTCTTGTAGAATTTAATTTGAATTCTTATAGAATTTAATTCGAGTTCATATAATTTAATGTGAATTCATGTTTAAATTAATTTGAATTTATTAAAATTTAAGCATATAATTTAGTTTCAGTAATTAAATTATAGCATATTTCATATTGTACATACTTTAATTTTTCAACGTTATGTATTCTTGAATGTAATGTATTAAAAAATCTTGAATACTATGAGGGTATTTTATATAACTTATAACATGCTGTTTTCTCATAATATAAAATATATTTAGTGGAGAGTTTTTGAACTTATTCATTTAATTTCAATCTTTAAAATCCTGTTTCTTTTGTCACGTAAATTCGTACACATATTTCATAATTTATATTAGACATGCTGTTTACAAACGCATATATTCTGTTTGAAAATTGTGGAGAACAAATCACAAAGGAAGTGTATTTAGATGTTTAACACTAGGATTGGTCGATATTTATATATTTACATCGCAATACATCGCCAGTCAAACATCGATATGTTTTGATAAATCGACATGCACGTTTCGATATATCGACATGTAAAATGTTTCGATACATCGACATGTAAAATGCTTCGATACATCGACATGTATATTTCGATACATCGACATGTATATTTCGATACATCGACATGTATATTTCGATACATCGACATGTATATTTCGATACATCGACATGTATATTTCGATACACCGACATGTATGTTTCGATACATCGACATGTATGTTTCGATATATCGACATGTATATTTCGATACATCGACATGTATATTTCGATACATCGACATGTATGTTTCGATACATCGACATGTATGTTTCGATACATCGACATGTATGTTTCGATACATTGACATGTATGTTTCGATACATCGACATGTATGTTTCGATTCATCGAAATTTAAAAAAAATCCGATACTTTGAAATAATATTTTTAAGCGAGTTATTGTACTATTAAAATAAGAATATATTTAAATTCTCCCGCAGTCAATTTACTAAATGGAAGGCATTTTGAAGACTCAATCAGCTTGCAAAACTCCTAAATATATTGAAATTATTCTGTCGAAGACAGCAGAAAAAACAGTATTGGTATTTTGTTATATATCGTATATATGAAATCGGTATCGAGATATATACGGTATAGATACCTTTTAACATCCAATCGCCTAAAGCTATCTATCACAATCAATCTCTTAGTCACATTGTGGAGACAGTATTTAACACTTCTATTATCTAACGCGAGTTAAATACAACTAGCATATACACTGGGTTGGTTGCATATCAATCTGTGGAAGATTCAGTGTTGAAGCATAAAAAAGTAGTACAACCCCACAATAACTTTTTTCAATTTTTGATGTGGTAGTTAACATGTTCTACAGAACGCACACGAACCAATAAAAACATAATTATTTACGTTTATAGAAGTTAAATAATCACTAAACATCTACAAAATAGAAATTGTAAAAATAGAAAATATCGTATGCACGAAAGTATATATTATGCTCTAAGTATTTTTTTAAATTTATTCTGTATAATTAATGAAATAAAGAATTTATTTTTTGTTTTTGTTCAACAGATGCCTTCTAACTATGGAATGCTAATAGATATATATTATGTTGTGTTTATTTTTAAGTCTCCTAATAGTAACTATATCATGTATTATATTCATATGTAGATAACGGATAGTGTTTGTGAATTTTTTAATAACAATTCAGACATTGACCTTAAAACGAATATACAAATAATATCATACACACAGATATAACCATTTATACTGCTTTAGGGCATTTATAGCGGTAAACCAAAAGCAAGTTGGAGACAAATTGTTTATTTTTCTTAAATTTTACGAGCAATTACACTGCTTTATGGAACACATTGATATAAACAAAATGCAAGTGGGACACAACTTGTTTCCCTATTTTTAAAAAGTACACTATATTTTTTTTAAAGTACACTATAATTCAATACCTTACTTGGAGAAAAACGTGATTGAAAACAAAAATCTGACACAAAAATAAAATTTAATTTTATACAAGTGTATATGTTTTTTTAAAGGCTGTCATACAATACATATAACTTACTTAAAATTCTCATGTTTAGTATGTTACTAAATAATCGACATTATCGAAATTGTAGCGCATATAATTGAAATGAAGGGAATCCAACTCTATTGATATATTTATCTCACTATTTAATTGTATATGAATACAAATATATTAATAGAGTTTATTGCACCAGATTATAACTCAAATTCGATCCCGGTGATTAACAGTTTAGGAATTCCGGCACACAAGTGAATACATCATTTTCAAAGCATACCATAACTTTCAGAAGTACACCAATTTTAGTATAATTCAGGAAGAAAAACAGAGCGAAAACGCATTCATCATTGTTCCCTTTCTTCCCAGTTTTAGCAAAATGGAAGTGATTTATTTAGTAAGCCACATTTCCATAGCGTCAATCCGCAGAATACGAAACAATGGGGGGGGGGGAGCCTCGGGTATATACATCACCCCAACGTCTCCTTATCATTTCAGTTTAAAGAAAACTTCCATTTCACGGAGTTGGAACACATTTCACGTTTTCTCTGTCAATCATTTACGCTTCAATGCCGCGTTCCTTTGAATTTGGTCACCATAAATTGTACATTTCTTCCTTTGGGGTTGCAGCTTTGATTTTTACAGAAAGGATATTTAGGAGATGTCTTTGTTGCTTTGAGATATTACGTTTGTAAATGGGTTATTTTTAATTCATGATTTTCCCATTTGTGGAATATGCTACACTGTAAAAAAATGTGCTTTAAAATGAGTACATGGACGTACTCAACAATGCAGGAAACATTTCTGTGTAAAGACTACGAAAATATTTGTTTTGTGTGGTGTTTCAGCTTGCTTGTGGGCAGTTATGTATCACTTTACGTTTGGTGATTTATTTGGGATTTCAATGCAGGATATTAGGGTCGAAATAACGAAGAAACTGAATTGTAAAAAAATGTGCTTAAAAATGATTATATGGACGTACTCGTTTTTCTTGGAGTACAATTGCATCGTACATGAGCGATGACGTACTCAAATTTAAGTAATCGTACTTCGCAAAAATGAGCAGTATGGTTTAATATTGCAAATATCAGCTTCTGTTCAAGCCATCTTAACAAAGCGACCTGGCTAGCTTAAAATATTTGTTCTGAAGATGGTTTTCCACATTATTTGATGTCGATTGCTTAAATGGAAACTGAGTTATTACGACTCAATTATTTAACTTCCCATTCTTTTGCCACGCCTTTTTAACATTACTTCTGTTCGTGCTCTGGTGGTACAACGTCTAAGACCCTGGACTTCGGTGCGGATGGCATCAAATAGACGGATTGGGTTCGATTCCCGGTCAGTCATGGTTGTAATTGTTGGAATTTGTTGAAAGTGGTTTATAAAGGCAGCCTATGTAGTCAAGTAACTTCTCTTTTTATTCATTCTACTCATTTTTGAATACATGTGTTTTTCAAAAATGAAACTTTTGTATTCAGAGATATGATAAGAATTGAATGTAATAAAAAATTAGTACACTTTTTGTATTTTTAAGTACATATTTTTAGATGTATGCGTATACACTGAATGTATAAAAGATTCCCGTCTTTAACTAATTGAAGGATACGGAAGTATATCCTTTCTCGAATTCCTAGTTTTCCCAATATTGCTAATATTATACATATATAAAATATCTAGATTGAAATATTTTACTAATTTAAAGCACTGGAAGGAATTTTGAAACTGAAATATGAAAAGAAGTTCAAAAGGAGTATGATTTGAAAATATAAATTAAACTTCCCTGCAGTGAACACAAATTTACATATCGGCGCTTAATCGTAGACACCACGTATTCAGCATTCGTTGCGTAAGAAGCTTGGCGAAAAAAAAATAAGCGATTCACTTCTTACAAAGGTTTTGAGTGTCCTATACATTTTATTAATTGGAATTATGTTTTTGGATAGAAAAAATTGCGATGAGAAATTCTTGCAGTTTTCAAAGTGAATCTTTCAATTTTCCCTTATTTAGTCCAGAGGCAGATTTCCGATTATTGTATAGGTATGTTATATTATATCGGGTTGTTAAAGTATAAAGGATTTAAATGTAAAACAACTGCATACCTTAGAGACATTTCTGATATTCCACTAAATATGAATGTTTAAGAATAATATAAAATAACAATAATTCACTACAGCATATTTAACCAACATTGTTAATACATTAATATATTTTAATTATATATATTCAGTTTTTTAATAAACTGAAAAATACTTTTTCTTACAACAAAATGGCCACCGTTCTTTTTGTATTTGTTGGATGATATTCATAATATTTAAAATGTGATAAAAGTCGTCTGTGGAATGAATTAAAAATTACGTAAATAGAACATGGATCCTCAACTTAAAATAACGAATTGTAATAGAATTTGAGTTTTGTTGACGATAATTCACATGTTTGGTTTCCCAAAATGGCGGAATCAACTGACTTTAAGAAATCCTATTAAAAAAACAATTCCTTAATATTCTAATGTATTGCGTTTTCCTGAGTTGATTATTGTTTTTCGTTCTATTTTATTCAGGTTACTAATTAGGCTGAAATTTTTTGTTTTAATAATCCTTTTTTACACATATCTTATGATTTCCAATGTATACCTTTTTTTAAATCTGTAAAAATCGAAGAAGAGTCGAAGAGAATAAACAATCATTAAAAATATTTATATACCTCAGAATTAAATAAAACTAAAGTATTTTTTCTGCACGAAAAGTAACCATTTTTATGACACGTTTGTAAATTTACAAGTTTTAAACACAAATAGATTTGACGTGGTACTTGAAAAAAATTGAATACTTGTGAATTGACACTACTGATGTTTTTTACCGGCAATGTTACATTTGTTCATTTTCAGAAGTAAATTATTTAATTTTTTTCTCTAAGCTTCTTAGAAAACGGATACTGAATACGTGGTTGCTAGTTACATGGTATCACGGCTTAAGCTACGATATTCTATATTTTCTAGATGGTTCATCACATGGTTATAAATGAGCTTCGACGACATACTTGATCAGTCAGAGAGCAAGTGATGTCCTTAACCGTATTATTAATATCCCATTGTGTAGCTCTAAATTAAAATAAACCCAATTGAGTAACTACTGTTGATTTGATTACAAATTATCTTCACAAAATACAAGTTTTTGATTTTAAAATATTCCACTTACATGCAAGGATAGTGGAGACTATATATAGAAGGTGTGCTCGCTTTTCGCTTTTTGAAAGTGGGCAAGGAAAGCAACTATTTTACGTCATTTTTGCTCCGCCTTATTATAGATTTTTGATCATTCTCATTGGCTGTGTGTTTCAAGCATTGCTACTTAGGTTCGATCCCCGGTTGGGTAACAACTGGTGATTTAATTTTTAATTAGCAAAATAATGTAAATATCTGTAAATAATTATGTTCAGGTAGCTTCACTACTAATCCGTCCTTGTTTTATTATGTGCCCGTATTTTACTTGATTGAAATTGTAACTCATTTAATATGTCCAATACAAATGCATTGACCTGATGGTTCCTAACCTCATTTTACTCTTTCAAAATTCATGGACATGCTCTCGTGGCAGCTAATATTTTTTTAATACGCTTAATTTATTAAACAACTCTTTTGCAATTTTTACATACTAAATGCAATCCTCAAAATATAATTTAAACTCTTAAAATTCAGCAAATTCTAAATTAAAATAGCGAATATCATTTTTAAATAGTTCAGAAAAAAACGAATAGATGGCAGCACGTCACGAACCATTGGTTCAAATTGGCTGCAGTTAACATCGCGATATTTTAAAAACTAAACTACTCTGAAAATCGTTTAAATTTTTTTTTTGAAACAAATTTTAACTGTTTTCTTTTATATAAATTCATGATTAGTTACAAATAAGAATTCTTGTTAAATTAAATTTGCTCTGTAGACCCTAAAACGACTGTAAGAACGAGAGCATTAGACACGCCCACAGAAGGCGAAGGTACATTTTGAAAAATCAGTAATTGGAATATAAGGAGGAGAAATTCATTAAAAATATTTTTGACTGTTACTGAATCTAAAAATACTTGTAAATATCTCGTAAATATATTAAATTACACAATTGAGAAATGATGTGTTAATGCATTTCCAAGCTAACTTCTTTTAGTGTAACATTTATAAACCTGATTGGTACTTAAAATCAAGGTTATTCTATTACAGAATTACATAATTTTTTGCTAAACAATAAATTATTTTTAATACGTTATTTAGAAAAAAAAAACTAATAAAAACGTACAGTTTCCGTCAAAATAAATAATATTTTTATACTGAAGATTTAATTTAACACAAAAAGAATCACCCTTACTTTTAATGGAACAGAAAAATAAATTGAAAGCTTTTACTTATTTGTGGATAATGTAAGTTGGGAAATAAAACCCTAATTACTGGCTTTTTGTTCTAATTTAACTGTTCTTTTGTGTTTAAGTTAATACTCTTGTTAGGATAGGGAACTTTAATGCGTAGCAATCAAAGACATTTACGTTTTAGTGCATTCGTAAAATCTCTAACCTTTGTTTAAATGTGGTTGAATCACTTTATCTTCTTGTAATTAAGAAAATGTCTTTCAAACAGGAAAAATAACACTATTGTATTTAGTTATTTAATTAGATTTTATCATTTAAATGCAATCAAAGAGAATTTTTGTTTGTCAAACTTGAATTTCGTAGTTAATTGTATCATTTATATATCTTTAGATTTTAATTTTAAATGTTATAAAAATCAGATGTTTTTACATAAACTTTTTATGTTTACTCTATAATTAAATACCAGATTTAGTCATTACCTGACTTTTAATATAATAAAATTTTATTTCCCACTAATAGAACATATGAATGCCTTATAATGCATGTATATATCTACATATATCTCATATATATATATATATATATATATATATATATATATATATATATATATATATATATATATATATATATATATATATATATATATATATATATATATATATATATATATATATATATATATATATATATATATATATATATATATATATATATATATATATATATATATATATATATATATATATATATATATATATATATATATATATATATATACATATATATATATATATATATTGTATTTGTCATATTTCAAGAACACATAACAACATTCAAATACACCGAAATTAACTTACATAAATGAATAAAATACCTATGATTTTCAAATTTAGAAGAATTATAAGAACTTTATCTTACTGAAAGTATTTCAAGGCAGATCACACGTGTTATACTACATTCATCATCTCATTTCAAATTCGATATTCAACCAACGTCACGAATGGCGAATGACTAATTACCCGTGACATTTAATTATTCAGCGGTGGCAGCGCTGCACAGCAACCATTCTGTCAGGTAATTAATGGTTGCCGAACGAAATAAAACTGCTGTAAACAACAGGGTTTTAATCTGCAAGGATCAGTTGTGTGGGATTGGTTGTAGCTTTTCAAGTGGGCCTAATTCATTGTTATTCAACCTTAATTGTCTTACATTGACAAGGGTTCATAAATAATTGTAAAGTACGCAATGTTTAAGTCTTTAATAGTGGTTAGGAGAGATTCTGTGACAAGGTAAACATTCGAGGTAATATTTGTATTTCTTAATATTTTTTGGGGGGCATAATTTTCAATTTGGAATGTTTAGAAAGTTTTATAGTATTTTACTAATATCATTCTACATAAAAGAGAATGTTTCTAAATTTCTGTTTTCCATTTACAGGATCTATACTACTAAAATGTTAACTATAAAAATGTACATTATGAAAAACGCTTATTTCGGAAACTTCTGTTTTTGTGTTTATTAATATGATTGAGGTTACCAGGATTTAGAAGAACAGTTGTATTTTTAAAAATATAATACTGCAATTGAGAAATAAAAAAGGATCTAATTGACGAATTAAAAACGGCCCCATTCCTCGCCAATCTTGCCAAATTTTTCTTGTTGCTCTTTAAAATATTAATAAAAAAGTCATAAAGAGGCATACAATTCTCAAAGCGGTAATTAGTTCAACTTAATGCATATTTACGGGTATAATTATAGAATGACTACCTAAAAAGGATATATGAATAATTAATAAATGTTTCAAAGATTTGTTATGGAAATGCTTTCCACTCCGATACACTTTTAACCTTTTCGCATGGGCTCCGTAAAGCTTTGTGTAAGAATGGCTTTTCTTACAATAAGAGGCGTGCAACTTTCTTACGGACGAATCGTTAACAATTCTTCCTCAAGCTACACATATTAAGTGTAGGGACATTCAGGTGTGAAAATACTGAAGAATGTAACCGAATAGATCTAAAAAACACTAGCGAATTGTTCAATTTAATACAAAAAAATTAAGAACATACTGATGTTTAATTCAACTATTATCTTGTAATATTATAATAATTTTAAAAGTATATTTGATCTAACATATTCCAGAAATAATCAGGGCGAATTTATACTGCTTGCATGCATTATTGTGATACAATTTAATAGGATTTACTAATTTTTAAATTGTGAATTGTGAGTGTAAAACAAAATTAATATCGCATTTTTTAAAAAATTTAATCGTTAATTTAAAGCGTATAATAAACATAAATTAGATATATAAGAGTATTAATTTTTTTTTTGAATCAATAATAATTAAAAAAATATATAAATATGAACAATATTTCTTGATTGCCTGCAAATATATAAAAATGATGCTGAAAACAAACTAATGTCTTTTTATAAGTTGTATGAATATTTTATTACAAAACTTATTTAAGATACGTAACTAGATTAAAAAAATTGTTTTGTACTTCAACTAAATTGTACGAAATAATAAATATATATCTTATTCTCATAGAAACTGTTTGTTCAAACAGATATTACTTACTCTTAAATAGGAAAACTGTATCATTAAATTTATTAAGAGACATTGAAACGCACAACAGGGATTTATTGATAATGAAAAGAAAAGAAATCCCTAAAAGCACAAATTATCCCTAGTTTTCTTTAGTCAGCATTTTTTTGTAATGTTCAGAAATTTAAAAGAATCTGGAGTAGGATTAACAGGGATAATAAAATATCGATTTGCGTGAAAAATAATAATAAAAAAAAATCAAAATATTCCATATCTAATGTTAGTCGAGATGCTTTCTTAAAATTTGGAATTATTTTCTAATAGAAAAAGGGAATAAGTGAAGAAAAGGGACATTTTTCCCTTTTAAAAAAATTCAAGGGAGAAATCATAATAATCGAAAGCAGCACATTTCGTTTAAAGTAAATCAATTCCAAGGACAGGATGTTTTCTCAAAGTTCAATGCCTTTTATTGATCTTTATGATCACAAACTGGAGAAGAGTATGTTATTTTTTAGATAAAAGGCATTCTAGCCGTAACGTTCGTTTATGATAAATGTTAAAAAACATATTAATAAATTTATTAATAATAGTCATAAATTATTTTTTAAACACCACCACGCTCACTTGATTCAAACGACGTCTTTATTTAATTATTTTATTACCTGTATGGGATATATGTTAATTTAATTAAAAATATTATTTAATTTTTTTTATTTTCGTAATATATTTTGTAATTTTTTAGTTAATACTACATAAAATATTAAGTTCAAGTGTTGATTATATGAATAAACCTCACACAATAGCTACACAATGGGTAATTGTTGACTATTTGGGATCTATTCAAAGGGAAAGAACCGGGAGCTTCGAATTTCGGACAGAGGATGAAAACAACACCTGGGCTATAACACACTTCTTTCTGATGCATCCTCATCGCTATGAGGGTGGTCAAGGACATTTCGTCCCGTTAGTTACAACTAAACAACTACAAATCAGCTGTCTATACAAATCCCAATATAACCCCATTTTAACCCAATTTTGAAGTTATTTACATTGTAAAAAAAATTTACTTAAAAATGAGCAGTTGAACCTACTCGTTTTTCTTTGAGTACATTTACATCTTAAATGAAAGACGGGAGACGTACTCAAAGTTAAACAACCGTACTTTCTCAAAAATGATCATTGTGATTTAACATTGTTAATTTCAGCTTCTGTTCAAGCCATTTTAACAAAGAGACCTGACAAACTTAAAATATTTGTTCAGAAGATGGTTTTCCACATGTCCATGGCTTAAATGGAAAATGAGTTATTGCAACTCAATTATCTTACTTTCCATTCGTGTGGCACACCTTTTAAACAAGTTTTGTTTATAACTTCTTAGTACATCAAATAAAGAAATAGACTGCGGTGTCTTAGGATCTGGGTTCGATTCCCGGTAAGCATTAGTTGTAAATGTTGATATTTATTGAAAGTGATTTACTAAGGCAGCCTACCCAGCAAAAAAAGTCAGCATAAAACCTTCATCAAAATTTAAAAATTGAAGGTTTTATGCAAGAAAACTGCAGTTTTTTTTAAGATCTATAAAATTAAAGGTTTTTGTCTCAATATCCTTCATCAAAACTGTTAAAAACCTTCATAAAAACATGCAAAAAACCTTCAATTTTAAATCATGAAGGAAAAATGAAGATATTTTAAAGGTTTTATGCAGGAAAAATAAAAACTTTAAAAAAAAGTGCAGTTTTTTGTTTCAATATCCTTTATAAAACCTTAAAAAAAAACATCAATTTGACAAATTTGATGAAAGTTTCATGCTGACTTGTTTTGCTGGGTATGTAGGGTAGCATTTGCTCTTTTTATTCATTGTGCTTATTTTTGAGTAGTCTTTTTCAAAATTGAAACTTATGTGTTCGGAGCCATGATAAGCATCGAATGTAATAAAAAAATAGTTAATGTTATTTGTTTTTGAGTACTTATTTTTAACAGTGTAGTTGTAGTATTGACGGGACGATTTGTACTGCGTTAGATTTTACTCAAAACTTGAACTAGTCAACTGTTCAGAGCATAGAGTAATGATACAAATAGAGGAATAAAAATGCCACATGATATGTGGAAATGCCAATTCATTCATGCGCCAATATTACTTGGCAGGCCTTGGCGACTTTAAGAACTAAACGAGATCGGAGTATTGTAATATGGTTTTGTGTTTAATTTTGTATTTAAATATATTTTTTTTTAAACGAGTGCCACAATTTAAGGGAGTTTAACAGATATATTAAGGAGATTTTTCTTACTTTGTAGTTTTGAAATAATTGCATTACGTTTTTATGTAAAAAATTTACCATAAGCGAAGTTCTTTCAATTGATATTTTGTATACTTCAATAAGAAAATATGAAGAATAAAGCCTGAGAAATATAAAGAGTTTCGCTTCTTCGAGTATTGAACACAAATAAAATATTTTCGTTTCGTTAATGAAGAGTAAATCTTTAGCGCATATTGTTTGAAAATAAGTAAATACGTACATATATGTTAAAAAGTTGAATACGGACATATACCAGATTATCACCAAAAGAGAAGAAAGTGCGCCAAATTTGAAACTCCTGCAGATGTCTGAACGTCAAATGTGGCAGCGCTATAACCACGTGATGGGAGTTTTGCTTTTCAATGTTGACACCGCGGCCTTACGAGTGTCTGGTATTGAAGGTGCTCTCTATTTAATATTACAACTCTCTGGTTCAGAGCATTTGGTAATTCGTTCAAATCGAGGGCTGTACACTAGAAATTCTAATCCCATGTAAGAAGACGTTAACACCAGACTGTCGCGTTCCTATTAAGTAAATGGGTTACTTTACATCAAATATTTTTTTTGAAACGGTGATTTTATTAAAAAGACTTGGACGCTTTATTAAACGCACAGTGCCGATATTGTTAATAAAAATTCATAAAAGTGCAGCATTATAACTATGATAAGAACTTATTTTAAAAATTGTAAAATGGTATCTAACTTAAGCACTCAGAAATACGTACAAATTCCTATAATCTTCATAAATAGGGCTAACTTTTATATCCCCAAAACTATCTACACATATAGGCCAACATAAATAAAACTCTAAGTTTATTACAAATTAAAAAGAATAGAGCAATATGTCTGTCTACAGAATAGTATTTGCACAATACAATATCCGTTTTTTCCACTTTAAAATCGTTCCACGAAATTGCGATTGCAATGCTTGTAAACAAGAAAAAAAAATCCTTGCCAAGAATTTAAACTGTTCACTTATCGACGCTGCACTCAAGTTTGCAATAAAGATCGCGGAAAGTTATTTTACTCTTTTCAAAAGTTCCAAAAAGGCAATATTTTCTCCCGGTGTGTTGCGTAAGCTGAATTGCATTTGTTCAGATCCAATTCTATCTCAGTTTTATCCTTCGTCACCAAACATAAGGAAACCCAAGTGGACATTTGCTACGACACTTCACAAATTTTGAAGTGATGCGATTTCTAAATTTTTATTAGTGTATTGCAGAGACATATTTTGCGTTATATTTTTACTGTTACAAATTCAAAATTTAAATGAAACTAATTATGAAACGTTTAAAAAACAGTTTAGTTTTTATATAAATTTAACTTTTTTTCATCGATTTAATAAAATTTACTATCAAAGTCCCATAATAAAATGTATACTTATCTAACTTTTCCTAATACAACAGCATTTGCAAATGAAATTTTTCTCAACGTTCATGCAATATTTCAATGTACATTTAGTTTGAAATATTATTCAAACAATTATTATGATGAATAAGTAGCATGTGTTTACTGAAAAAATATTAGTTAACGAGCATGCCCGTACGATAATTATCGCAAGAACAACTCTCCCCCCCCCACATATCATACAGCCGTTCGTTATAGCCAAATAATAAAAAAAATAACGCTCTGATCATAGATGGAAACATTATCAACAGCTTGTTAAAAAAAATACACGTTAAAATGAGTTATTTTAAACACATTAAAAAAGCAGTTCTTATTTATGAGATGAAAGTACAATTCGTCATTGGTCCATTAAATTCTCTTTCTTTTGTTACCTTATGTGTTAAGATCCGTTGCATCTATGGGGCGTAAAAGGGGATCTTTAATAAAGAAATAATATATATGATACACACGAAGTATTTTCTATTTTAGCACTTTCAGTTTGTTTTTTAGCAATAATCCACAACTATTTAACTTTATTATTTCTATAGTTTAACGCACTACGAGAGTTTGATAACTATGTTTTATCGATAAGAGAAAAAAATATCGGATGTAATTTACAATCTGTTAAACTATAAAAAGATTTGTGTAAATAATATAAATTTATCAGATACTGCTAAAAGCCATGTTATAAGGTTAATTGCATTAATTAAAACTTAATGAGACTTAATTATAGCTATATTATAATAGCTATATATGTATATATATATATATATATATATATATATATATATATATATATATATATATATATATATATATATATATATATATATATATATATATATATATATATATATATATATATATATATATATATATATATATATATATATATATATATATATATATATATATATATATGATTTAGAAAATCACATTGAATTTTTTTTGTCTCATTGTCTATTTGTTTTTCTTTTTATTTGTACGGTTTTAACCGAAAAACGACAGAACGAATTTCTATGAAACTGGCGTCATTTAATCAATAATCTTTCAACTTCAGATATGCACTTTGTTTTATGTCGATATTTGCAACAGTTCAAAAGTTATAGAATTTTTTCTATTTTCCCATACATTATCCCAATTGGAAATTTATTTTTTAGTTTTGCAGAATACAATACTTTTATCGAAGATATATTACAAGGGTAATATTCGCAAAGGCGTTTTTAATAATTATTTTTTAGGAAATTTTTTATATAACAAAAAAAATAAACATTTTACAAAAACATCTGTTTAAAGAGTAGTCGCAATAGCATGTAAAGTCGTAAACTTAAAAACTAAAAAAAGTACTAGGTTTAGGTAACTATAAAACTACTCGAACTAATTTAATAAATATGAAATTTTAATATAGTTTATTTTATGCAGTGCACAGAGAGTGATATGCGATGGTTACGCTAACAAAAAAATATCGCGCAGCTTTTACTTTATAAATTGAAAACGAGTAACGCCGAGTAATATGACTAGTTAATATATAAAATGATATACACAAATTTGAGGATGGGACAAATATCGTGTAATTTCCCATATATTGATTCAAAATGAAGCAAGGTGTTCAGTTTTAACATGGGATTCTAGTTGAATTCTTAACCAGCCGTCCAGTACTGGTTTTAAAAGATATTGATTTAATTTTGATATAGGTTTCCTGCACATAAATATTAAATGCAAGTTCTTTATATACAAAGGTTCAATGAGAAAACTTACTCAGAGTAAAAAATAAATAATTTTACAAACCAAAAATTATCAATTCAAAACTATTCCCACGCATTATTTTACTTAGAAACTACTGAATTTAAACAGTTTTAAAGTATCATTCGATCTCAAATAACTTCTTACTATAACAAAAAATACTATTTGATATTTTTTTAACCATTATCTCTAATAGAATAACATTAAATCGCTATTCAACTCTTGGAAATGTAATGAAGATTTTTTAGTTAACCTACATATCAAGAAATCAAGGGTACTTTTTACTCTTGCAATCATGTGTCAATTAGCGTGAAGAAGATACCCTTTCAGCATGTATATTAGAACCTATTCAAAGAATTAAAGGATAAAGCGTAGAATCAAAAGGAAGTTAACATGAAAGTATTTCTATTTAACCAAAGTAATGCATTCAAAGGAGTCCATTTCCGATGTAAAGAAAATTCATTGCATTTAATCAGCTAATTTTTTTTAATAAGTTCTGTAAAAACTTTCTATTTTTTGCATTCTTTAATAATATAATGGACATCTTTTTGAAAGTGTTTTTTCTTATTATTTAAGGAGTTTTATAGAATTATTTCTGCTTTAATAAAGTAAAAAAATAAAATAATGTCACTTGTCAAAATTACTTTTTTTATTTAAACTCAATTAAGGAATTCAAGTCTGAATAATGTTTAATCAAAATGGTCAGTAAAGTTTTCATTTAAGGTTTTTGGATTGATAATTTAATTTATTAATTATATTACACAGATAATTTTAATATGTTTAATATCCTTAATTTAATTAATATTTTTTTTAAAAATCAAGTTACTTACTTAATAAGACATTTAAACTAGTAAAACTAAAAAAGAAAAAATATTTTCAAAGATATTTAATTAAACAGATTTACTTTAATTATCCAAAATAATACACTTAATTAACGCAGATAAAAATATATGTAAAAAATGAAATCACAAAATAAAACTAAAATAATTATTATTGTTTTTAGATTTTTTTTTATTAAAAAAACATAAAAAATGGATGTATTTTTCCAAACTTCACGAAGCATAAGTTTAACAGTGAAATATTAACAAAGAAATATTAATTAAAAATTATGTGTATTATTGACTCTACGTAGTAGAGTCACACATACACATCATTTTTATTATACACATAATTTACAGTATACACATCATTTAAAGTATACACACCATTTAAAGTATATTTTTATTATACACATCATTTAAAGTATATATACCCCCTATTATGAAAATGACTAATACTTAAAATAGTTCATGTCATGTTTGTTTACTATTTTCATAGGTTATATTAAAAAAAACGTAAATTTTACTCACTGTCTATAAATAACGTAAAATTAACCATGTTTTTACAAAAACAACCATTTAATTATTCATAAAATTAAATAATACTACTGCATTAATTGCTTAATAAATAGTAGATTTTAAAATATTGCAAAATTTAATAAAAATTATAAATACAAATTTGACACCATTCGACAGTTTAGACTCGCTATAGTTAAGATAAATTATTTGTTAAAGTGTAATATTTTTAGTTATTCCCTAAAATTTCAAATTACATAACATTCTCCGATAATTCACCTCAAAAGTGTAACGAAAATAATAAATATAATTAAATAATTATAAAATTATATTTAAAACTGAATAAACTATTAGACACGTATTTAAAATTTGTGAGATAAATATATTCTACCTTGAAAACATGCCTGAAAAATGCACGGCTCCAAAAATACTTGAGAATAATTTAAGAAGAATATTATATTTGGAAAACTGGAAGAAAAATATATTAATATAAAAATATTATATATGGATAATAAAAGGGCATTATTTTAGATTTATGTGCGCGCACATAGGATATTAAAAAATTCTCACTAGAACTGGTTTAACGGAATAATAAATATTTTGCTAGAAAAATCCTAATTCTTATGCACTTGGAATCTATTTCATGTAAACCATATATTATTTTAACTTTATTTTAACTTACTTTAACTTTATTTTAACTTACTTTAACTTTATTTTAACTTACTTTAACTTTATTTTAACTTTATTTTAACTTACTTTAACTTTTTTTTAACTTTATTTTAACTTATTTTAACTTTATTTTAACTTACTTTAACTTTATTTTAACTTACTTTAACTTTATTTTAACTTTATTTTAACTTACTTTAACTTTTTTTTAACTTTATTTTAACTTTATTTTAACTTACTTTAACTTTATTTTAACTTACTTTAACTTTATTTTAACTTTATTTTAACTTACTTTAACTTTTTTTTAACTTTATTTTAACTTACTTTAACTTTATTTTAACTTACTTTAACTTTATTTTAACTTACTTTAACTTTATTTTAACTTTATTTTAACTTACTTTAACTTTTTTTTAACTTTATTTTAACTTATTTTAACTTTATTTTAACTTACTTTAACTTTATTTTAACTTACTTTAACTTTTTTTTAACTTTATTTTAACTTACTTTAACTTTTTTTTAACTTACTTTAACTTTTTTTTAACTTTATTTTAACTTACTTTAACTTTATTTTAACTTACTTTAACTTTATTTTAATTTACTTTAACTTTATTTTAACTTACTTTAACTTTATTTTAACTTACTTTAACTTTAGTTGAACTTACTTTAACTTTATTTTAACTTACTTTAACTTTATTTTAACTTACTTTAACTTCATTTTAACTTACTTTAACTTTATTTTAACTTACTTTAATTTTATTTTAACTTACTTTAACTTTATTTTAACTAACTTTAACTTTATTTTAACTTACTTTAACTTTATTTTAACTTACTTTAACTTTATTTTAACTTACTTTAACTTTAGTTGAACTTACTTTAACTTCATTTTAACTTACTTTAACTTTATTTTAACTTACTTTAATTTTATTTTAACTTACTTTAACTTTATTTTAACTAACTTTAACTTTATTTTAACTTACTTTAACTTTATTTTAACTTACTTTAACTTTATTTGAACTTACTTTAACTTTAGTTGAACTTACTTTAACTTTAGTTGAACTTATTTTAACTTTTTTTTAACTTACTTTAACTTTATTTTAACTTACTTTAACTTTATTTTAACTGACGTTAACTTTATTTTAACTTACTTTAACTTTATTTTAACTCTTTTTAACTTATTTTAACTCACTTTAACTTTATTTTAACTGACGTTAACTTTATTTTAACTTACTTTAACTTTATTTTAGCTCTTTTTAACTTACTTTAACTTTATTTTAACTCTTTTTAACTCATTTTAATTCTTTTTAACTTATTTTTATTTATTTTAACTTAATTTAACTTAATTTTAACTTAAGTTTTTATTAAATATAAAGACTTATTCACGCAATGCTAAACATAGTGGCATCCAATTATATGACATTTTACATCCTTGTCATAGCCATTGCATGTTAACAAAAAGCTTTTTGATTGGTTCCATGATTTAAAAGGGATATTTTACACCAATAGCGAATCCATGACCTCAATGATAACGCATGGACGGTAACACCAGAGAGTTGTAATATTAAATAGAGAGCGCTTTTAATGCCAGACTCTCGTACGGCCGCGGTGTCAACATTGAAAAAAAAAAAACATCACGTGGTTTTGGCGCTACCGCATTTGGCGTTCAGACATTTGCAGGAGTTCCAATTTTGGCGCACTTTCTTCTTTTTGGTGATAAAGCGTTCTGTCCGTATTCAACTTATTAACGTATATGTAGGTATTTACTTATTTTCAAACAATATGCGCTAAATATTTCCCCTTCATTAACGAAACCAAAATATAATTTTCTTTGTTTTCAATACTCGGAAGAAACGAAACTGTTTATATTTCTCATGTTTTATTGTTCATATTTTCTTATTCAACTATACAAAATAACAATTGAAAGAACTTCGCTTATGGTAAATTTTTTATATAAAAACGTAACAAACTTATTTCAAAAGTACAAAGTAAGAAAAATATATTTAATATATCTGTTAAACTCCCTTAAATTGTGCCACTCGTTCAAAAAAACGATAGTTAAATACAAAATTAAACACAAAACCATATTACAATATTTCGATCTAGCTTAGTTCTGAAAGTCGCCAAGGCCTGCCAAGTAATATTGGCGCATGAATGAATTGACATTTCCACTTATCACGTGGTTTCAATGATGCACACACGGAAATCAGTAATTTTATTCCTTTATTTGTATCATTACTCTATGGGTAACACCACATTTCCTTTCTAACATACTCACCACTTTCCTAAGTGTTAAACATGCAAGCAAATATATCGATGTTTTCAAAAATCGGAAGGCTTCGATATGCCATCAGAACCAGAGCTTTTCTAAAGCATACAAATTCCAACCATTTGCGCTCAGCATTACTCAGCAATTTTCCCTACCAAACTCACAACACGAGGAAAGGGAATCTTTTTCCCCAAATGGAAGCAAGGGAAGAAAGAAAAAGACCAGGATAGGGGAAATAAAAATTGAAAAATAAACGACCAGGCATTTTCTAAGAAATATATATAAAAAAAATAACTATTTTTCCTGTGGCATCGCCTTACTCGATGATAGAAATATCTGAAAGTCTATTCCATCTTTACAGGATGGAGAATACCATCATATAAAATATTCCTTCCCTTCTTTAGCAAATCGGCGGAAATTGTAAACAACTGAAATAGGATCCCGCGATTTCATCCATCTCTCTCTCTCTGCTCTTGAGCTTCTTTCAAGGATGCGGGATATAGACTCTATGTGATTATTGGATGCATGAAGATCGATGGAGTTTTTTTTTAATAAAATAGTTTCCCTGAATGCCTGGGTACTTTCGTTTAATTAAGTTACTGAGATGGAACTCGTTGTGATGTGAGACGGTTGAAGTTCTTGGTACTGTTTTCGGTTCCTTTTGTGAAGATTAAATATTGTGTTTGGTTAATATACATTACAAAAGAAAAAATGCAAACGCTTATTAAAATCATTCTAATGTATTAGTTAATATTTTGTTTGTTCTTAGTTTGTTTGTGTCAGTTTTAGAAAGTGTTTCGTACACTCTTAAAAATAGGTACTCGAAAATAAGTGGAATGCTTATTATGGCTCCAAATACATATGTTTCAATTTTGAAAAAAAACGTGTACTTAAAAATGAGTAAAAATGTTAGATGTTTGCCTACATAGGCTGCATTCATAAACATTTTTCACTAAATATCGGCAATTACAACCAAGACTTACCGGGAATCAAACCCAGATTCTCAGCACCGCAATCTATTGCCGTATCCGTTAGACTACCCGGGAGACATGAAGAAATTATAAACAGAAGAAATGTTATAAAGGTGTGCCAAAAGAATGAGAAGTAAGATAATTGAGTTGTAATAACTCAGTTTAGACTCAGTAGTAGTCATATGACATCTTCTAAACAGCTATTTAAGTTTGTCAAGTCGCCGTCTTAAGATGGCTTGCACAGAAGCTGGGATTAGCAATATTAAATCGAATTGTTCATTTATGAAGAAATACGGATACTTAAATTTGAGTATGTCATCGCTCATTTACGATGCGATTAATCCTATTAGATCCAGATACTGATTTTTATGTACTGTTTTTTACAGAGTTAAATTCACTAAATTTAGGAATTTTTTTTTAAAATAAACAGTTGGTAGACACATATTTATTACCAAATTAAATAAATCATACAATTTAGGATTATGATTGATACTATTTAATTAAAACAATTTTTATCCGATTCTGAAAAATATAATTACATTGTGTACATTTTTAGTGGTAGCATATAATAAATGAACTTTTTTTATTTTAATTTTAGACGTAATTGTTAATTTTCATCAACGTGTATTTTGTAATTTTCCAAAAATTATTATAATATGTTAATACCTTTCATATTTTTTAAACCTGAAAACCATCAAATTTATTAGCAAAAATATGTTGGCTTCTTCTAGATAAAGGGAAATAAATTGTTCTTACCATTTATTTTTTAATGATGCCATTAGTCCTATTAATTGTTATTTAAAATTGTAATAAATGGATTTTATTAGATAATTTGTCTATTTCAAGTTTTATTTTATACTATCAATTTAAATTAAACTCTAAAATGTAAGCTCTCAAAATTAAAAAAAATCAAACTAGTGACACAAAAACTATAATTATTCATTTGAAATATCTGTTCAATGAATTTGAACGTTTATTAATTTAACAAAAATTTTAATGGTCAGACATAAAAAAATAAAAATACTTATTTGTAAGTAATTATTGAAGTTTTGCAATGATTCTCCACTTTTCAGAAATACGCATTCAGTTTAATGATTAACTTTCAAATCTACGTTAATTGATCTAGCAATGTTAATATTTAAGATTTTTATTAACATCACATATAATGAAAAATAAAAAAATCAGTCTAAAAAGTATGTTGTTATTTATAAATGACCATGTAAGAGTTAAGTTAAATTCTCATTATTTGATTAATAGTTAACAAGTACATGAGAAGCACTTACAGAAATTAAACGTTTGAATAGTTTTACTTTGAAGCTAGCTTTCAGAGTTGACGTTATGTTAGATTAATTATTCATAATTACAATATATTTTGGCAATCGGATTAAATCTCAATGTTGTCAATTCTACCTCGAACATAGATCTATTTTAAGCCCCCTTATTAAACCTAAATCTACAATTTAATTAATACATATATCTATAGCTCTCTCTCTCTCTCTCTCTCTCTCTCTCTCTCTCTCTCTCTGTGCATATCTTTATATATATTTCTCTTACGCGGTGAATGAAAAACGCTGTTTTTCTGTATGCTGAGTGGCAACAGTTAGTTTGTTTACGAAATTCTGTTGTGCCCGTATTTTTATTTTGCCATTATGTAAGCCATTTTGACGATTAGCCCCATCAATTCATTAGTAAATAATTATTTTGTTGATGTCAGCTTAAATTAGGAAGAATATAAACCCTATTACATTAAAAATAGAAGTTGTGAAATGAAAAACGCTTTTGAGTTTTCAAATGAGCGGAACATTGACGTGTCGCCATCTATTGGCAATTTTAAAAACTAGATTTCTATGACCTTCATTTTTATGACGTATTAACTTAGTTACGTACACACTTCTGGTAGGCAAGATTATGGTAAGCTTAACGTCAATTATGCCAAAACAAACTACCAATAATGTTAAAAATTAAACTAAAACGCAGGAAAGGTGTGAAAATAACGTGGAAAATAATAAATAATGGTAGAAATAAAATAATAAATAATGGTAGAAATAAAATAATAAATAATGGCTTGTCAGTGGTTCCATTGTTTTCATTTATAGTTTAAAAGAAATTAAATGATTTTATATTGATTTACATGGCGAAAAAATGTATTGATGCCAAGATGAATTATAATTTAAATTTAGTTTCAACGTTTAAAGTTTTTGGTAATATAATTAAAAAAAGTATTGTTACTAGGACACATTGTTATCGCGTCCTACCTTTTAGCGAGCGAAGCGAGAAGTGGTTTGCGGAGCAAACCTATGAGGATTGCGTAGCAATCCTCCGGGGGTTGGCGGAGCTTCCTAGTATATATATATATATATATATATATATATATATATATATATATATATATACAAATTTGTACATTGGCTACCAGAACTATGGCTTTATTATTTATGTTTATGTCATTTATATAAGTTGGTCAATTTGTTTTTAAATTACGTATAATCTTGTATTATTTTTTCTAAATAGGGTAGTTAGTCAAAGTTATATTTAAATTTATACTATAATAAATCACGTGGAAAGGTATATATAACTTAAATAGTGCGTTTGAGAAATTTCTCCACTTTTGGCAAGTGATGCAAAAGTTTTAGGTCGCCTTTTAGTGTATTATTTTTAATAATTGAAGGTGTTTTTATATTTTAATACTGAAATTAAAGTATAGTTATTAATTTTTTTTTAAATAATTCCTTCAATTTAGAAGTACGTACAATAGTAATTAATTAAGTATTTTAATAAAAAATGCGTTTATGCCACATGTTCCTACACTTTCATACACTTATTTCAATTTGAAAACTACATTAAAATTTTAATTACATTCTTGCTCTAGTTATAATATATATAATTTCTGTAGTAAAGTACCCTTTTCCTCCTCTTAGATACAACGAATTTATAGCAGGTATCAAAAGAAATAGAATTTCATGGACCAGTGACGATTCGTACTTTTATCTCATAAATATCAGCGGTTTATTTTTAAAATGCGTTTAAAATAATTCATTTTAACCAGTTTTTTTAATGCGTTTAAAATAATTCATTTTAACGATTTTTTTTTAAACGAACCATTGATCATGCTGCCATCTATGGACAGACCGTTTAAAACGGTTTTTAATATTTTTTTTATTCTAACGTGTGGTGTAAGTGTAGAGGGGGGAGGGAGGTTGATCATGCGATAATTATAGCGAAAATATGCTAGTCCATAATAATTGGAATAAAATATTTAATATGCATTAATTAAACTTCAAAATAATTTATCTCATTAGTTTTACCATGCGTTATGTTCTGTCAGTTAATGAAATGTGTTTCAAATATAACAGTCAGAGTTTCCGAATATAAGTAAGATTAGTTATTCGATCAACCTGTTTAATAAAACATCGAATTATTATCTTTTGGGGAACATCTATATATTCCATACCCACAAATATCCAACACACTTTCTTATTTCCTATTGTCATTCTTCATTGCGTACATAACTCTGCAACCACGTCCTTCGAACCGTTATCTCTAATTAAAATCGCAATATATTCACAAACCTACACGGTCTGCCAGAAATCTCAAGCATTCGAGTCCGTAATTGGCGATAGTCTGTGGACCCACAATCGGAGAATAATCATTAAAGCACCATCAGTGGCGAGTCTGGCCATTAGAATTACACGAAATTTGTGTTTCGCTTAAAGTCCTGGTGAAACGCTGAATATTTAATGTCGAAAGTGATGAATTGTGCGCGCTGGGGCAGAGCGCAGCTGCCAGATAAAGGCGAGACTTCGGATAATTGTGGTTTGGGTGGCATTAGAGGATATTAAAGATAATGATAAGTGGAATTGTTCGGTTGTGGTGGTCAAGAACAAATGAAGTTTTTTAATGTCATAGTGGTGTAATAAAGAGTCCAGCGTGATCTTATATGTAATGTTATAATATATATACTAATATATGTCTAGTATGATTTGCTTTTATTTATCCATACCAAAAAGAAGATGGTGTTCCTAGAGTGATTTACAGAAGACTAAAACTAATGTTACGCGTTAAATAGACAAACACAAAATTCGGAACTTTTAGTGGAATTGAAAAAAAAATATACGTTAGTTTTTCTATTGTATTTTTTTTATATATATATATATATATATATAGTGATATTTACATTTTTTAAATCTATTTTATATTTCTTGCTTGAAAATTACTTTAAATATTATAAATAATTCTAATATATCAAGAAATTATGTAAAAAATTCTTTCAAATACTTTAAGTATTATATATAGAAGAATTATCTTCTTTTTATAAAAAACTTCTTAAATTAATATATATAAACTAATAATCTTCGGCTTAAACATATATACTTCAATTGTGAAGAATTTTAATTCCAAATTTCAATACATTTCGAATAACTAGTTCTACAACTAATATATATATATTGTAAATATTGACTACCACAAAGGACATAGTTAACCATTTTAAAAAATATGGCTTTTTCTTTCTATAAGTCACAAAAATAGCTACACACATTGAGCAAGTAATTACCCTCCACAAAAAAATAACTTATTTACAAAGTGAGAGCACACACTAAAAAAACGATAATCTAATAAATATATATAATAAATAATATATAATAAATATATATAATATATATATATTTATTATATATTATTTATTATATATATTTATTAGAATATCGTTTTTATATATATATATATATATATATATATATATATATATATATATATATATAATATATATATATATATATATATATATATATATATATATATATATATATATTATATATATATATATATATATATATATAATATATATATATATATATATATATATATATATATATATATATATATATATATATAATATATATATATATATATATATATATATATATATATATATATATATATATATATATATATATATATATATATATATATATATATATATATATATATATATATATATATGTCTGTCTGTCTGTCTGTCTGCCTGTCTATCTGTCTGTCTGTCTGTCTGTCTGTCTGTCTGTCTATCTATCTATCTATCTATCTATCTATCTATCTATCTATCTATCTATCTATCTATCTATCTATCTATCTATCTATCTACCTACCTACCTACCTACCTGTCTAACTGTCTATCTGCCTATCTGTCTATCTGTATATCTGTCTATCTATCTATCTATCTATCTATCTATCTATCTATCTATCTGTCTGTCTGTCTGTCTGTCTGTCTGTCTGTCTGTCTGTCTATCTATCTATCTATCTATCTATCTATCTATCTAGAGAGAATATCTATCTAGAGAGAATATAAAATCATGATTTTTGTAAATGGGAATATATTTCAGAATCAATATATAACAGACTCTGAAGATGACAGATTACGACACTATAAAGGGAACTTGGGGTTGTTTTTAAAATGTTTTCTGTTTTGAGAAGTGAATCTATTATAATGATAAAAATATCCAGATAAGCATTATACTCAAGTATATAGATGACGGACAATCAATCATAAACAACTATCAGAAAATACTACACAAAGGGATCCAGAAAATAACTTCAAAGATTTCCATTTCGTCAAAGAGATATACTAAAATCTATACACAAAATAAAGAACGGAACTAAGTCGTATTTTAGAAGTTTAACGCAAAAGTTATTAAAACGTTTTTTTCAGCTTATATTAAATGAATTATAAATATATGTCTGTCTGTCTGTCGGTCTGTCTCTCTCTCTCTCTCTCTCTCTCTCTCTCTCTCTCTCTCTCTCTCTCTCTCTCTCTCTCTCTCTCTCTCTCTCTCTCTCTCTCTCTCTCTCTCTCTCTCTCTCTCTCTCTCTCTCTCTCTGTCTCTCTTTTCTTCAATTAACCAACACAGTGTTGCAATTTTGCACATGCGTTGTGCATGATGAAATCAATTAAGGAGGTTGATACTACTGTCAAAGGGAAATGAAATTCCTTTCATCCAAACTTTAGATTTATAATTATTTAACTACTTATTTTAAGAATGTTAATCGAAATTATTAAATTTTACAAAAACAGTTGTATAAGTTATTTGAAAAAGTTTCAAAAAGCCATGTTTTTTTAAAAGGGGAGGAGTCTTAACTAAAAAAATTAATATAAACATTTATATTAAATATTAATGAAGAAACAAATTGCAAGCCACACAAAAAGAAACAAGTCTCTTTCAAATGTCCATTGCGATTACTTAAAAAGGCAAGTGCCAAATTTCAATTTCGTGAATAAATTATATTTTGGAAAAAGATAATCTCCTCTCTCTCTCTCTCTCTC